>JAKWBJ010000490.1:1800000-2135000 GCA_023159175.1 Wohlfahrtia magnifica | reverse complement strand
ATCAGCCAATTTTAGTTTTCAAGGCAAAAACTCGAAGAAAAAATTCTTAAAATATCAGGTGAAGATGGTTTTGTTAAGTGTATTATCGTTGTTGTTGTCTTTGCTATTGTTGTTGGTTATTCATTCTTGTAAATAAAACCAGACATTAAATACAACAACAACAGCAAAACATATTATAAGCAATACTAACGACGATCTCAAATTACAAACAAAAAGCAAAGAAATTTTGTAAACTATAATTTTGTTAACTATTCGATGATGATTGAATGATTTACTTTAGTCTGCCAGTCTATGAAAATCTTGAATTTAGAATAAGGTTTGTTGATTTGTAAAAGGAACTTGCAAAAGATTCCGCCCGAACTGTACAATAAAACATTCTAAAAAGCGCTTTATCGTCATAATTCTAAAAATATATTTTGCTAATGAGCGGTGTTTAATTGATCCTCGCTTCATATAAAAAAACCTTAGTTTGACTAAAGATCGGAATATAAAACTTAAAGAAATTCTTGGCTATTATTTATTAGCTATCAACTGTTTTCAAGTTCGGTATAAATCAAAGTTCAGCATTGAATAATGAAAAGGTGAGTATGTATGTACATTCGAATCATGAATCATAAATTCCTTGACTCATACGCATTCATACTTATTGCATTCATACTCTAAAGTGGTCACCTGCAGAAATGCTGCGAGTTTCAAGTAGTATCCTTATATTATGTTTTTAGATTATGTTCTATAATATTAGATAATTCCTTCATAAAACCCTTATTAACAGTCTGTCAGCTTAAATTATCGAGTGAACCACAGCAACATTATTTCTTAGTTAAATAATTTTAATGAACGCGAAATGAGTCTCTAATAATGCAAGTGAAAATCATAGCTGCTAGAGCAAATTTAGCACAAACGTAAGGTAAAAAACAGCTTACAGTGTAGGTCATGATAAAACCGGTAATGCCTGTTATTTCATATTTCATTTTATTTTTTTTATTGATTTTATATAATTTACTCATCGTTATTCGTAAGCAAAAATATTCCCAACAAATCATTCCACAAGCAAAATGTAAGGAATTGTAAAATAAACTTAACATAAGAGATTTCCTACCACCTTTTATAAGCGCTAGTGTACTCAGCGGCTGACACAATCAGCCGCATTCTAGCATTTAACATTTATTTTAATTATGTATGTATTTATATAGTTATGAATGTATATAAATTAGTATTTTAAAATTAACCCCCATATATACAACATTTAAAATCAGTTTTAGATGTATTTTATTTCAAATTTTTCGTACAATATTTTCTTTAAATAGATTTCAAATAAATTTTTTTTTCGGTTTTAAAACATTAATAAAAACGGATTTTTATACAACAAATAAAAAAATATGCATACACACATACATATTTTTTTGTTTGTTTTTTACCCTTCAGGAGGTTATACTAGTTCTATAAGTAGTTCAAATCAAAAATGAGGAATTCTAAGATATGTTTTAAAAGAAAAGTAAAGAAATAAATATTGTGAGCGTCAAAAGAAACTGTTCAATCTTATTCTCTAGAATTAAAAAGTCTTTATTTCAGTCTTTTAAAATATGGTGAATTTAAATATTTTATATTTTTTAAGAGTGTATTTAACGCTGTACAAAATCCATAAAAAAAATAATAAAATTCTTACAACAACTAAAGTTATAAGAGAAAAACGAAACGCACTCTATTTTATATGCGTCAAAAAAGGTTTTACAAGAAAAAACCTATGACAAAAAAAGAATGAAATAGAAATATGTACATGGGACATTTTTTAAAGGTACAACAAAATCATATTTTGGAATTTTTGTATACACAAAAAAATCGTTGTAAAATCAATTAAAACAAGGTTGATTCAATAATCTTTAATAATGATTTTTCTTCATTAGCGTTTCATGTAAATGCAACTGGAAATCAACTTAAATTAATAAAATAGTTTTAGTTAAATCATTATCACTTTGATTGAAATAATTGTTAAATTGAAATCCTTGTTAAATCAACAGTGTGAAAAGTTAAAATAACATGAGTTTCATCTTGAATCAATACAAAATTAATGTTTACTTAACTATGGAATTGCTTGAAACTAATCTGATGGTCATATTAAAATAACATGAAAACATGTTGAAATAACATAAAATTCAGTGATAATTTGAAAAGATTTCTGCATTTATTCAGCCTCTGCTAAACTTGTTATATATGAACCATATATGTATGTCCACATCAAAAATTTTAGGGTATATGGACAATTATATATATGAAGCATATACATACATACATACCTATATATGTATGTACATACATTCAATAGTGTTTCGGGTATAGATTTTATGGTCCATATATATAACTTTTTTAGCTAAGATGTTCTGCTTCTTTTAAAAGAAAATGGCTTTTTTATCTTTGATTTATTTATACATACAAATGAAACAAATATTGGCTCATCTAAATTGAAAGGAAAAGCAAATATATGTATGTATATGCTACATGCTACATATGTATAAAAAATTTAAGACATACTTCGGTGAAATAATATAAAATAAAATATTATTATATTTCTTGCATGCAAACAATGTAAAATTAACATTGAATCATTTTATTTTTACTGCGAAAAAGATTAAAATTAATATGTATAATTTTATGTTAACACGAACAACAATGTTGAATATTAAAACAACATGTATAACTATTAATTAAATATAAAACAACGTTGAATGTGTTTTGTGTTTTTTCAAAATCTTACATTAAGGGTAACAAACCGGTTTTTCATACCTTCATGCACTTATAAGCTAATAACTTAGCTAAATGTTAACCGATATTGAAAATTTTTTTGAAAGAAGGGGAACAGATCCATTTACGCGTGTATACTTTATTTAAGTTAACTTAAGGAATTTATGTATATTTATCAAGCAAACACATTTTTTCTTTAATTCATTCCAAATTTACCAAATTTAGAAACGTTTTTATACGCTATTTTATAAAGAAATTTCTGAAAATATTGTAGCAGTATGTTTAGTTAGCAATAAAACGATACTTTATTTTTTTTAAATCGGATGGGAATTGACGAAGTTATAACACCTATTGGCCAGTTCAGTACTAGTTAGGCTCTAGTCAATCTCCTACAGGGTATTTATAGCTACACAAAAACATGTGTTTTCTTTCTTGTGTTGGTAAGAATTTTACATAAAATTTATTTTGTGCACATCTGCACAGAAAAAGCTTTTAACCCATACGTACCTTTCTAAAATCGATGCAATAAAATTGGCGTAAATGGGATAAAAGAAATGTGTTAGCCAAATAATTATATAGATTCTTATTATTAGCTTATGTAAATTTAAATATTGTTTTAAAAATGCTTCACATAGCCTTTACTTTTACAATTATAATTGCTATACACTTAGTTTAGGTACTAATTTTTTTTACAGAATAAAAAAAAACTATTATATTTATTTATTATTATTATTTATTATTATAGTTTACAAATTTACTTTTCTTAATGGTTAATTCTAGCCCTGCTAAGCCAATGGCATGACAGCAGTTTCGAAAAGGGCACATCTCGCACATTCTGGCAAATGCGTTTTTTCGTATCCCTGCACCTACTACGCTTGAGAAACTGACTTCCCTAGCATTCTTTCTACTTTAGACGTTATGGCAGATAGGTTACAACTCTAAGAGATGTGCCCTTTTCGAAATTATTTTTTAAACAAGGAGTACAAAAAATGCAATGCAGCACAGCTTTTTTTTGTTTAACGCGCAAAGCCGTTATTTTTCTTCTTCTTCGTTATCGAGCTTATAGAGACAAAATATCTATTAATTATCTGAAAATTGCAGATATTGTAAGACTCAAGCAATATATACCGGCAGAATTTACAGAGTTTTATGATGAAATACTGCAATGGCCAACTACAAATAAAAAGGAACTTTCTGAAGAAGATTTTTGATAAAAATATATTATTTATTTTTAGTAGTTAGTTTTCTGCAAATTTATACGGTTTTTTCGTTAGTTTTGTATACTCGATATCAAAAATTTCGAAAAGGGCACATCTCATTCATTCTAAATATATAAACAAACATATATAATAAAGTCAATATCTCAATACATTTCTATAATTTTCGGTTAAAAATTAGCCCCAAAATATAATCCGTATAAAATTTTTTGAACTATTGCACTTCATTAAAAAATAATTTTTTTTTTTTTTTGACAATGCACTTTGGGGCAGCCATAATAAACTTCCACTTTAATATTAATAAGCTTACATTCACTTTTATTAGTTGAACTCAATTAATTTTTTTTAACGAAGTCAGCGCCACCAAAGTATAAACTTCAAATTAAAAAAAAAAACAATTATAAAATTTCGTTTTTATTCCAGCAATTTTAAACGGTTGCAAAATATAAATGCCATCAATTTGATTATTTTATTAATTTTTTAGATTAAGGCACATACATATACACATATACGTTATTCTATACATGTCTTATTAACGCTGTATGAATTCAAATGATTCGTCGACTATAGAACCAATTTAAAAAAAGTCGACGATTCTCTTTTTAGAAAAATAAAAATTTCATTTTCCAATGCTTAGATCTTTTCCCGGCAAAGGGTTGACAAGTGTACTACCTTAACCAAAAAGATTCCGGAATAACCCCCGTGTGGCGGTCCCATCGTTCCGATTTGAGTCATTTTTTTTTGCTAGGTTGGTACATCTGTTTTTGACATTCCCGCTAAATCTTAGCGTCATAGCTGGACATTTGCTAAAGCTACGTAGCGAAGAGTATATTTATCTCCATGTGTGTTGGCGATTTTTTACAATTTTGAACGTGTTGAGGTCAAATAGAAGCGACGGGGTCAAGGTGGTATTTTTATATGCCCTCCAGAATTTTTTTTTAATTTGTGACCTGGTTTTTACAATTTTTTGTTTGTTTTGTTTTATACAAGTAAATAACACGGAGCGACAAATAAGCACCTAGCATATGATAATATTTTTCTGATAGGCGCTATCGAGTACAACAACAATATATTTTTCAAATTATTAAAACACCTCCAAAATCTTGAGATACGGATAAAAAGCTGGTATTTCGTACTTTTATGAACTTATAACTTGACGTTTGAGTAGCATTCAGAAACATGTGTGTATTTTCAAGCAATTATTAGAAGATAAGAAGAAAAGAATTCAGGAAGTATTTGAAAGTTTAGACTGGTGGTTTAGGCAGTGCAAAATTTCAGAAAAAATATTAAGGATAAACGTCAACCTAATAAAATATATATATATAGGGTCCGCCATCTAACAATTTTTTTCAACTAGTGCTTATTTCGTTAATGGTAACACTTAACTCATGTCTGATTTGACTGATAATTAGTTTTATCCTTCCGTTAAACGAATATGGTTGTGTATACGCTTGAACAACGCTGGGAAATATTGCGACATTACTTTGAAAATCATGGTAATCTTGCAGATGAAGCTCATTTTGATCTTGGCGGGTATGTAAACAAGCAAAATTGTCGCATTTGGGGCACAGAAAACCCGCACGCATGTATTGAAAAGCCGATACACCCAAGACGAGTCACTGTTTGTTGCGGATTTTGGTCCAGAAGCATAATTGGGCCATTTTTCTTCGAAAATGAGCAAGGAGTGGCCGTTACAGTCAATGGCGATCGTTATCGGGCCATGTTGAACGAATTTTTGTTCACAACATTAAGTCAGTGGTTTAACGTGAGTACCTGCCCTAGAACGTTACCTCACGATGCAAAAGCACGAGTGAATACAATGCGTCCACCAACGCCCCCACCTATGATTAAAATCACCAGTGAGTACCAATTTAAAGCCATGTTATTTGGACATGACCTCACACCTTGGTAAGGTGCCGGAGACTATCTAAACTCCTACCGATCTATGGGTCACGGCACCCGGTTAAAAATGTAACTCCACACCGAGCCAGCATAGCTCTCCCCGCGATTTGGGTCTAAACCACAGCCACCACGTTGCTCCCACAAGGGGGCCTCACCATAGTCGGGCAGGAACCAAAATTCCTGGGGCTCCCGACACCCGTGGCACCAGAATTAAGCCTCCGGTCAGGCCTCGTAGCATAAATGCTACTACCAGTTTAAGTCCCAAACAACTTCGGACTGGTGACCAAGATGGTAATAACAACAAACAAGAAACACTCAAACAACACAACAATAAACGGAGCCACCCTCACGGAAGAACTCAAAGTGACATCGTGCGCCACGGACACAATACACAACAACAAGAACACAACCAGTCAAACGCTGACCAGTACAAACACACAACACCCAAAACTGCAGCTACAAATCAAGCCGCAAACAGCAGGTCGGGAAACAGCAAACAGCAGACAATCACAGCAAGCAGCATAACACACCAAAACCGTCAGCACCGCAGCGGGACGCCAAGCTAGAAAAAGGCCAGCCAGGAGACCGCTAAGATGGTGATGCAGGTTCAACCTCCGCTAAAAGTGCCGTCCTTCTACGCCTAAACACCTCAAGGGCAAAAACGCCCAGCCTACCATAAGTACGATCGTCCAACAATAACCTACTGAAATCCCACACCCCCGCAGTATGAGTAATACCCATACTATCTAAATCCCTAACGTCATCATAGTCCGGGCACGAAGTCAGTACATGCCTCCAGTCCTCAGTTCCCCTCCCATGTTCACAACAATTGAAGAGGAGGATATTAGCAACATTTGGTTTCAACAGGACGGCGCTACGTGCCACACAGCCGAAGCTACACTCGATGTTTTGCGCCGTGTTTTTGAAGATCGCATTATCAGCCGCAGATCTGATGTCGTTTGGCCACCTCGGAGCTGCGATTTGACACCGTTGAACTATTATTTGTGGGGTGCCGTCAAAGATAAGTGTTACGCCAACAATCCAAAGACAATTGACGTGAAGCCATTGGTGAAATACAGCTGCACACAATCGATAATGTGCTTAAAAATTGGACCGATCGTGTAGGCTACTGCACGGCCAGCCGAGGCAGCCATTTGAATGAAATTATTTTCCATTATTAACCGGACGGAAAAGAAATTTGAGAAAATATTCAGTAGTTTTTTTTATACTACTTTAAAAAAAATTTAAGCGGCGGACCCTTTACATACGTATATATGAATATTCAAATAATTTGCCATAGAAACGGTTAAAATTTAAGCAAAAAAGTATCAATAATGTTACAGTACATGACGTCAACGCTAGATAAATTGTTGATTCACAGTTTTGAAGTAATTCAAAATTACCTGTTTGTTTTTTGTCTGAAATAGTGCAAGAATCTATTAAAAATATTGCAGAAAATTAGAAAGTACCCAAGCAAATGTAGGGGTATTCTTAATCTATAAGATATGTATGTATATATGTAACTTCATTGTAATAAATTCACACGTGGTGGTCGCGACTCACATGATAAAACAAATAGTTGTGGCTAAAGCTGGGATCATACGATTGACTCAAATACACCAATCTGTCACAAATTTTATTGTGGCAAATTAGCGCACAATAATAAAATTGTCCCAATTAAAAATCTTGTATTCACACGGTTGTCTTATTTTATACAAAATTTATTGTCACAAGATGGCGCGAAACGATCTATTGACAATAATTGTCCCAACGCTGTCATACGATTATTCTAGTTTACGGCAACTCTATGTTATGGTAAATTAAATTCATTATTATTATTTTTTGTTTTTGTTTGGCGTTTAAAATGGTTCGTTCTCTAAAAAAAAGAAAAAAGCGTCCTCTTTATTTATATTGAGGTCATTTAGTGAACAAATAAATAAAAAGAAATACAAAAAAAAGAAAAGATAAAATGAGTGGTTCAGAGATTGGTTCACAAGAAGGGCCATGAATGGTGCATATGAGAAAACATTTCAATAAATTAAAAAAAATTAATTTATTTAAATATTTATTTATTTTAATTGGAATATAATTACAAAGTATATTTAATTCTCTAAAGTAAAGATGATTTGTGCTTTAAAAAATAGAAATTGCATTGGCTTTGATCATCAGGTGTTCGCTTCATAAAAAAGGTAAAAATAATCAAAAAAAAAAATGGTGGAAGTGTGTGATGCAATTTACATATTACAATTTACATATACATATTGAAGGCATGACAATTATAAATACCGTATAAATACGTGTTTTTTCAGAAAGAAATCAATTAAAAAATAAAAATCGGTGATTATTGTCTTCTTCAATTGCCGCACAAGAATACAATACATATTGGTCTATTTTTTGAATTTACATTGGTGCATGATTGCCGATAAAGCTTTCATACGATTGCCGCATCAGGGTTGCATTTTATTGGGATAAATAAGCACAATAATATTCTGAGTTACCGCACGAGCCAATAAATTGTATAATCACATGATTGACATATGAAAAAGACTAATTATTGGTGCATTACGAAAATCGTGTGATCCTACCTTAAGGAAGCAAAATGGTTATTTCTTTCAGCATTTGATAAGGCAGATTTTAACGCAAGCAGTGACAAAGATACTGTAGAAACTCAAAGGGTTAGCGAATATATACCTATAAAATAATACATTTTGATAAAAGATTTTTTATTTTTATGTTATTTTTTCTTTTTCTTTATATTCTCGAACAAAACGCAAATTTTTTGATTGATTCATAATACCAAATCCACGACCTTTTCAATGACACCCATATCTTGTATCTGAACCAAGTAGTTGAACTGATTCCAGAAATGGTACAGACCTGCCACACTGTGTAATGTTCAAAAAGACTTATTTATTTACTCATTTATACATATGTACTTATTTGTTATTGTTTGAGAAATTTGGTTCCATTCGTATTATATTCGCTACCGCAGTTCCAGCATGTTCTCCGAATTTTCCAGACTTTTTATTCTATTGCCCAAAAATCCTAAATTGTACCGGGATAAAGGCTTTGTTCTAGCCAATCAATCTACAGAAATTGTTGTGACAGCCATTTCTTATATACATATGTACATACATTTATTTATATTTTTAAGTTTACCAAAGTCTTATGAATATAAGCTTATTATAAGCATAATTAGAAAACCTTCTTCTGTAAGCATATTCTATAATTAGATTTATTAACTTACTTTATATTATAGACATTCGAGAAGTTGTTTGAGTTTTAGAGATAGAAAATATTATACCTGATCACCAGTTTGGATTTCATCGACAACAGAATAGAAGGATTGCTATTTAAACTTCAAAAATTCTATCTGCCCCACACTTTTCATTGCTAAAATCATATGTACGTAATCGAACTTTTTAAGTGAAAGTTGACGACGAAGCATGAAGTATATGTATGAAATTTTCAGCGCAGTCCATCAAGACAGTGTTTTAGACCCAATATTATACACTATATATACTTCTGATATGCCCACATCCGATAATGCCTAAGTTGCTACTTATACGACGACACTACCATAATCATAAACAAATAGAAAATCACTATAAATGTAGAAAAATGTAATCATGTTACAATTACTTTAAGGAAAGAAGAATGCCCTCCAATATATATAAATAATCTGCAGTTACCAAAGTCTGAAGTGTGAAGTATTTGGGAATGTATATAGTAGGGAGATCGGACGGTTACTATTCGACCGGTTTAAACCGGTTTTTTGGTTTTGTCGAATATGGTTTTTTCAAAGTCTTCATTTTTCGAATACCAAATAAACCGGTTAATTTAACACGAATAACCGATTAATATAAATAAGTATAATTTTTATACGTTTTTTATTGTATAAATTTAGTTATTATTTTCTTATATGACCACTTTGAACGTCTCACAAAGAACGCGAAAACCAAGGTAGATCGAATAAGATATACACACTTAAGCAACAATAATTTTCTCTCATATTCTGTAAATAAATATTGATTTTTATATATGAAGAATGATCAACTAGACTCATCGAAAGCGACCCACATACGCCGGTTCCGAACGGCACATATATTAAAAAGAATATATAAGAATATATAAAAAGAAACGATATACTTTATTATTAAAACGATCGTTACCGAATATCATTATCTCACTGCTGTATATAATATAATAATTAATTACATTTCTCGGCAGCTTAGAACTACTGAATATTTTCTCAAATTTCTTTTTTTATTTGAAAGTACAATCCTACCGGTTAATAATGGAAAATAATTTCATTCAAATGGCTGCCTCAGCTGGCCATGCAGTAGCCTACACTATCAGTCGAATTTTTAAGCACATTATCGATTGTGTGCAGCTGTATTTCAGCAATGCCTTCACGAATATTGTCCTTTAAAGCGTCAATTGTCTCTGGCTTGTTGGCGTAACACTAATCTTTGACGGCACCTCACAAATAATAGTCCAACGGTGTCAAATCGCAGCTCCGACATCAGTTCTGCGACTGATAATGCGATCTTCAAAAACAGGGCGCAAAACATCGAGACACCTAAATTATAACTATAATAGCAGTCCTTTAATTCCATTCTCTATTAAGTAATACAACGAAAACGAAATTAGTTGCTTGAGTAGCTGTTCGAAACTTAAGCATTTTTCAGTACTTTGTGTTTTTTACAGCTTCCGTACACTGTTTTGGCATAGTCTTTATGAGATTTGTTAGAATAATTGTTAGTATTGATTGCGACTTTAATTTTAAGCTCTCTGTCAGCTTCTGTTTACTTTTAAAACGACGTGGTCCAGCTTTGCCCTTCAAGAATTAAGAACAATTATATTTGAATAAAGTAACCGGTTAACCGGTTTTTTGAATAATTATTAACCAAAAACCGGTTTTTTAATTGTAACTTTTCGTATTATTCGAAAACCGGTTTTTGAAAAAAGTCAAATAATCGATCTCCCTAGCACATGGACGAACGTCTCACATGGAAAGACCACATTCTAAATAAGAGGAAGTATCTTAATATGAAAACCAAAAAAACGAACTGGTTACTTGGAAACAAGTCCCAACATGGTTTAGAGAACAAAATAAAATTATATAAAGTTATTTTAAAACACATATGGATATATGGCATTCAGCTGTGGGGAACAGCCAGTATCTCAAATATTGAAATCTTACAACGCTATCAGTCCAAAACTTTACGGAATATTTCTGGCTCCCCATGGTTTATGATGACCAACATTCAAATTCATAGGGATCTTAAAGTACCCTTTATTTTAAGTGAAATAAACAGATTTAACTTTAGATATGTAAATAGATTAAGCAATCACCAAAACCCATTGGCGATCACTTTACTTGATGAAACAAATGAAATTAGAAGACTGAATAGGTTTCATGTATTAGAGCTCCAATATAGCAAATGAATGAAGCAAAAACTTACATATACATATCAAACACACTTACATATATATACACTTACATATACTTACATATACATTATATTTATTTATTTATTTAGAAATAAGGCCCCAATACTATAAGGTTTTATAGGCCATTTATATATTTCATTATATACAATACAATATAAGTATAATACATTATACACTATACACTGTTTTCCTATATATATATATATAAATATATATATATATATATATATATATATATATATATATATATATAAATATATATATATATATATATATATATATATATATATATATATATATATATATATATATATATATATAGATAATATATTAAAAAACAACAATATGCGAAATATTAAATATAGATTTAAATCGAATTGTATAAATTAATTTCCATCATGAAGTTTTTAATGTCAGTAAATTTGCTTTCTTTTGCAAGTGTTTCTAAATTGCTTATTTTGGGTTTCGATCTATGCGATTGTAAAAGATTACATTCATTAAAAATATGGAAAATATTCAGGGTATTTCCACATTCACAAAGTGGAGGTTGAGTCTTCTCTATTACATGGCCAGCAATGGCCAATTTTCAGTCTAATCAGTTTAATAAAATCAATTTTGGGTAATGATGTTCTTTCAAATTCAGGTAAAACATCCTTGTGGATTCGATATAGTTTGGACAAGTTGTCACTATTCCAAGAATCATTCCAGATGTTAAAAATATATCTTCGAATCCATTGCCTATAGTTTGAAGGTTGATACTTATAATTTGCCCATACTGTTTGTTCCAATGAATTTTTCGCAAAAAAATCTGCCTTATCATTTCTCGGTATACGTAAGTGGCTTGGTATCCACAGAAAACTTATTAAATTTTCTGTTAATTTCGTAAGACATTCTCTTATTTGCCTCACTATCATATTATTACTGAAAGGGTTTTGTAATCCCTCTAGGGCGCTTTGGCTTTCGGATATTATCAGAATTTTCCTATCAAAATTGGGAATATTCTCAATACAATTTTTTAGCAAGTAATTCAGAGGTGTATATGGAAGAATAGTCTGAAATGCGGTTCGTGAGGATAATGAAATCGCTATAAACAGCCAATCCTGCTTTTTCATTTCTAACAGAGCCATCAGTGTAGAAATAATAGGAGGTCGAGTATACAGTGTTAATTAAATCAAGAAACTTTTGTTGTATCTCAGTAGGCGTCATATCATGCTTATTACATGTTGCAAGGGAGAAATCAACTTTAATTTCGGAGAAACACCATGGTGCAGTGCTGCACAATTTGATGTTATCAATAAAATTTGTATCAATTGAGTATTTTGTAGTTACTTCGGACATTTCCAATGCGGCTCTTATGTAGAAAGGGTAGATCCTTGGGTGTTTTTGCCTAAAACGTTCTATTTTCGTACTATTAGTAATCATTGGATATGGAGGATGATTCTGCATTGAAAGAATCTTCAGTGTGTAATTAAGTAAATATCTTAATCTTCTAAGGTGAATTGTGAGCATCTCAACATTCTAATTATATTCAGTTTAATATGGGATTTGAATGTCAATTTCCTGTCAAATATAACACCTAAGAATTTGTGTTCCCCTACAAATTGAACATCCTTGCCATACAGTTTTATCGTTGCATTGTCGGTAGGTATTAAACGTCTAGAAATTTTGATTGCTACTGTCTTTTGCTCATGAAATAGAAAACCGCTTCTATCATTCCATTTTTCCAGTTTATTAATGGTTGACTGGATTTTATTAATAATGGTCAAGTGTTTTTTCCCTGAACAATATATGACCAAATCGTCAGCATACAAAAGCGCCTTTACATCTTTATGACATTGACCTAAAATGTCGTCAATCGCTAAAAGGAAAAGGGTAACACTTATAACAGATCCCTGTGGGACTCCGTTTTCCAGGTTGAAATAGTTAGATGGTGAGTTTCCAACTAGACAATAAAATCTTCGGTCTCGCAGAAAGTTCGAAATAAAAGCTGCCATATTTCCCAGTATATTGTTATCATTCAGCTTTCGTATACATAATATATACTATATATACTATATATACTATATATACTATATATACTATATATACTATATATACTATATATACTATATATACTATATATACTATATATACTATATATACTATATACTATATATAGTTTATTCAACTTATTGTAGTTTAATAACATATGTGATATTTTTATTTTTATTGTTGCTAAATATTGTAAAGTAGATTGTAAATAAAAGTGGTATAATAAAGGAAATAATAATAATAGTATAGACAAGCAATATTATTCCAAGGAATCAGCTTTCATAACTAAATAATAATTATAATTTAATAATGAAAAATGCTATTTCATATTGTAATAGTATCCACAACTTTCTTCTAAGCCTAAGGCTTATGTTAGTAAGTAAGTTTGTTACCAGTTATTACTTAATCGTTCTGGTTTGTTGGGTGGTTTAAAATATGTTTGGGGGTATTGTTGTTTATTCGTTTGTTGTTATCGATTATTGTTGTTGTAATTTAACAAGATAACCGTTAGATTTCGAAAAAGGCTTCAGTAGAATTTTTTTTATTTATTTATTTTATTTATTATTATTATTATTTTTTTTTTTTTTTTTTTTGATTTTGTTATGTTCTGATATGACTTTGTAAATACATACGTACTTACATATAAACATTTCACACAAACAAATATTTGTCTTTTGCCGAATTGAATATCAGACGAAAATACATACATATATACATTATATCAGATAAAAAGAGTGCATAGGGTTTCAACAGATTTGCACCAATTAATTTTGAGCAAATCTTTACCAAATTCAATATTGAAAAAAAAACTTTTTTGAAAATAACAAGAAATTTGACAATTACAGTTAGATATGATTTATCAGATACATATGTACAGTGGAGAGCAATTTTTATTATTATTATCTTTCTTTATTAGTATCAATATCAATAATACTTTGAATTTACATTTACAAAAAGTTTAAATAACAAATTTTAGCTTTAACATACGAGTACATTGTTTTTAATAAAAAATGTAACATTTTTTTCGATATATGTTCGGATTGCGTTCATTTTTAACGTCACTGGTTAATCTGTTGAAGAGCTGTAGTCCTTTGTAAAACAATGAGCGCAGCATTGCGGTTGTTGTAGTTCTTTGAATTCTAAATCATTATTATTCCTCAATTGGTATGGTTGCGTTTCCACGACATACATTATTTGCCTTTTATATATTGCGGTGCCATTCCAATTTTAATTCTTTATGGAATTTAATTTCAGTCTTTGTTTTAAATCTGGCCATTTTAGAGAGTCAAGCATAAAGTTTATCGGTGTATACCCGTTGTATTTCAATATAATCTATCAATTTGTTGACTCGTGCAGCATGAAAAAGGAATTGTTGAACCGAACTCAAAATGAGGTTTAATCATTATGTTGTAGATTGTGATTGCTGTTAATGTATTTATTTGTTTTCTTAATCTTCTGAATAATTGATTTTTTTCCAATTTTCTTGCAAATATAGTCAATATGACCTATTAAATTTAAAGTATTGTTGATTACAAAGCCCAAGTATTTGATTTACTTTTTCTATTTCTGCATTATTAATTTTGAAGGTAATGTTGGTCTTAGTTTTAATTCCCATTATTTTAGTTTTATTCCCGTTTAGTTTAAGATTATTCATCCGCAGCCATTTGTTTAGGTTTTCAGTATCTTTACCGAGTCCTTCATAACATTGTTCATCTGTATTAGCCTCAATATATATAAGTGTATCATCCGCATATAAAGTTATTTCACAATGACTTATTACATTTCTTTTTTTTCTATAAGGCCAGCACCCAGTGGATGGCCCCTACTAATGCAGTGCATTGTGCTCCATCTAAGAAAATAGGTTATAGGAAGAAGGACAGAGGGATTAGTGTTTATGGACGTTAGATTTACATTTACTCATGTCGTAAGTGGCAGGAAATACCTTCGCTGGAAGATTATTCCACAACCGAACAGTGCGACCAAAGAACGAATTCTCCCTATAATGCGTTGTGCGATTTACTGGATAATCAACTACTAAGCGATGCGCTCTATGAGAAATACGAGTACTACGTAAAAATATATGATTTTTGGGAATTAATTCCTTAATGTCGTTAGAACACATTTCGTTATAGTACCGATAGAACAATGAAACACATGCCACATTGCGACGGTGCTCCAATGAATCGATAGAGTTGGCCACCCTACCGTCATTGATGAACATCTTCGCCCTCTCCTGTAAGAACTTTAGCACGAAGGCGCTGCTCGTATAAAGCCTTTTCGCATCTAAGTACTGCGGCACATGAAGATCTCGCCTGTTTGCGAAGCAAATCAGTATGGGCACATTTGTTATTGCGCCAATTCCTGAATGCTTCCTCTCTGGATCTGACTGCTAATTTACACGTCATTTGGCATATCATTTGTATATGTACTAAAATCAATGCCACCACAATTTATCCCTGTGGTACTCCATATTCGTTATTAACTGTCCTTGATTTAATATTATTTACTTTTGTTATTTGTCTCCTATTCGTGAAATATGATTCAAATCATTTTAATTCAGTTCCTTGAATGCCGTACTTGCAAAGTTTCTGCAGTAGTATGCATCTATGAATTGTTTCGCACGCTCGAAAATTTACTGCCGTTTCACAAGAGATGTGTTTTCGGAAACCAGATTGATACTTAGAAATTAAAGCGTTCGATTCTATATTTTGCTCCAATTGTTTCTGCAATATTTTTTCCATCTTAGTAATCTTCTCAATGGGTGTTATCATTGACTCTTTCAAATTATCAGGGAATATTCCTGTTCTTAGGGACTTATTTATTACATTCAGCATCGTTCTTCCTATCACATTTCAACTATCAAGTATAATTTTAATTGATATTTTGTTGTAGTCCGGCTTATTCTTTACATTTTTACATATAATTCTTAGTTTATTTAGAGTTATAGCACTGAATTTAAATTTAGAGTTTGTGCTTACATGTTTCTCATTTATTACTTAAAAACGCATTAAATCCTATAAAATATTTAAAAGTCAAACTGCTTTTGTACTAAAACTATGTACTATGATCCAATTAAAGAATAGTAAAAATATAAAGTAGAGTCCACTTTTTAGCTGCATACAGTCATCAAACAAACACAATCATTTTTATATAGAAATAGTACCGAATGTACTGAATGCTTCGCTGCCACTCTTTTAATTAACATCTTAACTATTATCTTACTTATCATTTTTAATCCTTTTTTTTCATTTATCCTCTTTCGTCTCAAATCCAAACATTTAAGATAGGCTTCAGTTCCTTCCAGAAATACACTGCGGAATCTACTTTTTAGCTGTATACAGTCTTCAAACAAACACATTAATTTTATATAGCATATGTATATCGATAGTCAGTAGGCTTCAGCTCTTAAGCCAACTGAACATTGTAAGCGTGTAAATTCAAATTTTTATTCAAAATTTGCATCAGTGATGATGGTGCAATGTTCGATTATTGGACACAACGATTAGTCAAGGTTGGCGGCCCTTCTGCCACGCTATGTCGAACAACACATTATCGCAGAATGAACTGGGCGAGCATGCAAAGGTGTTCCCACATATCCTGCAGACCCGGTTTGCTGAAATTCGTGCACAGTTCTCCCGACTGTGGACAGATGAAGTGCATGCAAGTAAGTGGATTTGAACGGCTATTTTTGTAAAAGGCTTCAACCATCTTAACGCGCAGCTCAATTGTGTACCTCAACATGGTTGAATTTTCCAAACACTAAAACAAAAAAATTCACAGTTATGTTGGGCAAAAAAGTTGACGTTAAGGTGTGACTCACTATTAACATCGTGATGATGAGCTTCTTTTGTTTTAATTATATTCTGAATACTTTTTGGCATGGACACCACTGCTTTATTTGATAAACGATTTAACAGCTGATAGTTGCTTTATATTATGAATAGGCTTACACCAGAGCAACGCTTGCAAATTGATGAAATTTTTTTTCAAAATAATATTTCTGTTCGTCAAACTTATCGTGCATTCGTTCATACTCAACGAAAATTTTGATGAAGGGGCAATTTCATGTAATCGTCCATTTAATTGGCCATCAAGATCGTGTGATTTAGACACATTGGATTATTTTGAAGTCATGGCCGAGATCATATTTAAACATTAATGTCATAAAATGTTCTATCTACTAAAACCCGTTGAAAATTAATTTCACTGGTTTGTTATGATTTCAACTTGCGTAACCGTAAAAAGAAACGCCCGATATAACAACAAAATTACAGTAATAAGAAAACAGCAACAAAATTTATTTCACTTTGAAAATATGTGATCGAAAAGTTAACATACTGTATGTATGTTCATATGTTTCTCTTTATAAACCGAAAAAAACCCATTTATATTTTTGAAAATAAAAATCGTTTTAAACGCATGTGTACTTGTATTTTAAAAATTTATTGCCAATGTCAATAACCCAGACCCCCAAAAAAAATAAGAAGAAAAGAAGCGATATGCATTTAAAATTTCGGCAAATATGAAACAGAAAAATGGACCAAACCTCGTACGGGCAACAAAATATCATGCATAACCTTTAAGAGAAACCTCAAAGTCGTATATTTTTTTACATTTAAAAAAAGCACAAAAAAAAATTGAAGCACTTTTTGAAGCATTATTCCGATTTTTTTACGAGTATTTACGTTTACATTTTTAATTTCACCTTTCGCCACTTGTACACGCTTCACCAACATATTTACGGTTGTTGCAGCCTCTTTCTGTTTTGTGATTTTTTTTGTTTTTGTTGTTTCTTTCTTAAATAAATTGGGTTAGATCTGCCCATAGGTCAATCAACTGTACCAGTTAAATAAAAACAAAAATATAAATTAAATTTGTTGTCTTTTTTTGTTGTTATTATTGTGTTCCTTTTTTTGTGTGAATATGTGGCTAAGAAGAAACCACCAGGCAACAGAGTGAGTGCTGCTTATATTTCAAACACATAACGTGCAACATAAAGAAACATTGAAGGAAGGCTGCAACTAAAACAAAAAAGGTAAAACAAAAACCTTTTAAATGTTGAACTTTTTTTAAAAAATGAATTCGTTCTCTTTTTTATGCAAAAAAAAAAAAAAAAAAAAAAAAAATAACATGATATTGTTTGTCTTTTAAGCGGAATTATCAACATGAATGCAGCAGCAACAGCAGTTGCCTAAAAGGTGTGTACGCTATATGGTGCTGGTGTAGTGGCTATAAAGTGAAGTGAATTGAGCATCCTGTGCAACATACGCGTATGTTCTTTCCTTTACTTTTTTTTACCAATTTTGTCGTTTTTACTGTTGCAGTATGTTGCGTGTTTTTTTTTTACTCATAAAGAAAAAAACAAAATTCTTATTCTGTTGCCTGGTTTTGATTACGTTGTAGAGAAAGTTACAATTTCTCCTTGTGATAATGATCGGCAACAATAATTTTTAATGCTTTCTTTTAGCCTTGCAGAGGAGTGTGAGTCTGTCTGTCCATTCGTCGTAGTCCATTCCTATAGTCGCAACATAATATGGCATATAAATCTTTTTGTTTCTTATTTTTTATTCATTGCATTTGTTGCTGTTTTTTACAAATGGGTCAGCTTACTAAATAATGATTACAATTATAATAAAAAGCCTTTACAACATTTCATTTCATTTAATTTTCTTGCACTTCTTTGGAATTTTATTTTTTATTTTTGCTGTAGAAATTAACAGCTTTTTAGGATTATTAATCATATTTATAATGAAAAAAAAAAAAAAAAAAAATTTATATATATAAAGGGTCCACCAAATAATTTTTTTCTTTTTTGAAAATGCTATAAAAAAAACTACTGAATATTACTCAAATTTCTTTTTTTATTTGAAAGTACAATCCTTCCGGTTAATAATGAAAAATAATTTCATTCAAATAGCTGCTTCGGCTGGCCATGCAGTAGCCTACACGATCGGTCCAATTTTTAAGCACATTGGGTGCGGCTGTATTTCACCAATGGCGTCAATTGTCTCTGGCTTATTGACGACACCCCACAAATAGTCCAACGATGTCAAATCGCAGCTCCGAGGTGGCCAAAGGACATCAGATCTGCGGCTGATAATGCGATCTTCGGAAACAGGGTGCAAAACATAGTGTGTAGCTTCGGCTGTGTGGCACGTAGCGCCGTCCTGTTGAAACCAAATGTTTCTAATATCCTCCTCTTCAATTTTCGTGAACAAAAATTCGTTCAACATGGCCCGATAACGATCGTCATTGACTGTAACGGACACTCCTTGCTCATTTCCGAAGAAAAATGGCCCAATTATGCCTCCGGACCAAAATCCACACCAAACAGTGACTCGTCTTGGGTGTATCGGCTTTTCGATGTATGCGTGCGGGTTTTCTGTGCCCCAAATGCGACAATTTTGCTTGCTTACATACCCGCCAAGATCAAAATGAGCTTCATCTGAAAAGACGATTTTTTTTTGGCAAAATCGGCATCTTCTGTAAGTCTATCGCAGGCCCAGATTCTCAGCGTTGTTCAAGCGTATACACAACCATATTCGTTCAGAGGAAGGATATAACTTATTATCTGTCAAATCAGGCATTCACGAAATAAGCACTAGTTGAAAAAAAAACGTTAGATGGCGGACCCTTTAGTATTTAATTAATGGAAAATTTTTAAAAGGCTTTTAACCCTACTGTTAGGTCTTGACCATTTTGTTCAATTTTTCAATTTTTTTTTTTTTTTGTTTTTGCTTTAACTATGGAACGGTTTAATATATCAAGTTAAAACGTTAGCTCACGTGGTATTTTTTCATTTTATTACTTCTACGAACTTTTCTATGATGTAAAGGAAGTAAAAAAATAAAAAGTTACATATCTTAGGGAAAGGACCATTTTGATTCTTTCATTTTTATCGATCTTTTTTTTGAATTAGGTTTACAGAACCAGTGCGAAAATAAAGTTTTCTCAGTACATAAAGCGCAAATTACTTTTCGTTGTATATGACATACATATACACCCATTTCTGTTTTTATACGGTAGATACGTTCCAGAAAAGCCGTGAAAAAAAAGATATGAAATACATAGCAAAGAAAGGGATTGGTTCCATATCATGCAACCCTTTATAAAATATATACTTAAAACCAAATGATTTTTTAAAAAAATAAGAACTTTTATAAGAGTTTTTATAAAAACCAAATTAAGTTTGTATGTGCATTTGGTTTATTTTATAAACACAAAGGGCCATTCTAATCTCAAAGTAATCGTATATGTACAGGGTGTTTTTGTTTTTGAGACCGAATGAAATTCGCTTTGGATCCAAGAGAGCTGTGTCTTTGACGGTTGTCAATCGAACCTAACCTTACCTTGTACTGGTTTTTTAGACAGAGTTGACTAACTTTGCTCCAAAACAGAATGCTATACGATAAATAATTGCCTTTACGTAAGTATTGCCTAATTGACAGTTCGCAAAACACTGGTGAATGCAATGAGTCCGGATAACGAGTCCACTTATGATGGTTCAATAAGATGATTTCATTGTCTAATATGAATACCAACTGGAAGTCATGCATTTTGCCATGACTTCCCTCTTCGTTAGAGGTTGAAGCTTATCTAATACTTCTACCATGAGTCACGGTACTCGATTGTTTACGCTCCTCCTTTAAATTAATGTACAAACCACAATCATCATATAGCTTCCCTTAGCGATCTTGCCGAAGCCGGACAGAAGCCGACCTTCCTTCTAAGACTTGTGACGCAGGTACCAGCATAAAATTAAAAGCAATCACGCGAAATTTTAAATGATGACAACACTCGAAAATATAGCAACTTTTTCAATAATTTGCAGCATCAAGGGAAATTGTAGCATCATATGAAACTCTTTTTTACAAATTCGTAATTCCCATCACAATTTAAAGCAGTTTCTTCTTCACTTAAATAAACGATTGTAAAAATTATTTCATTTAAATGAAATTGAAAATAAATTGAAGAAAAAAAATGTAAAAAAAAAAACTAAAGGAAACAGAACTGATGTGCTTTATTAAGAAAATCTTAAGTTTTTTTTGCAACGATTCCCTCTAAATAAATTGCAGCTGTGGGCCGTCCGGTTTTTTTTTCATATTTTTCTCATTGTTGCAATATTAAGAGGCAAGTGGTTTATCGTTTGGTTCAATGGTTGGCGTCGGTGTTTTTTTTTTTTTTTTTTCATAGTTTTTGTAACATTTTCAAGATAATTATGATGACAATCACCATTTTTTGCAGACTCGCCATAAAATGTGTAAAAACGACTCTAGAATGCAAATAAAAATTAAAAAATAAAATTTCGTATTAAAATTTCATATTAAAATTTTATTTTTTAAGTACTTTTACAATATACTCTCGTTCGTTAGCTCATAAACCATTTAAACATTTTCTTAGTTTTTTGTTTGTCTTTCTGTCAGTCAGTCAGTCTGTGTGTCTGTTTCTTTTTCTTCACTTGCCGAGGTCTATCCATCTACAATTTGTATGTGAATTTTGTTTCATTTTCTTAAGCATTAAACAACATTTTAAACATAAATTTTTTTCTATTTTTTTATGTTTCTTTTCTTTTTTTTAATTTCATTTCATTATTACACGTCCAAAATGTGACTCCATTTCATCTTCTTATTTGCACTTTCATTTCAAACAAATAAAAAAAGCAGAAAAAAACTGTTTCAAAAAAAAATAATAATAATAAAAAAATAAAAGCCATAATGAAATTAACGAAAGTTTGAACTTTGGCTTAAATGACTAAAAGTTGCTGTCGCTGCTGCTGCTGCTGCATGAATACTTGCCACTTTGTAATGCAAATGAAACTAGAAGTGAAGAAGAAAATTTGACTCAGAGTCGTTACGATACTTAAAATGTTAACGTTTTAATAGGTTTTCTAATTTAAATTATTTTAAGATACTGGTACATTTATTTAAATGAAAATTTATATTTTAAAATGACCCAATTTCTTTTTTTTCGTTCATTTAAAAGGCTTATATGCAATTTGAAGGCCGAAAAGATATTTTTTAATAAATTTTTCAAAAATTTACACTGCACATACCGTAGTTCTATTACCCCATTCTTTGTGCTCAAATTAAGCTTTTTTTGCACTTAACCTTCGTCCATGATATCAAACACGTTGCTCTAAATATGTCAAAAGCCATTAGTTAATTTTTCATAATTCCTGAGTAATATAATTAGCAAAACCTTAACATTTCTTTAAGTTTTGTGTCCTTTAATCGGCTTTTCTAGGCTGCAGCATCAGTGTTTCCAATTTAGTGCATTTAGTGCGTTTTAACTACCGAAAAGTGGCATTTTTTCCCTTTAGCGCTTATTTTAGAAAACGCACTAGATTAGCTAGTCACTATATTGAATATACTCATTACTTTTTATAAGCTACTGACTTAAAATTAATAAAAATATTGGCCCATATTCATAGTCTAAAATGAAGTATACTTTAAGTCAACAAACTAACTTATTCAAAGACAACTTAAAGTATGCTTTTGGCGTTAGAGTCGACTCTAAATATAGAGCCAGCTGAACCTGATTTTATATAATTTTAAAAAAAAGTTAAATTGCTATGAAAAATTTGTGAAAAATTTTTTAATTGGAAGAAATTTTGCTATTATTGATTATTGTGGAAGGGATTTCGATTTTAGGAAGCATAAAATAGATAAAAGAAGGGTTTAAGCCTTTTGCTTTAAATGATGATGAATTTTTTTGATATAATATACGTAACGTATAGCTCCATTTATTGTTTTCCACGAATTCTTCTTCTTTTCTTTTATAGAAATAACATTACCACACATCAACAGGAATGTATATTATCCCAGTATCTATAGAATATATATTTTGATGTTATTGTTTACAATGATACAACCGTTAACAAAGGAATAAGATGGGAACAAAACTAACACTTCTGATTATGGAATTTGGCGATGATATTTGCCTTTTAGCACTCAGCCGTCGTTACATGATTGTTAAACCACAATCTCTGAAGAGGGCAGTTTCATAGACAGGACTAAGGTTCACCATTAAAAAATATGCGAGATAAAACGTTGTAATACATTTAACAACACCAAATTCAGGATACGTAAATTGATATTAGAAAAGTTTATTCTACTTTGGCAGCATTCGATCAAGGACTGGTAGCTGTAGCGACGACATAATCTTTTGAATGTCCAAAGCCAGTTATTTTTTCTGTATTTTATGACCTGTGTAGACTGACTGCTATCTTGAAATGGACATATTTAACTGATGCGTAAAATCAGCCATTTTGGACATAAATTCTGGAAAATGCGTAACAATAATGAATAAAATATAGCGCAATGTCAAAGCCAAGGATATTTTGCTCAAATATCTGAACTATAAGATATGATATACACACGCTTACAAACACAGCTGCCAACTATAACAGTTTATTATCAAATTAACAATATTGATCATGAAAAAATTTAGAAAAGTAACTGATGTTTGAAAAATTGCGTTATCCATTTTTTAGGCTGTTGTTATATTTATTTGCGTTTAAAACACTTTAAAGAAATAATGACATATGCTTTTAAATAAAATTTGTTGCAATTTTAATGAAAACCACGAATTACCAATTCAGAAAATTTATTGATCAAAAAAAATTTTAGCAGTCAGGTATACAAATGAGTCGAAAGAACCTGCTCGTCATTGTAGGTTTAAAAAACAAAAAGCAAATATATAAAAAGAAGTGTACACCTTGATGTCGCCACTAGCTGTGGAAACAGTTCGACCAATTTCAACAAATTCCAGAGTACGTTGGGGATGGTCTGTAGATAGTATATGTGTAGTATACATGAAATCGGTCCAGTGGTTCCGGAGATATGGCATTTAGACTTTCTTATATATTCCCATACAAATATCAATAAAATACCATCCATTTTCCATATTATGATTTTTTTTTTTTTTGTCACTTGAAAACCATGTATCGTAATATCTTAAGTGTACAATGACATTCGGTATTATTGATTTTTGTGTTTCATGAGAACCGTTAGAACGGTTAGTAATTTCTGTATTAGTTCTAAATGACTTGTTGGATAATAAAAACCATCAGTTAAAAAGTGGTACTTCCGTACAAAGTCGATATTGATATTTGTATATCTTGAGAATGTTTAGAATTGAAGTTTCTTAATAACTTGGCGGTCAATTCCAGCCATCAGATTAAGGAAAATACAAAATTCCACCGTTTGTGGAGAACGATAACAGTTAAAACTTCGTTATTTATTCACGTCAGTCAAAAAGCAAGTACAAACAAGTTCCTAGGAACGCGGAGGGGTTACTCTAGTATTTTATAAAAAATTCTATATAAACATTAAGCAAATTGTAGTTGACACCCATTTAAAGTTAGTTCAACATAAAGTGTATTTTATTATCAACTGTGAATATGAAAGTGATAGCAAAAGCTTTTAAGTTAAAGACTTACTCTAGCAAGAGTCTACTTTAGTGTAGGACTATGAATATGGGTCAGTGTTTTTGAAACGTATCTCAAATCTAAGGGCCCATTTTTCAAGACTTATTTTAGTTATTTTAAGTAAAATAGAAGAGATTAATTGTTTTAAAGAAGAAAGCTAAAAATTGAATTTTAATACTGAACTTGCAGGTTGTTATTGTTGGATCCTTTATTAATCCCAACGGTATCATAAGACAACAACAGATGCTTTCCATCTACGCTTATCTAAAGCAAATGATCTTATCTACGTCCAAACCATTCTATGCGAAAAAACTTTTTTTTAGAATCTTCTGCTTCCCTACAAAGTCCATTCAGTGGTCAGTTTCGCTAAGCCATAGTTTGGTTTCCTCATAGTGTGCCAAAACCATATTTATTTCCTTCATTAACTCAATCAACTTGGTGTGATCTTGCTTTTGGCCAGAATATTTTTAAAATGCGTTGTAGATAGCCGCTTATAAATGCCTGAACGGTATTGACATCAATCACAGCCACATTCCAAATCTCACAACCGTAAAAAATTAGACTTTTCACACGTGATAAAGATGTTAATTTTCGTTTTTGGAGAGATATGCGGAGAACGCACTATAGCATTCAGTCGGCTAAAAATTGGCTGCCTAGGTTCATTCTGTATCGAATATCCTCACTAGAACCGCCGGACGTCGTGAGAATACTGCCGAGATAGCAAAAAGACGGGATATCTATCTCCCAAATTTCTGTTTCCAATTCGAAAGACCGTTATGTTAATAGCGTTAATTCTCATAAATTTTTATGTTGGATATGTTTATCCGCAAGCTTGTTCTGTATGTTTTAGCCTGTATAGAATGCAGCCTTCTTGCATTTCGCAATGTCTGTGAGCTAGAAAATATGTAGATGTCCTAATTCTGAGCTACGGGTTTGATGGTTCTACCGGTCACAGCTTGTTTAAACAAAAATTTGTGTAAAATACTTCGAAAAGTTTCGATCAGTCCCTTTTTGTGACATCAGTCATTCCAATAAAAATAATTTCATCAGCAGGTGATAATATTTGGATATACCGTACACCTCAGTCAGTGCGCTTTTGTAGACCTTTAAAAGTGGTGTTTGTTAAAGAAACAAAAGAACACATTTTAACTGAAAACCAAAACATAAATAAACAGATTAAGAAGTTGGAACCAAGAAGTTGGTAATGGGAAAAAAATTAAAGTAAAATATAATTTATATATGACATTAATAGATGGGAAAGTCTTAAATGTGTTGACAGAAACTAAAAGAGTACAGCAATGCCCCATCTGTCATGCCGGTCCAAAGCGATTTTGAACTATAAGAAATATTGATTCTCCTAATTTTGAAGCGAAGGCCGACGCTTTGAAATATGGAATAAGCCCTTTGCATGCGTGGATTCGTAGTTTCGAGTTTGTTTTAAAGCTTTCATACAAGCTAGATTTGAAAAAATGGCAAGTTCGTGGAACAGAAGTGAAGAGAATCCTGGCGGAAAAAAAAAACAACCAATTCAAAAGAAGTTTTTGCTTCAAATGGAGCTTCATGTCGATAAGCCGAATGCAAATGGCAACGGCAACACCAACGATGGCAACACAGCTATAAGAGCATTTTCTCGCACGGACCTTTTAGCATATATTGCTGGTTTGAATATTGATTTTTTGAAACATCTTAATTGTTATCTCCTCTGAATTTGAAATTGATGCTCAAAGGTTTCGTACTCATTGCATTAAAACCAGTGAAATATTTTTCCAAAACTACGAATGGTACACGATGTCAGCCACGATACACAATATATTAGTGCATTCGTCACAAATAATTGAGGCTTCAGTAGTACCCGTAGGCTGCCTTGCAGAAAATGCATCTGAGGCGCGAAACAAATATTATAAAAAGGATCGAACTGGTCACGCTCGAAAGGATTCAAGGGTGCACAATCTACTCGACATGTATCATAGAGCTATGGATAGCTCTGACCCTTACATTTCTAGTTTATGTGTGCAAGAACGTACAAATAGTTCAAAAAAACTTCAATTTCCTCAAGAAGTCATTAATCTTTTTAAAATGCCTGAATTACAACCAGAACTATTATTACCTTCACCATCTCAAAAAGCCTCCAGCTGCAATCATAGTTCCGATTCTGATGTTAGCTTAGAGTCTTTAAATAATTATTCATTAGAAGTAGAAGCGGATGAAAACGAAGAAACAGACATGATTAATTAAGACCTTTATCTTTTGAAAATATACCCACAGTGATTCTTTGATAAATACATAAGTATTTTGAGCCTCCAAAATTTGCGTCGTTTTTTCGATTTACGTAGCCTGTTATCTGTAAATATTGCTTTAATTTTAAGCTGAGAATTAAAATTTGTAAAATTTCTGTAACTTAAAAAATAAACTGTTTTGTATTAATTAAATAATATATGCGAATTCTGTTCTTTTTTATATAACTTTCTTTAACTTCCTTATTAAAAACTTATAATTTTGTAATATGAGAAATGTTAAATTCTATTTAAGTCATTTTGAAGTAATCTCGACGTAAATCGAGGGATTACTGTATATCCATTATTATGTTATTTTCAGATTAATCCATAATTTTTGTCAGTAAAAGTACGTATACAATATTTGTTGAAGGTAGCTTTTTGGTAAGTATTTTTTCGGGTAATTTGGTTTTAGGGTATAGGAAAATGGGGCATGAACCGCTAATTTCTTCTCAAGCTGTTTTTTTTTTTGTCAGTAGAAGTCCGTATAACCATTTTGGTGAAGCTACCTTGCCAGTAAGTACTATTTGCCATTACTTTAAAAAAAGCGGGTGTGGCCCTCCCATTTTTCTCAAGTCGTTTGTTTTTATCATTAGAACCCTAAACATAAAATTTGGTGAAGCTAGCTTGTCGGGAAGTATTTTTTGCCGCTAAAATCGCGATTTCAGCCATAGTGCAAACGTCACCAAATTAATTCTAAAATACTGTTTATACTCTGCAAGACTACAGACGTGTTTTTTTGAACTTCAATTCGCAGTTTTTTACAACTACTTTTAATTCATTAAGTAGGCCATCAAGCAAGAAAAAACGCAGATTTAGACAATTTTTATTTACAAATGTGTGCTTATAGCGCTAGAGGGCTCCACAGAGGACTTTTTCTCTCCCAAACAGTATTGAAAAGGAATTCTCTGACAGGGAAGTGGCTTTTTGTTCCTTCATGGATATTCAAGTCGCCTTTGACAATACAAGCTTTGACATCATTACTAGGTCATTGGAACGGAAGAGGGTGGAGAAGTCAATTATAGCTAAGATCAGTTCCATGCGAAGGAACAGGATGATCAGCTTGTCTCTTGGTGGGGAAGAATCCCCAATATAATGGTTTCAAAAGGGTGCACTCAGGCTGGATTACTTTCTCCATTGTTACGGACGGTAGTAGTTGCTGACTTGCCCACCATGTTGGCTTAAAGCGGCGTCAGTGTAATCGGCTATGCTGATGACATCGTTATAACAGTCCGTGGAAAATATAAGAGTCAGTTGTGTGATTCCATGAGGGCGGCCATGGGCAAGTTTTCAAATTGATGCACTCAGGAAGGCCTCTCAGTGAATCCTTCAAACACGTTTGTTTGGAAGGAGATGCAGGTTATCGTGTGACTGTATTTCTTTTACGAGTACCACCATCAACTTTTCTATGGAGGTTAAGTATCTAGGTAGTATTTTGGAAATTCCCTAATCGCTGCCATCCAGAACAAGGCGATAAGGGCCCTTTGGAATAGTTACTCCTCCTACGGTAGGAGATGGGGTTTTTCATCGGAAATAACGCTATGGATATATAAAGCTTCCATTTGGCCCGTTATCACTTATGCGGCGATAGCTTAGTGGAGAAAAGCCGAGGAAGCTAACACCATAAATATATTAAGCAGGATACAGAGACTCGCCTCCTCGGTATAACTGCAGCACTGAGAACATGTCCAGCAGCGGCTTTGGAGGCCTTGTTTGATTTTACAGCACTTACCATCTATGGCATGTTAGGAGGCAAAGTTTTTTGCCAAGGGGCCCCAAATGTCGGGGAGTCTGTCCATTCTACATAGGGTGGTTGGAGAATTACCTTTGGGCCTGACTGTCATGCCTTTGGATCTGTGCTTTGGCAGCAGATTCAGGCTTGAATTCCTGGACCGTTATTGTTGGTCTAATGTGGACTTATTTCGTGGTGAGTTTAAACTGAACTGCTGAAGCGATTGCTTCAAAATTAATAATTGCGTTAGTGCTGGTGTGCGGAGATCGGCTACTGTCTTCAAGGTTAAGATTATGGCGATTGCCTTATGTGCGGAGATCAACATGGACAGTCAGCTCAAGAGTAAAACGAAGCTGCCTTGGCTCGAATCGTATGATATCGAGTATTGCTACGATACGTTGCAAAGGCTATCACTTGCGAATAACTCCCAGTTGTTTTTGGGGCCTGGACACTGAAAAGGCTAGAAAAGGTACCGTGACACCCTATATTGGTCCAGAACCTTACTGTGCGGCACCGCTTACTAATATCCTCAATCTAATCAAGGATTGCCAGATGCTTGGAGCACTGAAATGCTCAAAGCGGTCTTAGGCACTCTAGGGCGGAAATCAAACCGCAATTTGGGTGTTGCTCTAAGGTTCTCAAGATGGCAGGCCGAAGTTTTTTATAGGCCATTATGGACTGAGAGCGCATCGGAAGAGGATGGCAGTCACGGATGTGGATGTTTGTAGTCTGTGCTTAAAGGCATTAGAGACGGTGATACACTTATTGCGAGAAGATTGAATGCTTAATAGCTTTAGATAGAAATGTTTGGGTAGACGTAGGGTCTCATTGGGAACGCAACAGATCGGCTTAACAATCTGTAGACCAGTAGCATTGTGCTGCTTCCGATCTAAGGGTCGGAGTGTCCTGCAAGGGTGCTTAGTCAGGATGATAATATTAATAATAAATTAAGACTAATTATGTATTTTTAATTATTTTGGGAGCATAAATGTTTTCCTTTTCCTTTTACCCAGAATCCTTATAGAAATATGTTTTAATCTATTACCATCATGCTCCAATTGCCATTTTTTTTTTTTCAAGTAAACTAAGGTTTTTTGTAACGCCCCTGTAAAAGCGAAAATAAATTTTAAAAACACGAGCAAACAAATAACTTGCCTCCACTATTTCAAACATATTCGTTTTTTCTGAGGCATGTTAATAAAGAAACATTACATACATACATACATACGAGTATGTGAACGAATAGACGGATGGACAGGCAAATGGTAAACAGCAAACAAAACCTATTGGCACGTGTACCAAATTCATAAAAATTCCTCTTGTAAACGACATTGTTATACATAAGCCTCCTGTCTCTGCTACTCTACTCGTTCAACTACACCATCATCATCATCAACATCACTATAAGCGAGCGAAATTTATGAATTCAATTCATTTTTACGAGCATTTTTTATTTAATTTTAAAGAAAATTTAAAACATTTCTCATGTAAAAAATAAAAATAATAATAATTTGTAAAAATGGAAATAAAAATAAAAAAAAAACTAAAAATAAATACGAATAGTTTTAGTTGGACAATGGCTGTTGCTTTCTTTTTGCATTCCTTTGGCCTATTGTTTTCCATTCAACTTGTCTAAATACATTCATCTTAACAGTTTTCTTTTTTTTGGAAAAGAGCTCCACCTTTGGTGATTCTTTGTTTATTTTCTAAAAAACAAAAAAATAGTTTTCATTTTCTATTACAATTTTTATTTAAATCGATTTGAAAGCAAAACACAAAACGTTTCCAGTATTCCTACACATTTTGTTAAATTTACTTCAGCAATGTTTCATGCCGGCATCTTTTGTTCTGCTAAAGTGTTCATCCATTAACATTATCATTATCAACAAATTCATCATCAGCATCGTTTTGTTTCATTTGAATTTTTATGCTGTCAACTTTTTATTGAATTTAATAAAGAAAATTACTGTCGGTTTCATTTAAAATCCCATAAGCGATTGCCAAAATACGAGTATGAATTCAAGCGAAATGTGTGTTTAAAAGCAATTGATTTCAATTTAAATTGAAATGAAATCTTGTGAAAGATTCAAGCAAAATTAAAAATACCCCTACGCTACAACATTTCTGGTTAATACATATGTATATCAAAAGAATATGTGCCGCTATAGTATGGTAAGTAAGACACCCGCATTAAGGGAAAAAAGCGGCGAAAAAATACCAAAACTGATTCCATTTGGTATCAAAATTGAGTTCAGTCCATTTGTGCTCACTTCGTTAACGCTTGGTATTAATATTTTAAGAACAACTCGATATAGTTCTTGTTTTGATAACACGTTGTTTTTATTTTGATATCGATTGTTCTTATTCGATAACCAACTGTTCTTATTTTGATAACGCACGATTCTTATTTTGTTACCAATCGTTTTTATTTGAATAACGCATTGATACTCATTGTTCTTATTTTGTAAACGCCTTCTTATTATTTTTTCCACCCATTAAGTCCCAAATAAATTTTATATACAAACAAATTTATATTTACATTATATTACCAAAATTTTGCATATCGTCATATGAAATCCAAAAAGCCATAAGTTACAAAAATATATATACTATATACTTCACTTACGATATATACTATATACTTCACTTACTTATTAGTTAATGATTTTCTAAACAAATTTACACTCCTATATACTTCATTCTGAAATAGGATTTTGAATTATTCATTGGGTGTAAATATAGCGGAAGACTCAAAACGTAAAAAATATTACTTCCAATATATTTTCCATGACAACAATTGCTTCCTACATTTTATTTGGAGCCATAATAAGTGAATTTCTGCTCCTAAATAAAATTATAAATGTAATATTGGCAGCTTAAATGTGAAGATAATAAATTATTCTATGCTCTTAGGTCCTCTTTTGTTACATACTTACTTTACAAGAAATCAGAAAAAGCTCCATATCAATAGATTAAAAACAACTTTTAAGATCTTTGTCATCATCAACGTATAGCTCTGAAGAACGTCTATCCTCCTTATTTTCAGTTTCTTGCAAAAAACTCCGTTCTATTTCTTATAAAACAAATTATTTTCCATTTTTGGCTGACGTTTCCACAAAAATTTTCATCGCAAAACTAATAACCGACGTTCTTAATATGATGACATCGTTCTCAATGTGATAAAATCGTTATTTACGGAGTACATTATGGTTATTGGCGTGGTGTAGTGCTTAGAGCGCACGCGTAACAGCACAAACGACCAAGGTTCGAACCACAGCAAGAGGGCATGACGAAGAAATATTTAATGTTTAATAAAGAGCCTTCAACTCCCCTCCAGACAACTCCATCTAAAAAATAATAAGGAAGCCTTCTGACCTTCCCGCATACTTCTGGCGATGATGACAAATATCAGACGAATAATCAGGAAAACACGCCACCTACTGAGAAAAAAATTGAAATGCTAAAGTAAAGATCGCCACCAATTAGCAAGGATCTTCACCACTACGCAAAATCATATGGAGGAAGCTACAGTGGATTAATCATCTACTTAGCTTGAAAGATCAAATTAATTAAAAAAACTGAAACAAAGCAATGGATGCTTTGCGGAAACCCCCTTTGTGGAAAGCTCCTTAGGAGAATGACGGGTAAAAATAAATTGACTTGACAACGTATGGTCTTTATTTCAATCCCGTTCTTTGTTTGATACTATATCGTTTATCATTTGATAACAGATAGCTCTTAATTTATTTACTTAAGGTATTTTTGTACAATTTGTTCACAATTTTATTACAGATTGTTTATGATTTATTAACTTATGGTATTTTTGTACCGTTTGTTATTATTCTGATTTCGCATTAGACTTAATTTTGTACCGAAAGTTAACAAAATATTGTTCTCGATTCGTTCTCAATTTGATACCAGATACAATTTTAGAACGCATTCTTTTCGTCTGTGCGCCTTGGCATCTGCATCCTTGGTTCAATCCCTGGCCAGACCAACTAACAATTTTCAACATCGTTATCAGCTCATAACATTGTTATCTATTGGTAAAGAAAGAATTTACGCTATGAAAGCTTCTCTAAAGGGCTATTACACGATATGTATTTGTCATAAGACATGTCAAGTTATCCCCTGCGAAATTGCAAGTAATTCTCATTTGCCGGAGAGCCTTCAACCCCTACCCGCACTCGAAAGTCTATCAGTGACTATGCCTTGCAAATCTCAACTTAAACAAGTCTTCTGGGCCAGATGGCATACCAGCACTGGTCCTGAAGCATTGTTCTTCGACTCTTGCGCGTCCATTAGCCATCCTTTTCTGTGCGTATTTTTTATTTTTTCGATTTATATCGAGCTTTTTTTAGAGATCGCTGTATAAAAGTGGTTATAGATGGGTACTCATCCGACGAGTTCATGACAAATGCAGGGGTAACGCAAGGCTCTGTTCTTTCTCCAACTTTATTCTTAATATTTCTTAATGACTTTCTTCTTTAAACTTCTAATCCTATCTACTCTTTCGCAGACGACAGCAATATTGTCATTCATATTCTTTTGATCGTAAGCCAAGCCTTTTGAAGATTTGGGCGAAAAGGCGGAATATGAATGACACACTCACAAACGATTTCGATTTTTGTCAAGAATCGACGAGTGGGGTCATGCGGATCAGGTCGATTTTAATGCGAAAGGCAGAAGGTGCTTATTAATGACGGTAGGGTAGCCAACTCTATTGATTCGTTAGAGCATCGTAGCAATGTAGCGTGTGTTTCATTGTTCTACCGGTACTATAACTGAATGTGCTCTAACGAAATAAAGAATTTGATTCTTAATAATCACATATTTTCTTGTAATACTCATTTGTTTCGTAGAGCTCATCCCTTTATAGTTGATTGTCCAACGAATCGCACAATGCACTATAGGTAAATTCGTTCTTCAGTCGCATCGTTCGTTTGTGGAATAGTCTTCCAGAGCACTAACGATATAGGTAAGCTCAAATCAAACGTACATAAACACTATTCCCTCTATCCTCCTCCCCATAACCTCTTTTCCTAGTACCAGCACAAGCACTGCATAAGTAGGGGTCAGCCCTGAGTGCTGGACTCAAGTTAAAAAAAGCTCATCGAATGAGAGAAGCGCTCTTGTTCAACTTGGGATGTCTGGGCAATTACGAGTATGTATGTGCTGTGGTAGTCGAAAATAAAAAATATAACAAAATTTATTTTTCAATTCTTAGGTCTAAAACTTAAAAGTACACTTGTTAAATAAACAATATAAAATTCTATAAAGAAAAAATATTAAAAAATATATATACGAGTATTATTAATATTTTCACTTTAAATGCAATATTTTTTTTATTTTTTACCATTAAAATTTCGTTAGGTAACCTTTGTTTTTAACAGCATTTACACATTTGTTTGGCAAGCTCTCAACTACCCTAAGTGCCTGCAGAGAGATTAAGGAAGAGCCTTCCAACACATTTCGATGTTTTGTCACCATTTTGGGATTTTTGCCTTCCGTTACCTTTTCAACTTCACTCCACAAGTTCGCAATTGACTGTTGAACTGATTCCCAAAATTGGTTCAATATCATGCCAAGTACATACACTAAATACCATAGTGTTGCCGCCACCATGCTTAATTTTTGAAAAATGCGTTGTTGGTTAACCGGACGACATACATACCGTTTTCTATCTTATCCCCATCGACATAATTTGGATTCGTCGCTTCATAAAATATTTTTCCAAAAACTTATTGGCTTCTTAACGCTTTCTTTGGCAAAATCCAATTTGGATTTTAAATTTTTTTGAGAAGAAAGGTTTTTACTGTGCGATCCATCCACGTATAGAAGCTTCATTAAGTCGCCGGTTCCAAATGTATCAAAATGTTTCATTGCATTATAAATTATTCCTCCAGAGCAACTAAGTAACTGGGAAATTTCATTTACCGCCTTTCCGGATTCTCTGAGATTAAGTATTACATTCCATTCTTCCTCGGAACAACTTGGTCCTTTTCCATACCTTATGATTAATTTTTGTATATATTTTTGATGATATCATTTAAAACTTAAATACTTACCAATAAAATTACAAAAATCAAACAAAATTATATATTCAAAACATATAGCAGAAATCAAGTGTAAAAGGATCAAACTTATCTCTCCAGTGAAAAGCTCCCTTTAAAACATTAAAAGATAACGTTTTCATGTTACGTTTTCATCTTTTTAAAAACGTTTATTTATTAGTTCATAAATTGCAGTTAAAATAAAATAAATTTTATGTTTGGTTTTTAATTAATAATTCTTTATTCAACACAATTTTGTGTTCCACTGCATGTAACCCTTTAACAAGCAATAACAAATTCTATTCTCAACCACTCCGTCTGTTTACAGACGTTGCTGCTTACAGCAACAATTACTCGACAGATAATTCTTCCTGAATATCTTCCAACCCGTACGTTGTTACAACTTAGGTTCGATCGTAACCTTTTCAACCAGAGTTATCCACACTTAACTCTCTTTACTGAGTTAGCTCCAACTAAACTGGTTTTTACTTCACGACTAACTTCACGAGTTTACTCCTTTTGAACTCTCTTCACACAGATTTTAAGCCAATAAACTCTCTTCACGCTGGGTTTACAACACATAGACCACGGCGAATTGAACAAGATGGTCTCATTTTGAAAATGACTACAACACTGTGAACAGACTTTAACGTTATGTTAAAATAATGCAACACTGTAGTAAGCAAACAGTAAACACTCTTCACGCTGAGTTTACAACACAGAGACCACGGCGAATTGAACAAGATGGTCTCATTTTGAAATTGAAGACAACACTGTGAACAGACTTTAACGTTATGTCAAAATAATGCAACACTGTAGTAAGCAAATAGTAAACAAATTAACTGTGTGTCAGATATATTTGTTGTAAAAAAGATTAATGGCGAATCGTTTTTACATATATATACATAGTTACTTATATGTTTACTGAGTAAACAATACTTCGAAAGCTCTCGAACATCTCGATATTTCAGATTCCATTTCTTTCCCTTTATTTTCTTTTTAGTTCTTATGAAGCCATGCGAATGTAAACATCTACTTCTTTTAGCGTTTTTCGATTTGTTGTTGTTAGTTATTGTCTGTTATTTCTTTTATTTTCTGTCAGTTTTGTTATTGCCGATTATTTTTAATTGCAAGTAAGCACGTAAATTTTTAGTGCTTTTTGTTTTTATTTTATTTTTAGCAATATACCAAGCGACAGGGGTGCCCAACTTCATTATCGTTCAATACTATATAAAAAACCAAACAAAATAATATTTATGTTTGAATGACATGTCCACCACTGTATGAATGTATTTCAAAAGAATAGCAAAAGATATCTTTAAATGAAAGAAAAACGATATGTGCTGTTATGTAGGAGCATGTCAGCCAAATGACCGCCTTCGCTCGCTAACGGCTATAAGTAATAAGTCATTTTAATGTTTAATCATTCGTACCAATATATCGCAAGAAAGACACTAGTCTTAAACTTAAACTTAACTTTAATTCCAGTAAGAAATAACTTTGATTCCACCAAAATACGACCAAACATTCACCATGACGTGAAGCTGTCACTAAAATTTTTCTTCATAATTTTATTCGTTATATCGCTAGTGCAGCATGTCTTGTTGTGCCTCCAAGGATTTTGGACCTTCATTGACTCCCACACCATTGGTTTGACCCATGGGCGCATAAGAGTGTCCACCTACAGGTAGTCTGGTATCCATATATTGCAGAAGGAAATTGCCGTTAGATTTAAGAGCCACTTGGAGTTAAATTACTGCTCGGTGATTAAATGCGGGCAAATAGAACTAATGATACAAGTGAAGATTTAGATATTCACTAATCTCTAACCACTACACACCGACACTACCACAGGTTTGAGCCATCGGCGCATAAGAACCTACATACATGTGATAGCATGGTTCACAAAAGAAAAATATAGAAAAATACATTCTAGGTTTGATTATTTAATTTTAATATTGCGAGTACTTGGTGCCATAAGACCTAAGATCCCATAGCGGTGGCAGTGATTGTGTAGATCCATAAATTCGGTATGAACTTCCACTGCAATTAATGCTGTCAGTGACGTTTAGATTAGGAGTTACTTAAGGCAGACAGTGTAGCCCTAAACTGCAACTAAAATGTCTCTTGTAGAGCTAAATATTAGTGGATATTGTATTAGTATGGTGTGTCACATTAAGTAGAGTGTTAGGGTGTATGATGACTATGTACACCCACAATTACCATAGAGCAACACTAACAGATTAATTCAATGCACCGCAAAGATAGATTAAGTATTCCTGCGCTATTGGATATGTAATATGTTCGACAGCAAAATGTCTGGACCATGACTCAAGTTTCCCTATAGAAGGTGCAAAAGGCTTTATTAGTAAGGTTTCCCAAACGTGCGATATTTCAATGACAAAAAAACGTTTAGAATAGAAAAATGTCTTGTGTACTGTGTTTTAATTAAAATAATGCACAACTTAAAGGAAAGTGTATCAGCATTGTATTAAATTTATCATGACTTCATGACTACCTAAACTAACTTTACAGAGATGTTAATTTTCCAAATACCTTGTATCGACCATAAAGGAGTGCTTTACGAACGGAGTTTCTTTTTATATGGTACTAAAATAGAGTATGTACTGGATGGATTCTCAAGTTTCTCCACTTCTATGGAGTGTTATATAAAATGGAATCCTACAGCTTAGTCTACCGACTGAGGTTGGGGTCAGGACCATTGGTTTTGCGTACGACATAGTGCTAGTGATTGTAGCCACTGATTTAGGTAAAGCCAAAACTAAATTAAGTAATTCTTGCATAGTAAAATAAATGACTGAAGTTGTCGACATATCCAGCCAGAATATTCCAGAATACTTAAAAGTAAATGGAATGTCTCTTGTATTAGGGGCTCTGGGGGTATTGGTGAACGCATTTTCTGCTGTGCAGTGCTAAGAGCTTGGTCTATTAGGAGTAGCCTATTTAGACTTGGGAAAGTCTAAGAATAGAAGGCGTAATCTAGACACTAGTAGAGTGGCTAATTACCGATGAATGGACTCTTCAACATATAGCCCATGATAAAAGGAGTGTGCATTGTATATGGATCATCAAAGGCAGTTGAGTAAACTTAACACATTACTCGTGTTGTCTTGCTTGAATCACAATTAAAATATATCGATCACGCTACCAAAGTACGCTAAACGATATGTTTAAAAGTCATTGACTATCATTGCCTTTTTTTACAATTTATTACACAAAAAAAAACCTTTATTTTCTACATCTTACAATATACAAATGTTACCAAACTTTTATTGAATTGAACATACCATCCGAATGCTTCCTGCCCAGAATTGTAAAAATCAAATCTTTTAAATAAATTTCACACAATTTTTTGAAGAAGAAAGGAAAGAAAAAAGAGTTTCAATAACATTTTTATGGGATAATTTGTTATGGAATTTAATAAAAATTAATAAACAAAACAGACAAAAAATCGTAAATTTAAATTTAAAAAACAGACCGTCAGCATGTCTACGGTATTAATAAAAAGTTTTATTGTCAAAAAGAAAAAAAAAACGAAAGTTGCATAGAAATTAAAGATATTTAAAGAAGATGTTCGTGGTAAATTGTTTATTTTAAAGATCAATTTCAGTAACACTCAAATCAATCTAATAGTCTAGACTTGGAAATTAATTTGAGTATTTTTCCTTTAACAATTTGCATGGCAATAAAATTTGTAAAAAAAAATATTAATTCAAAAAAATTTAACAAATTATCATTAAAATTAATTTTGGAAAGGAAATCAAATTAGGCAATAAAAAAATGAAAGTCTTGACTATTTACGACACACACCAAAATGATTTTTCCTTTCTTATTACAAATCCTTTCTACCCTTACACAGACGACAATCATTACATTCATTCGATCATAGGCCGATCTTTTAAGAAATTGCCAGCTTATAGGCATAATGGAAATACTCTTGATATACTGAGCAGTGTTGACACAACATCGAATTTTTTGTAACCAAATTTTAATAAAAAAATAACCAAAATTGCATATCCTACTTGTAATACAAGAACCATTAAAATTAGAGCTGTAAAACTATCGATAGTCGGCCCATTCGATAGTTTGCAAAAAAAACTATCGATACTATCGAATGCTTTTAAAGGCTGAGTTAGTGAAAACAACGTACAACGTAAGACTTTGCACTATTGTCAAACTTTAAATATTAGTTAGTGAAAACGTATCGCAGCAGCCAGTTCAGTCAACCAATTATTGTTCAAGTAGTGCCAAAGTTGACATTTGCAACGTAAAAATCAAAATTCTCTAGACTTTCTACGTGATAATGAAAACGTGCTTTGGTTATGTTAGAGAATTTCACAGCTGATCCCCAAGTACACGATACGTTTTCACTAATTCAGCCTTTAGTGTTACTTGTGGCAACAACATTAGAACTTAAGTTAAAGGAAAATATTAATAATAAATAAACAGTGTCGAAACAAATAATAGGGACACCTTATTTTTTGCGGCACCTGCACCGTAATAATTAGAACAACATTATATAGTCTGACGAAACGAAGATTATTTTTTTTTGGGTCAAATGTAAAATCGTATGTACGAACATATTTTAGTTACAATTCATACTTTATTTGAGTTTAATAAATAGAAATTTAAGAAACTGTGTCCCTATGTAGCCAACAACCTGCGTCGAACAAATTTTTGCAAATGTGACTTTGACTTCATTTAGTGGTCTCTGTATTTCCTCTTAGAATTTGACGATAGTATCGATAGTGGAAAAAAACTATCGATGGTCAGCCAAAAACAAAACTATCGATACTATCGATAGTACTATCGATTGTTTTGCAGCTCTAATACATAGACATATTGCCGGGCAAAACCGGATGGTTAAAGCTAGTTTGATTATAAAAACTTTTGTAGAAGAACAGCATGTTTACATGTTTATGTATATCCTGATAATAATTTAAAAGCATTGATAGACATACTCGTAAATTAATCTCCCAGATGATGAAAAATTTTCTGTTACTAAAGTTTTTGTAAAGATTTTTCATATGTTAATGGAATGCCCCTATCAAAAATATTTTTTCTAGAAAAGAATGTCGAAGTGGCCTTCAATGTTTCCGATAGCGATGATGAAATAACTGAGCAGTTTGATATTACGGAGGACACGGAAGATGATCCAGCACTAAGCAAACGAGGGAAAATAAAATCGAAAATCAAAAATTGTGTACCAGTTGTCGAAAAATGTAAAATTAGTGACCGTAACGCAGTGCGGATACTTGTAGCAACTTCTCAAGCTCTAAATCACGAAGTAGTTGAGTTAATAATAAATAGAAGTACACACTATTCACAAAATCCACTTAGCACTTCGAGTTAAAATTGAACAAAAAAATAAATTTATGATGAAGAAATTGGTGGCATTACAGTTAACTGGGATGGTAAAATTTTGACATCATTAATTGAAAAAAAAAATCCATTGATCGAATTTCAGTAACGAAATTTGCTTTGGAGTTTACAATGTTGCTGATATTCTTTATTCATTGTCATGTCATGTCACACACATAATGAAAGTAGTAATTATTTTGGAAAGAAGCGAAAAAATTCCATTCGAAACATATTCTTGCATATTTACATTGCTTTAAAGCTCTTATTTAAACCCAATTATTGCTAAAATTAAATTTGTAACATATTTGCTTGGGTTTCTAACTATCAAAAACTGTAAAAATCCAATTGGAACTGACCGTCTTGACGCTGGTGATCAATAAAACGAGAGCAGTATGAGAAAGGACACAAGTTTTGAAAATATCCAAGTCGGATTACCTATGAGCGGAGTGACAAAAGCATTATGTTTGGTATTGTGTTATATATCAGAATTTCTGGTTATCGTCGAACCCACATACTCTACATTGACAAGCTAGCATACTACCTATTAGTTTTTCCCGGAACACACAATTCATAGTTTTTTTTTAAAGAAAGTAAAATAACAAATGCAAACTAAAAAACTTTTATCGAAATTTTCCATAACCATTTGGCTTTAACCCTTTCACTGCCAATCCCAGATTATGTAATGCTGTTTACATTACTTTTGTTTAGCAAAGTTTTGTCAATTCTTGTTAAAACATAATCAAACATAATCATTTACATGCATAAAATCAATAACGAGTATTAGTGAAAATTACTTGGAATACCAGTAATAGGATCTTTAGCAGGGAAGCAACAAGCAGAAGTAGTTTAGGATCTATTGCAAGAATGGAATCTAATTGAAAAAGTAGAAGCTTTATGTTGCGATACCACAGCTTCTAACTGAAGTCGACTTCAGAGTGCTTGTGAGAAAGTAAGCGGTAAGGAGCTTTTATATTTACCATGCCGGGCATCACATATGTATATAAAATTATTTTAAGAGGTGTTTTCGATGAGAAAATGCAAAAATCATCAGGTCCTACTGTTCAATTATTCAGCAGATTTAGAGACACTTGGAACAAAATTGATCAAATTAACTTTATGACTGGAATTGAAGATCAGAAAGTGAGCAATGCAATTGGAAGTGTATCTGAGATTATTAAATTTACATCTCAAAGTCTTAAAGTAAAACAACCACGTGATGATTATAACGAACTGATTGAATTAAGTATAGCTTTTCTTGACGGTACAGTTTAGCCTCAAAAAACCTAGAGCATTACATCATGCCCGTTGGATGTCGAAGGCTATTTGTTGCATTAAGTTATATCTATTTCAGAATGAATTTAAAATGACACAATTGGAATTAGGGTGTAGCTAAAAAATTGGATATAAGCACCTGTTGCAGCAGAACCCTATGCAGGATTTAAAATTGCCTATAGATTTGCATGGTTATAAAATTATTGATGGCACGATAAGCGAATTAAGTAATCATATGTGGTATTTAACTCCAGAAACAACAGTGTTGGCCTTTTTTGATCTAAAGGTATCATATAAGACGAAAAAGTTAATGGTGCAAGCTCTGGATAATCGCACTAAATCAGAGCTAAATAAAATCGTTATCTTAACAAGAATATCGAATATTTTATATCACAAAAATCACAACATTTTTTTCAAGGATTGGTATTCCAACGGACTTTTTGAACAAAGTTCTAAAAGTTTGGGGATATGAACCAGGTTTTAACGTTGGCCTTAATATCGTTCGAATTATGAAAGTTGTAAACCATTCGGCAGAACGAGCGGGAAGATTTTAATTTAAAGGAAGGTTTTAATTTAGTTTTATCCAAAAATGAAGCAGAAAAGCAATTGAAATTTCAAATTGTAGCGGATTATCGAAAACTCTATCCTGATGTGAACCAATTTCTCTTTTAAAATAAAATAATAGACAAACTAAAAAAATTAAATTAAATTTGTTTGTACATACACTAAATATAATGAATAAATATAATTTTAATAAAAATCAAAATTTTTCTTTTAAAGTTTTCAAGCCAAACTTCAAGGGCGATGTGCCACATATTAGCCTCACCCGATCGTGATAATATTTACTACACTATATTTTCAAACTATAACGAACATTATTAGGTGGAGTTACGCTCGAAATAACAAAGTTGAAAAATAAGGTCCATTCTAGTGTACAAGGTAGAGATAGATATTCAGCCCATTGCATCTGAGAGTTTGCTTGCAGAAAGTTAAGATGTACTTTCAGTGACGTATCAATTTTTGAATTTGATCTACCAGAGTAGATAGAGGCTTCGTACGCCTGGGTGGCCTGGTACACAAAAAGGAAGATAGATGATTTTCGGGGCGTTTTCTTTGCGGACAAAAAACTGTTGCACTTCTGTTGTTGTTTGCCACAAAACGTCGTCAAAAATAAAGAAATATCAAAGATTTTTAAAGACAACATTTTCGGAGATAAACACAACACCCTTTGCTTGTATTAAATTTTTTAAGAAATGAACACGAAAAAGAAAGGGAAACAAAATGCTATATTTTTTTAGAAAAGAAAACACCATTAATTTTACAGTTATTTCTTTGTAATTGAGGTTGGCTCTTTGGTTAGTACTTGTGAAGTCTGTGATATGAACCTTAATTACTGTAGGAAAATATTGACTAGATTTGTAATTGCCCTGACACCACTGGAACGGTGGTATTTTAGACTGTAATTTAGAGTGGTGCGAAAACAAAAGTTGTGTCAGTCACCCCCTAGGATTAAAGATAATGTAAAAATTATTCCAAAAATATTTTTTGATTTTTTTCCACGCCTACAAATACCGCCCTTTTATTATTTTGTTCACTGTGTCGCCATTTTTAGTCCGATCATAACATTTTGTATACCAGTGTTTATGGCAACATTTCTGCCTTTAATAGTTTTCTACTACCACGTCAATTTTTAGTCATGACTTTTAAAAACTTGGTTCGTACCCACCATAATGCTAAATATTTTTGAACGAAAATAAAGCCGTGTGACTAGAATTTGACGTGATAGTAAAAAACTATTAAGGACAGAAATGTAGCCCTTACAGAGCCATAAACACCGGTATCCAAAATGTTATGTTATGATTGGACTTAAAATGGTGAAACAGTGAACAAAATACTAAAAGGGTGATATTTGTAGGCGTGGCAAAAAAATTAAAAACATATTTTTGGAATTATTTTTACATTATCTTTAATCCTAGAGGGTGACTGGCACAACTTTTTTTTGTATGGAAGGCGAACCACTCTTCTGTACTTAATTCTTAAATAAAAAGTTACTACTGGAATTAGATAGTGTAGATCTAAATTGCAAATCGGTTATCTCTTTTAGTAAAGAACTCAGTGGCATTGGTAAAAGCATTGTTTTAATCCCCATTTGGTCATATTTTGATGGATCTTAACCAAGAAATTTTATGTATTTTGTGGAAGAATGTTTGGTAATTAATTATAGGTATTTAATGTAAAACTAAAAACAACACCTGTTTTACTTTCTATTGATTTTATATTTCCCAAAAAATAAACCGTAAATTTTTATTTATCTCAACCATTCTCTTTATTATCAATTCATTACAACGTACGCATGTATTCTTAAAAGTAGAAAACAAATCAAAAGCAAAAACGAAATCTTTTAACCCATTCTCTTACAAAGTTTCTGACAATGTTAGAAAAAGTTTTTGAAATTTTAATTGTTATTGTACTTTTATAACGCAGGCACATGCGCTCACATACAAATTAGCTTGCTGACTGCTGATAACATTCGTCTTAATGTTGAAAAAAAAAGAAACCAACCACATCTCTAACAAGTGCCAAAACGATTATTTCATCAAAATTCATTAGACATTCCGTGCGTTGCCAAACAATGTTATACGCACACTATACATACTACAACGCGATTACATGTTACTGCACTTTTTCTGACACTGACAGTGGCACTGAGTCTGTTTTACCTTCACATAACTTTAGAAGCTGATGTGCACTTAATCGTTGAGGAAAGGGGAAAAACAAAACCATCATCATCATCATCATCATCATCACAGATATGAACTTAATTGAATGGCGTGATAATGTTGATTTAAAAGTTTAATTTCATTTTTAATTCATCAATTCAATTACCTGTTGAGAACAGGTACGCACAAGTAAATAATTCGAATAGATTTAAGAAATACACTGAACGAAATCTATATTATAATAATAGTATGTAATTTTGTGTCGAAGTGAAATTTTTAATAAATCTTAACGATGAGTCATATAGAAGAAGGTGATCCGACATATGAAACGATTTTTACTCAATTCAATACGTTCGTCTCTCCAAAATATAAAATGTAGATGTGAAACAGTATAGGATTGAAACTATACGTAAAGGAAACAATTTTGAATATGTAGGGAATCTTTAATTAACGCTGCCTTCAGAAAAATCGAACTGAATGAAATTAACGTCGACTATATGAAAAATATGCTCGTGAAGATATCTACAGTGCTGTTCAAAAAACAGATCCATCTAAATTTTTTCATGAGTTAATTTACTAAAAACTTTAATAACTCCGACAATTTTCAACGGATTTCTAAACCTTCATTTTATTCATAACTTAATAAAATTCCTCAATTAATTCATCAAAAGTACGATTCCTATATAAAGTAGGGCGCAAAAACGCATCTAAACTTGAAAAATGTAGAAAAAATTTAATGAAAAATGTGTTTTCTTGAGAAATACGCCCAAATTCATCAAGACTACTTAAGCAACATATATATCATTTTAAAGATCTCTTTGTCTTCTTTATAAATCCGAAAAGAAGTCATTAGCTTATAAGTGCAAGAAGGTCCGAAAAACCGTTTTTTTCCACTAAATCGAGATTTTGATGGTGTTTCGAAAATTACAAAAGCAGATCCTTGTTCTGCTCGGCAACGCCTATTAGAAAAATAGTATCACTTGCCAGGTATTTTTCTGTCGCAACGTGTTATCATTGTGTTCATGCAATTTAAACATACAGAGCTCTAAAGAGAGTTTGTTTGACTAAGTCAATTTGATTCATAAAGACAGGTAACAAGAGCTACTCTCTTGCCGTCCTTGTAGTTGCACAAAACCTAGCTGGTGGTGTGGGTATCCGAACTATCTCCTGTCATCAGTCTTCTCTATATTTACTCTAACCCTAGTAGCCTATACACCAAATTGTAATTGCAGAGTATATCACCCGTTTCAGATGTTGTTGTTCTGCAGCACAGCACCTGATTCAGACGTTATCCACATTTAATTGTTCAACCGTTCCAGATATGATACATATGAAATTCCGTCTGCTTGTCAAAACAAACATATACATATGAATTTTAATTTTTATGTTTACACTTGCAAACGAAATTTACATTTGACATAACCTTTACAAAAAAAAAGAAAATATTATTACCCAACAAACCATTCCACAAGCCAAATATAAATGTATTGTAGAAAAAGCTTACAATAAGAGATTTACTACAACTTTTTATAAGCATACTTATTATAAGCTTATCTTAATTCAATGACAATATTTTCTATACACTTAGCTTAGATAACAATTTAACATATATGATTGCGAATGGCTTATGTTCGATACAGTTTTGTAAGCGTTTTTTTTTTTGTGAGTTTTTGTTTTTTGTTTTTGTGAATGATATACCGTTATTTAACCCGATTTTATGTTTCGTTTTAATAGTTAAAGTTTTCAATCTTTGTGTTTTGTTCAAAAAGTGAAGTTTTTTAATGTTTTAGGTAGTGCTCGATTTGAAAAAAGTAAGTATTAAATTAATAATCAAACCCTATTATAAATATGCCATATAAATTTACACAAAAAAAGGTACATAAATTTATTAACATCCGTGGACTTTTGACAAAAGCATTTAAGTTGCATTGAAGCCTTTTTTTTGCCAAAAGTCCACACTAGTCCTAAGTTTATTTGTATTCTTATTTTTGTTTGGCGAAATACTAGCTTAGTTTTTTTTTTTCTTTAAATTTTTATCTACGATTCTCAAATTTTCTTAGATGATTAAACCTATGTCTATACGACTCACAAATGAGGTGAACTCTTTGCAACAGGAGTTAAATGGCCTGCGCAATGAAGTGAAAGAGCTTAAAAAAGATGAATATGAAGTGAAACTAGTTATGCCGAATAAGCCTTTCAAAATAATGGAAGAATTTTAAAATTTTGAAAAGTTGTTGCGAGAAGTCAAGAACTTTTTGAAATCGTTTGTAAGTTAAAAAACACTTTCTGATATGTATGATTAACCTAAAATAAGCTGTTTCTTACGGTAGCAAATTATTAACGGATGACCTGGCAGAACATTTATGTATGCTGAAAGGGAACAGCAGTGAAAAAAACGTGTGCAGAGTCTAAGTACAGCTAAGTTCAGTGTGGAATTAATATTTGGTTATATTCCAAAGCTTACAAAACTATTACGAATTTAAGCTTATTATTGGCATGATTAGAAAACTATTTTTTTGTAAGCTTATTCTATGAAAAGTCTTCTAAGCTTACTGTCTATATAGTATACACAAGTAATATTATTACAAGGTTTCAGTTGTCATTATTAAATAATTGTTAATAAGCCTTTTACAATAGTTTTCACAATACTTTTCTAAGCTTAAGTTATTTCTAAATCGCTTTGGTTTGTTGGGTATCAGCTGATTTTTCAATTCCTCGAATTTTCAATTACTCTTTCGTTTGTTGTGGTTTTGTTCGAGTTTCCATAATAATTTTTTTTTTTTTTTTTTTTTTATTTGTATTTATTTTATTACGTAACTGGTTTGGAGTCCACATGGAGAGTGGCTCGCAATAGTAAGCCGTCCTATGATAAGCGACACACAGAGTTGCATTATTTGTTATTTTTACATAATGTTTTATAATCAATTATACAACACTCGCATTAAAAATACAAATGTCGTTCTTTTTAACGACATTTATTCGTACAACTTCCTCTATTGAATTACAATTAATTCCTCAAAAAGCAATTTCTTATCACTCAAAACTTTACCACATATTTTAGGTAATAATTAAAAGAAACTGTTTTTCAAGCATTGAGTTAAAATCATAAATCATACACAGTTTGTAATTATGCTATAATTATGCAAAATTAAAATTAAAACGTACAACTGCCACAACAGCAACAACAACAACAACAAAAAACGTCGACGTAAAAACGTTTAGTATTACGAAATCATTACCACTATAAGTACAATCAAAATTAAAAAAACTATTGTAGCTATAGAAAGAAACCCACAAAAAAAGAAAGACTTTCTTCTTTAAAAAAATAAAATAAAATAATAATTAAACGAAAAAAATGTTTTCAATTTTTAATATGTATTTATGTTTAAACTTTTCGTCAATAAATGGCTATGGTCATAAGATCTGTCTGTCCAGGCATATATACTTCATTCACACTTAATACTCGGATTTGAAAAATTGTATGTGTTTAAATTACATATGTACATATGTACATACATATACATAACTCGTCATAATAACCATTAAAATTTAATTCACTGACGGAGGTAATTGACTGACTGATTTCATAACTTGACCAACAAACAAGAAATGGTCAAGACAACTCTTGTAAACAGATAATTGCTTGAATAATTAATATTCAGAGAATGATATTTTTAAAGTGGTTTTATTATTATTTTATTTATTTATTTATTATTTTTTGTTTGTTTGTTGGTTGGTGTAAATCGCTTACAACAGAAATTAAATTATTGTATAAAACTAAAAATTAAAATGCTAAATCCTTACATAACTTTAAAATTTATCACAAAAATTTACCATAGATTTCAATTTTAATTATAAAATCGTCAAAACAAATGGATGGTGCTAACCATCCTACTAAAAATGCAAAATCTAGATGTATCCGTAGTGGATTGTTAATCACAATTATTAGACACAGATCTTATAACATGTTTTTATATAGTGATTTCGGCATCTTGACAGTTAATAGCGCCCTTATTGATCAATCAATATCTATCAAATTGGCGTTTAACAACACGTGGAAATGATAAAATTGTTTTATCAAAATGAATCTTCAGTTTGGGCAACGTTAAGCCAGCACGCTACTTCCAATTGACGGCCGACATAATCGTTCTACCTAAAGGAGACTACTCGCAGTGCTACAAATGAATTTGTGTACACTTGTTCGTTAAACAATAAAATAACATCCCTACGGCAACGAAACGCAAGATATACCGAAAACAATGCAGCTGTCCGTGAGAGTCCGTCGCTCACAAGAACTCGGTGTTTCACAGAGCACAATTTAACAAATTTTGTGTCGTGACTGAATCAAGCACACGTAAAAAATGCAACTGACCCAGCAGCTGAAGATAAACAAATATGGACACTGTTCGCTGAAGCAGTTCTAAACTGGCACTAATTGAATATATTGAATTTGGGGCGAAACCATTCCAGATAAGATTCAAGAATGTTCAATATACATATTTGGCTTCGTCATCGGCCCATATACCCATATATCTTTGCGAACGACGTTGGCCTGTCGATCACCGTCAAAGTGGAACACTATATTTCCATGATTACCATCTTCTTTTGGCCTGAATTATATGATATAGACACCAAAAACATATGGTTTCAACAAGACAGCGCTACGTGCCACACAGGTCATGCCACATTAAATATTCTGTACACCGACATCAACATCGACATCTTAAGTCCCAGATCTACAGCCACAAACCATAGCGGCTTTCAAAACCAACAAAACTCATTCCGTCGGTCAAATTCAGCCTGCTTTATGCGTCACAGTTAGCTTTATGCGCACAGCCCAGAGAAGCCACAAGGGACATTTGCACGATGTTATATTCCATATATATTGCAAACATCATGGCATCGTTAGGTATTCAAAAGAATAAAAAAATTCGTTTATGTCGCACCCCCACTTTGTTCTAAAGATGATCTATTCATCAGTTGCGTAAAGAAATGTTAAAAATGAAAATTTCAATTATAGCTTTTTGGTACTTTTAAAAAATTATTATCTTCTTTTTTTTAATATGAAACAAATTAATTAAGTTTTCTTTCAGTGTAGCTGCCAACATTATCACATCACATTAACTTGTATTTTTTTAATCATTGAATTTCTTTATGTGCGATTGTTATTCGTATACAAATTGTAAGCATGTTATAGATTTTTTTTTAGATGTTGTTGTATTGTTATAGCAACAAAGAACTGTTGTTGCTGCTGCTGCTGTAGTCAATAAAGTATTGCCATAGTTTTTGTTGTTATTTCTTGTAAATATTTTCACTTGTGTATCTCGTGATTATTATGACGTTTTGTAAGGCATTTCCCGTTTAAATTATTTTAATTGTTTAATACATATTGTTACTAATAGTCGTTATTGTTGTTGTTGTTCTTACTATTGTTGTCACTGTTGCTATCTTTGTTGTTGTTAATTTCTTAAGCTATTTTTCTTTAAAATATTTTTCATTTCTTTTAAACTTTTTCTTGGCATTTTTGTGGTCTTTCCTTTCCACTTCTAACTTCTCAATATGAAGGTTTTTACTGTTGACCCATCATCATCATCATCATTTTCCTAAATAATTTTTGTATTGTTGGAAGTGTATGTCGGTTGTTACGTCCGATATACATACATATATATGTATATATACATAGGGAGAGAGAGAGTACCATCTATTCATATGTGTGTTGTACTACTGAGTTCGTTGATAGACTTTTTCTTGTTTTCACTTTTTATTAATTCATCAACGAAAGTAACAGCAGCAGTAATCGAAGCTATTTTTCAAGTCATTTCAGAGAGTGAAACGCTTTTTGTTTTGATTTTTGGAACTTAACCATCAATAGTTATAATTCATTTGTTGTTGTAAGAGTATGTACATATGTATGCATGTTTTGCTTATTAGATTGAATTTATACATTTTTAGAGACTATTTTTGATTTTTATGAATTTTATTATACTTTTTCTTAAAATTGCTGCAATAATTTGTTAATCCCACAAACATTACATAGAAAAAAAAACAAAAATAATTGGTTTAATCCTCATTTAAAACTGATTGACTGACTTGATTGTGTCTGGCTGACTGCCTGGCTAGTTAGTTGGCTGATATCAAAACAAATTGATTTGTTTTACGAGTGTTTGTAGTATGAAAAGCCAAGACGAACTGTTTTAAATTCTTGTGGTCATTTTCTACACAAATTTGCAAATTGTAGCAATTTTTTGTTTATAAAAGGTTATAAAAATTGTTGCTTATGATTGTGGGAAATTGTTATAAAACCAAAAAAGAAAAGAAAGTATTAAAGTAATGAATATTTTATTATTATAATATTCTTTATTAGAGGCCTATTTGCAAAAAATGAATGCTGAGCTAACAACAAAACTTAAATTATTGGGGAGACTTACGAATTTTATAACAATCTTTTTTCTTAATCTATGACCCTTTTGCCGCTTTGAATCATTATGGATTAATAAGGAGCATCGGAGTTTATCTTGTAAAGAATAAGCAAATGATATCGCGGCCGTTTGCACTGTTTTTTTTCCATTTTTTGCTTATTTTTTCCTATGTGTGTGAGTACGCACATTTGAAAACAAAAGAAAAGAGCTGCTCTTTGCGGGAATCTGCTTTATGGTCACCATTGTTATAGTAGAGGCTGCTACTGCTCGTTGGGATCTTAGTAAATATGCTCAAAGAATGGCGATTCTTTCTGCAGAAACAGCATTGATAAGGAGGAGGAAAAATCGATTGAACATTTTCTTTTCCATTGCTTGGCGTTTGAGGACCTGAGCTGATCTTGCTTGGTCAGCAATGGGGAATATTGTCAAGGTCTATTTCTTTACAAAATCAAAAAATTTGATCAATAAGTGTAGGAATTTGATGGAGTTTGGTCAAGGGGAACTATAAACAGGACAATTGCCAAACAGTCTTGACCTTACTAAAGGGTCCACTATCTAACGTTTTTTTTTCAACTATTTCGTGAATGGTAACACTTAGCTCATGTCTGATTTGACAGATAATTAGTTTTATCCTTCCGCTGAACGAATATGGTTGTGTATATGCTTCGCTAAATGGGCCTGCGATCGACTTACAGAAGATGACGATTTTCAAAAAAAATCATCTTTTCAGATGAATCTCATTTTGATCTTGGCGGATATGTAAACAAGCAAAATTGTCGCATTTGGGGCACAGAAAACCCGCACGCATACATTGAAAAGCCGATACACCCAAGACGAGTCACTGTTTGGTGCGGATTTTGGTCCAGAGGCATAATTGGGCCATTTTTCTTCGAAAACGAGCAAGGAGTGGCGTTACAGTCAAGGGCGATCGTTACCAGACCATGTTGAACGAATTTTTGTTGGCAAAAATTGAAGGGGAGGATATTAGCAACATTTGGTTTCAACAGGACAGCGCTACGTGCCACATAGCCGAAGCTGCACTCGATGTTTTGCGCCCTGTTTTTGAAGATTGCATTATCAGCCGCATAGCTGATGTCGTTTGGCCACCTCGGAGCTACGATTTGACACCGTGTGACTATTATTTGTGGGGTGTCGTCAAAGATAAGTGTTACGCCAACAAGCCAGAGACAATTGACGCTTTAAAGGACAATATTCGTGAAGCAATTGCTGAAATACAGCTGCACACAATCGATAATGTGCTTAAAAATTGGACCGATCGTGTAGGCTACTGCATGGCCAGCCGAGGCAGCCATTTGAATGAAATTATTTTCCGTTATTAACCGGAAGGATTGTTCTTTGAAATAAAAAAAGAAATTTGAGAAAATATTCAGTAGTTTTTTTATAGCATTTAAAAAAACCCTTTATATAGCTGTTTAAATGCATAAATATGTCTTAAAACTGCAACATATTCAAATCTACAATGAATGAAGGAATGAATAAAAAATGAATGGATGAAATTTAAATAATATTTTGACTGACGGACAAGCACAATCAACCTTGCGACGTTTTAAATAAAATTTGTCAATGAAGACGTCTTTAAATGGTCTGCCTTTCTATCTGTCTGTCTCTCTGTCTGTCTGCCCATAGTGTTATATATGGTGGAAGTATTTTAAAGTGTTTAATTTATAGTTAATTTATAGAAATAGAAACGTTTAACTTGCCTGCAGTGACAATAACAAAATATCTAATAATAATCATACAGGTATAAAACCCACATTTATTTGTGAATAAATTTCGTTGTAAGTGGTGCTGTTGGCTTCATGCATAATTACGCATATGATTTATGATCATGATGATGATAATACTTTCCAAGAAAAATTTATTACACACTCTTGAAGTTAAAGTTTTTTTTTATTGTAGACAAAAAAACTAATTTCTGTTAAAGAATACGTAAATATAAGAAAGAGTAATACATGACATTGATATGTAGTTTTATGAATGATAATGAGACATTTCCTTGCCAAACAGTATTCACAGGGAATCATAGGACCATAACAAATTTCTTTCAGTTGTGTTTGTCCAAAGCTAATGTTTTTACTTGGTCGACATATAGGAAACAGCATCTTTATCCACATTGTCCTTCGTAAGTTTGGGCCTTAGACAGCATTTGTTTTGAAATTGACATCATTAACTGCTCCGTTCCACAAACAGCCATACAGCCATACAAAAGTGTAGACTTTACACCTGAATTAGATATTTCACAAAGGGTTTAATCAGCCAAATTATTGGTTAATATATTTTATTCTGTTCCGGTTATCAATACTGGATACATCGGATGCCGGAAAGATGATAACGAAATAGTAAAAATATAAACTTCCCTTCGAATTTTGGTTTCCAATTTGATGGCTTGTAGTATATATCACCACTGAGTATTTGTAATCTTGCTCTGTATGCCCTGTCTATATAGAACTCAGCTTGCATAGAATTCTGGAATAAGAGAAATCAGTCTGAATGTTGATACAGTCCTCTTTAATCAGTACATAGAAATCTAGATCTACGACTTAAATACAAATTATTTGGTTGGCCATCTATCGGCTTCTGACAATACTTTTGTGATTCTATTCTGTCACAAAATTTAGTATATTGTCTCCACTCAATGAAATGAATCGATTTACGCTTGAGAGATTTTGGGATTTATTGAAAATTTATTTCCAAGGCATAGACGGAAAAGACGGTCGAAAATTGCAAAAGTCTTTGGTTAGATCTCAATAGCCACTTAATTATTTTACTGACAGCAGACTACTAAATAGTAAGTAACTCCTATCTAACCCAGAATCACAAACATATCGTAAAATGGTTGACCAGATGTGAATCCGTGCACCCGGTGCAAGACCGACTAGGAGTTTAATTTTATGTTTTTAGTTTACAATGGTACTCATTTTTTCCTCCGCCAGTATTTAAAATTGTACTAATCAACTAATTGCTTTTCATTGAGCTAGTTCACATCGTTTTGTATAGCACGACGTTTTATTAAACTACTTCGTTGACCAACGGCCCTTTTTCAATATGTACAGATAGATTGTAGATTAGTAATTCGATCTCAATTGATTTGTCAACAGCCAGATTTCTTAAACCATATTTTGTTCAGTTATCTACTAGCTAATCATGTAGGGTGTATTTTAAGCTGCATGAGAACTATCGGTATCGGTAACTATAGTTTGAAAGCTAAGAATGTCAAAACTATGTTAGCATTTGGTGTACCCAGGAAGGGCTCTTGGTGAATCCTTCAAAAACAGTTGTTGTTGCTTTTACAAGGAGATTCAAGCTATCATAGGACTGTACCATATTTCTTTTACCGGTACGGCCATCAACTTTTCTAGGGAGGTTAAGTATCTAGGTGTCATTCCGAGTAGAAGTTTAGTTGGTATTCGCTCATTGGTCGCTCCTCCTTATGCGGCGATGGCTTGGTGGAGAAAGGTTGAGGAAGCGGCCTTGGAGGCCTTAATTGGCATGACGCCGCTTCATATTTATGTGATGAGGATAGCGGCATGTTCAACGGCAGAATTTTTCGCCAAGGGATCCCGGATTCCCAGGCCGGGATTGTTGGTCTAATGGAGCATTAGTTCGAAGTGAGTTTGATCTAAACTGGTATACCGGTGGCTCTAAAATGAATGACTGTGTCGTTGCCTGTGTCCATGGTCCCAACCGTAACTTGCCGATCCCACTGGAGAGATCGCTGAATGTCTTCCAGGCTGAGATCAACCTGGACAGTGGGCTCAAAGGTAAAACCATTAATACATTCTTGAATCGTAGACTGGTCAAATATTGCTACGATACGTTGCAAAGGTTTTCACTTAGAAATAAGGTCTACTTGTAATGAAGTAGCTGATGCATTGGCTATAAAAGGTTTCGTGACGCCCTGTATCTGGAACTCGAAACCTTACTGTGCAGCACCACTTACTACCATTCTCAATCTAAACAAGAATTGGGAAATTGCCAGATACTTGAAACAATGGAATGCTCAAAGAGGGGACTTACCCGCTCTAAGGCGACGATCAATCGGCGATTTTGAGCGTCTCTTCGAGGTTTTTAAGTAATGCAGGTCGAACTTGAAACTCTTAAAAGAATTTCTCTCATATCACTGTTGTAGAATTTGCCCACAGACATCGGAGGTAGCAGGACACATATTGTGTGGGTTCTTGATAGGTTTAGATCCGTGATGAACAAAAGTAAAAATGTAGTTGTGTTACTGAGAACATGGAAATTACTTTCTCATAAAGAGTAAAGTTGATGTTTTAAAAAAATTTCAACATACATCCGCTGCACTTGTGCACCTGTCGTCGCTATTTCAATGACAACTAAAAGTAAGAGCGTAAGAATACGTGTGAGTTGACCAGGCACAAAAGTCCCATGAAAAGCTCATGACTGGCTTAGATGGAAATGTTCAGTGGGACTTATGCACCATTATGGTTTCAGATCTGCAGGTGTTCATTAAGAAGGCAGCTGATCTGCTAAACAAGCTATAGACCGAAACGATCACAATAAATCCAATGAATCGCAGTGTCCTGATATAGTGCCTGATGATATTAAAAATAATAATGTTCATAGATCACTTCGTTTTTAGTGATGAAGCCATTTAACTAGAAATGTCAATAAGCAAAATTGCTGTTTTTGAAGCGAAGACAATCCTCAAGCCGTTAACGAATCACCATTAAATCAGGAGCTGTCGTTACGGTGAAAGATGAGCGCTGTCTAGCCATGCTGACTGAATATTTGTTTCCAACGACATTTGGTTCCAACGAGACGGAACAAATAGCCATACATCATGCTTAACAATTGAATTATTGCAAAATCAGTTGGGTAACAACTTTTTTTCTAGAAGTGATCCTATTTATTGGCTTTCTTATTCGTACGATTTACCGCCTCTGGATTACTTTATTTACTCTTGAAGCATTAGAAGTCAATATTGTACTGGACTAGATTATAATAAAAAAAGAATTCATTTTAACGGTATTTCTGTCTTGTAACAGTCTAAATGTAAAGATTTTATAGCACTTAGCCAAGGGCATTAGTTTCATTCTCGTATTTCAAAACTAATTTTAAAAAATGACTTTAACAGTATTTTGAGATCTTTAGCACAAAGTCCCAAATATCCTAACAAAACACAACTATCAAAACGGCGATTTATGCATTCATAAACATAATTTGGGTTAAATTTCTTACTTGAGTTATAAATAAGTTTTTAAATTTATCGACTGCATGTCCAAAAAAAAAAATATTTTCAAACAAATTTTTTGAAAGGCCTTCATGGATCAATCTATACAAGAGATTCATAAAGAAATTGATTTTATAGCAACAAATTTGAACAAATAATTATAATTACTGTGCCACATACATATGCATGTAAAATTTTATATGTATGTACATACATACATATGTGTGCCTCGTCATGCTAAATACATTCTTATTTTTTGCGTGTCACATTTAAAACATTTTGAATTTATCGATGTAGTATATATGTATGTACATTAGGGTGCGCCTTACCTGTATGGGCCAAAAATTTTTGCAAGTTTTCGTTTGTAACTCCCTCTCAAAATGTTCTTCACATCGCAAAAATAAGCTTCGGGAAGACGTGGCTCATTCGCCCTTAAATTATCGATGTATCCACAATATGAACAAAATCAGTACAAATGGTATTTATGTGCAAAACCTTCCAAATAAGTTTGTCTATTTTTAAGTGGAGTACAGTTAACTAATGGGTTTTAAAACAAAGTCCCTAAAGACCACTTGTCACACTACAATTATTTTTTAAATAAATCTGCAAAAATACCTTAATACCCTAAGTTTGAAAATTTTTACCCAAATAAAAGGTTTTTATTAATAATTGAATGCAATTTTTGTTATTGACAATTGTTTTAGATGTATGTACAGTTAGTGTCATTAATATTCGGTTTTATTAAAGAGATATGTTTAACCGATTCGTCTTAAGCTAAATGTATATCTTTTCAACATTTTTTTCTTTTCATTAATAGTTTATTTAGACACTTGAAAGCTCACATTTGTATTTAGAAAAAAAGAGTAACAATATAACAAAAAAAAACTAAATTAATTCAGGTGGCATAAAATATTGCGCGTCAATAATATTCGGTTTTTTTTGAAAAGTAACAAATAATACATTAGAAAAATGGTTTTATATAAAATTCAGTATTTTGTTGGATAACCCTTTTGTTTTATAACTTCACTTGGACGGTTTGACATGTTTTTTACTATTTTAGCTGTATAAGCTGCAGGAATACGATCCCATTCTTCCTGAAGCCGCAATTTCAAGTTTTCAATGGATGTTATTTTGTAGTTGCGGATTCTCCGGTCCAGCTCATCCCATAAATTCTCAATCGGATTGACGTCTGGGGACTGTGCAGGTGGATGGAGAACTTTAGGCCAGTTATAGAGCAACCATTCTGGAATTAAACGCGACTTGTGCTTTGGGTCGTTATCTTGGTAGAATTTAAAAAAATCTAAAACGCCCAGCTTATTTGCACTTTCTTTCAAATTTTGACGGATGATATTCAAATATGATTCCTTATTCATAATTCCACTGATAGAAACTAATTTTCCCGTCCCTTTAGCTCCCATCAACCCCACACCATAACATGTCCATTTCCATGTTTTACGGTTCGTTTTAAATTTTGTGGTTGTAGATCCTAATTTGGCTTCCGCCACACCATTACACGCCCATCGGATCCAAATACGTTATACTTGCTCTCGTCCGCAAATATAACGTCATCCCACCAAGTTTCAGGCTTCTTAATGTACTCCCTGGCAAAACTCAAATGAGCTTTTCGGTTGCGTAAATTAACCAATGGGTTACGACGTGCTACTCGGCCATGAAAACCTTTTTTTCTTATGGTTCTTCGTATAGTACATAGATGCAGATATTTTCTTTTTAAACTCATTGAGAAACTTTGTGACTAATTTGGGAGCACTTAAGCGTGGGTTAGATTTTATTTTTCGCACAATTGAACTTTCTTCCCGCTCGGTCAATTTTTTTGGCTGACCTGTCTGCTTTATGAAGTGTATTCTTTCTTCATTTTTGTGCCTTCTGACAATGTCCCCAACTGTATTTGGTTTCATATTCAGAATTTCAGCAATCTCTTTGTACTTTTTACCTCTTTCATAACAAGTTTTCGCTGTTCTAAAGGAGTGTTTTTTCCTTTGCGCCCCATTTGTATAATTTGCAGTGTAGTAGAATTTTGGACAGACAAGAAAGGAGGTGTTATGCACTTTTATTAAAACGTATCTCTATATTGCTGGAAAAGTAGCTGAATAACATGTTTTTTGCAAATAGCATATAAATAGGGGAAAAACCGAATATTAATGGCGCTTAGTAAACAGGGTTAACAAACTTTGATCGATCTATCACGGTTGCAGGGTTACCATAGAGCCATTTTTTCCATATATTTGAATACTCATACGGACAACATTTATTTAAGTTTTTGCTATTCTTCTGATTACCTATCCATTTCGCTAATGCCAGGGTGTTATTATCGATAAACTTAAAAACCGAATATTAATGACACTAACTGTACGTATCAAATACAGAAAATATTATTTTTTTAATACGTTTACAATAATAAGTTTGGAAAAAATACTTATACAATTTTTTTGCAATTAATTCGATTTTTCTTTTATACCTATTTATTCGTACATTTACTGTATTAATTTTTTAGCATAGATTTGATCAAATGAGGGTATTTTTTTCTATAATCTACAACTGTTCGCATTATCATTTGCTTTTCTTCTTCGTCACGTGATATCACGTGATTAAATTCCTCCATCAGCTTTACCGCTCGTTCTGCAGTGTCATTAACAACTTTTAGGTTACTTACAGTATTCAAGCCTGCATTTTAACCACTGTCGGTATGCTATTCTTCTGGATCTTTCTTTAAAAAATCAGTTGAAATCAAAAATTTTTTTAAGAAATTTAAAGTCTTTTCTGTAACAAAATTTTCAATATTTTTACACACGAACATGGCTTATGTTAGGGGGGGAATGTTAAACTTTTTGATGTCAGTTCTATTGGGCTTTTGTAAGGCAGCCACCATAAATGTTCTTGATTTGTTAAATATTTGTTCATCGAAAAAGGCCAAACCTACAGCTTTTTGTGATAAGTACCACAAATGGTTGCAAATTTCTATAATAATTTTTTACTTACTCGTATACTTCCATCCACCAGACCATAAACTTATAAATTTTTTAATAAATTTAAATATTGATTATGGGCTTTAGCAGCAATTGGCGCTTTTAACCAAGCTTTTAAATATATTTTCACTATAAAAATTAGACATCCAACGCGCATGGTAAAAGGCTCCTGGCATTCGGTAAGTACACTTTGGAACCGACTCTTCAAGGAAAGCTAAAGTCAGCTGGAGAAGTTCTTTGTAATCGTCCCGGGGTTGCCTTTCTTTTAGGGTACTGAAAGCAAACTCAACTAAATTTTTCATATCGCCTAGTATGTTTTTACATGCTATAACAGATTCTGCTGGGGTAGACCTCAGAGATTCACCAGGTTTCAAGAAAAACTTCTTTTGTTTTTTTTTTCATTCAAACAATATCTTATTTATTCATTTTAACAATTTTAGTTAATAAAATAACACATACATCACCGGCAAAGTAAAATTTTTCACTTTAAAATGTTCCCATGCGTGCGTAACCAGGTAACCGAAGGCAATTGCCCTTTTCTTCCTAAAACTTTGCTTTTTATTTAATTGCGTTGGTTAGTGGTATTAGTCACTAATACGCCTGGGAACTATGGCTGTAGTAACCAATAGTATCCCTATGCCCTACCACTACTACTACTAGGTCTGGGAACTATGGCCGGTTTCTATTAAATTCGTAACAATGTATCGCATACTCTTATAATTAATATAATATATATTTCAAATTATATAAAACGAGCAATACACTATATTCTTAACTTAATAATAATATTTCAAATAATAATACGAAAAATAGAATTCATGTATTAAATTAAGTATAATAATTCAAATAATAATAAAAAGGTTAGAATTTCTTTTATGTAACGAATACTTCGTTACAATGTACATCTTCCATTCCAGATTTAAAAGAACTTTTTTATTTCTGCCCACTCTTCTCTAAATTTGTTAAGTATTTCTATACTGGGGCCAGAAGATTTTTTCATTTTGTCATCAAACGCTTCTCAGAAGAATTTCAAAGATATGATGACGGCAGGGGAAATACAAAAGTTCTTTTTCCAATATTTGCTCCAAATGAACGCATGCATCCTGCTTATGTTCTAAATTGGATGCTATAGTATCGCAGCATAGAGCCTGCACCTTTTCTTCTACATCCCATTCTTTCAGCAAATTGGAAATACCTGTGGCCAGTTCCTTTCCCGTGCCAATAGAAATTGGTGGAATCTAAAGTAACTGATCATCCTCAAAAACGGTCGACTTTTTCTTTACCCAACAATTGTGGCAAAATTTCACCATCCCAGTGAACAGTGAATGTTGATATTTGTTTGTTTAAAAATACATTACGAATTTCTTGATTTTTTGATATCGAATCTTTTAACGTCATCTGCTGATAGACGTTGTATTTACCACTAAATCAACGTCACGTTTCAAAGTTTGATCGCTTATTTTACATTTGTCTAAAACTGTCACTAGTTTCGGTGTTATAAATAATTATCATTTGAATCATTATCCTTAAGTTCTTCCTTGCCACTTGATTCAAAATTCAGAATTCCGTACTCATCTATAAAAAAAAGTTTACTTTGACAAATTCGCACATTTTAAATCCACACGAAAGCCAGAACATGCCTGATAATAACACTTTTGTTTTTACTTACCTTCCAAAATGGATTCATGTTTCTCTTTAAAATTTTGCTTTTTCTCTTCGCGAAGACGTTTTCATTCTTCTTTTTTTCCTTCCTTTTTTTCTTTGATTCATCAAAAATACTTTGTCTCTCATATTTACCATATCCATTTACCATAACCATTAGCGTCAGCAAGATCAAATAGATCGTCAAACTTTTCCCAGAGTTCCTTCTCGCGGTTTTCTTGCAATAATGTTCGTCGCTTGCAATTTTTCGGTAATTTTTTCTATTCAAAGTATAAACTTTCCACTTTTGAAACGCATTTGTCGAATGCTGTTGTTGGAATTCTTGCTTTATTCCACAAAATTTATATGTTTCTTACCATAAGAGATGCACTTGCTCGCAAATCTAATTTTACTTTGAGAATATTATAGAATAATACTCGCAAAACTTGCGCATTGCTTGCTTTATTCCACAAAATTTATATGTTTCTTACCATAAGAAATGTACTTGCTCGCAAATCTAATTTTACTTTGAGAATATTATAGAATAACACTCGCAAAACTTGCGCATTGGAGGATAATTTGGCACCGTTAATCTAGCTCGCGTCATGATCAACTTATCTTATCCCCTTGTATTCATTTTGCTTTAATTTAATTAAACTCTTTTTGCTAGTTAGCCACAAACAACGGAGATAATTCAAATTTGTTCTTTAAACTTTAACTGTAATACAATTCCGAAAGTAATATTAACTTTTAAGTTTATTTTTCACAATAAATTTCATCTGTTAACATCAGTTTCTAACACACTTTTAATTAATGTTGAAGAATAAAAAACTGTCGTTCTTATTGGGGAGTTCCCTTTTTATGTAGTTAAGAAAAATATTTCCGCAGTTCAAAGTTGCCAGATATTGTTAATATTTACATTTTTTTAACTATGTGCTGGACTTCGATTTAGTATCTTTGTGGTTTGACGGTCAATATATTTATTTCTCTGTGTACCGTAAAATATATAATAAAAAGGTATCGGCAATATCAACGCGTAAACGAATAACTCAACATTTCGAGAATTCTTTAAACAATTACAAAAGTTTTCCCCCTTTTGGGCCACCTTTGACCCTTATGATGAATTCGGATTCCTATATTATTATGATTTATTTTGGAAAAGTAAAGATTATTACATTAGTTTAACTTGAATTCAACACATGTGAAAATTAAATACATACATTGTCATATTATCGCAACCTAAGGGTGGATGAAACAAGCCTTCCCGATATGTGATCAGCCAAATTTTATTGCGAAACATAGTTTTTTGATGGGAAGAATATTTCTAGGGGGAGTTACGTTACAATTTCGCAAGTTAAAAAAAAGGCGCACCCTAATGCACATATATTTGTATGCTTACAACAAAAGCCAAATAATAAAACTTGTGCAAAACCCAAAATGTTACATTAGCTGGTTAACTGTGTGGCAGCATTTAAAGATGCAGCTGCTCCAGCAGTGCAGCATATAAATATTGTACATCGTTTACAGCGCGGGCAGCTATTCGGATTTCAAATTTAAGCCGGAGATGATTTATGGTGCGTTCTTTCATTTTGACAATAAACAAAGGAAAAGAGGTGAAGTTTATGACCACGCAAGTTGTTTTTCTTTAAGTAGTAAAATTGTTGTAAAAATTCCATTTTTTTCTGTTTTTCTCCCCCTTTTATTGTATTTAATTTCTTTTTGTGAATGCCTCAGCCATTTAGGCAGTTGCAACATGCCAATTGTATGTTCCTTGAGAAACCAATTGTAATTTCAATTCTTCATTTCTTCAAATATCCGCAGACACCATTACCATTTTATTGCAACCGCGACTGGCTGCCTATTTTTTATTTGGGTTTAACATTTTTTTTTTTTTGTTTTTGTTGTTTGGTTTTTTCTCCTTCTTTTCAAAAAATGCAAATGGTAATAGTAACACAAAATAATACTCTTAATAATGAGGAAAACGTACTTGTAATCGAAAAAAGAGAGAAAAAAAACTTAAATAGGCTCACACACCAAAATACACAAAATGTATGTATCATTCCCAGAAAAAAAAATCTACAAGAACTAATGAGATGAAAAGCATGATTCAGAAGAAACAGTTACCAGCGAATGCTTTTAAAGAAATATTCCAAAAGTCAATAAAATAAAATCTAATTTGTTCTGCCCTGTGGGCTTAGGTAGGAAGGGAGAAGTGGCCGTCTCCAAAGGACATACGTAATCCAGAGTAGCCATTTGCGATACCACAATGGATCATCATTCGCCTTTAACCCGGGACCACCCGGAGCTCATAGTAAAGCCTCTAAGTTTCCCAATGTCTGTCCTCAATAGTTCCGTGAGTTCTATCGCATGGTAGAAGCTTAGATGCCACTTGTTGCCTCCTTCTCTTCGCCCACCCCAGCTTTTGCAGAAATCATTGGCCAGGTGACTCAGTTCAAGCCTAGTATACAATGCCCAGTAATAACACCAACAACGACGCTGAGTGTGCTTCCTTGGATATTGAGCAGATTTTTCGTGTGCTTATGACATAGCATTGGGCAGATTTACTGCGCTATCTTGCCCGTCTCTGAAGCTGCCCATACAGCGTTGACAGAGTCTATTACCTCATTGGAAATCATACGAAAATTCGATTGTGTTCGATGGTTGTGCCATTGCTGGCAGGAACTTCAGCCCAACAGTTCCCGGGAATATCACTGTGACCCGGTACCATATAATATGATATTGCTGTATGAGATGGCTCGTTGAAAGATCTGCGGCAGACCACAAACTGTTATTGAGTTCATCTTGTAAGATCCCAGGGCTTTCACAGCCGCCTGGCTATCCGAAAGTATGCTAAAAAGCGGTTCTTATGGCGGATACAGTGATCCGGTAACCTTGTCGAGTAAGCTATATTTGACGATACCTAAAAGAAACCTCTGCCTACAGCTAAATTAAACTTGAAGACATCTGTAAATAACTGCTCAGAGTCATTATTGAGGTGCTCCGCACCATTCCCTCCTTTGAGTGACACACATTCAATACGCTCCACTGTCCAGTCGTCTAAATATGCAGACTCGTACTAACTGCTGACCCCATACAATATATAGTCATGTGAAATATAAGAAGGACACATTGCGGATTTCCTTAAAAGCTTAAAAGAAAAATGTACTACAACTAAGAAACGGTACAAAATTTGTTTGTCAAATAACGGCTCTTTACGTCGTTGAAATTCAAGCAGAAAATTTATGAGATCTTTTTGATAAATGTGTGAACATAAAAACAGAATTGGGATTTTAACTATTTTGATGTAAGTGTCCTATTATTTTTCGGATGACTATAAGTCCAGCGGAAGTTAGTAGGATCACCTCCATCACAGATCTGGGTGTAGTAATGATAGTTCATTTGCACCCGCCATATCAAGTTGAGATAAGCCAACTTGCAAAAGGATTTCCGCCATACAGGAGAGACGCCATATCCTCTCCCAACGCAAGTTGCAAGTGTAGAGGCCAGTGGAGGCCTTCTTTACTCTGTTGACTATATTAGGCTTCCAGGACAGCTTCCTAACCAATATAATCCCCAGAAAGTGAGCCTATTCACTAAGCTTAAGGCTTATGGCATTATAAAAACAATTAGTCATTAGGTATTCGGTATCCATGGCACTAGAATTATGTCTTCTTTTTAAGAATTCAGACTATACCCAATAGTAGATATCTTCTATTTAATATACTGGCTTTACGCCAGGATTAATGCCAGCAAATTGAGGTGCGAAAAAATTTCTACTCATGGGCCTATACCGTTTACCATTGACACTACCATTCTGACCATCATTGTTTTTGAAGATATATGGATCAATGAATTCGGCAGCCCATAAAGCGCACCAAACAGTAATTTTATGTGGATATAATGGTTTTTCGACAAAAGCTTGTGGATTATTCTCCCAAATGCGACAATTCTGCTTATGTACTACCCATTCAACCAAAAATGGACTTCATCGGAGAACGAATGATGACATTTTCACGTAGTAAAAGTAGCAATGTTGTAAACAGCTGATAAAGTCGAAATCATTGGTGTCGTCACTGTGTACACTGTACCGTAATGAAATGTCAAACTAAACAAAAAGCAACTACCAGCTGATAAGTCGGTTGTTAAATAACCAACTCAAAGTTATGAACCTTTAAAAAAAACATCCGATATAATAAATCGTTAAGTTTACTTGTTAAAATCATTAAAAACTATTTTTTATAAAAAAAAGTTACTTTATATTTAAAACTCTTAAAAGTAGTCTTTCAGCTTTCCTATCCATTTAAGCGATACATATGAATAAACATTACGATAAGAAACATACAAATTGTGTAAAATTTCTCCCAAAAATATGTTAAGCCGGACGTAAAACGACCCATTATTAACTATTAGAAATGGTGTAAGAAAAACAATTGGCATCGACACGCTAACCGAAGAAGAAAGAAATTATTTATGAAATAATACAACTATACGCAGATAGAGAAAGAGAGAGAGAGAAAAGTCAAACATGCAAAGTCCACATTTACCGAATAAAGTTGCTAAAGTTGGTTAAATGACTTAACTGCATTCATGTGACATTAACTGTCATTGAAACAAATGAAGTTGAAAAGAAAAAAATACAAAAATAAGAAAGAGAAAATGCATTCTTTGCATCTCACAAATACATACACACACACACATGTAACTCAACTCAATTGTTTTCCACATTCAGCCAAAGCCATTCAGTCCAAAAAGATGTTAAAAACGTTTGTTTAGAAAAAGTCTTTAAATCATTTGACACAAATGCAGTAGCATACCACATATAAGCAAACATACATACTCGTACATAACAAACACCAAAAACAAATACTAAAATATGACTAAAAAAATTAACTACAAAAACACTAAATAAGAGCCGCAATAACATGATAATAGCATGGCAATGGCACATGATGTCAATATCGATAAGTGGCTCGTAAACACCCGACCGACCGACCAACAGACCTACCGATCGTTCGATCAACTATTTAAACATACAAACCCACCACCAACAAACAGTTGCCATGGCTGGCTGACTGGCTGCCCGTTGAAAAATTCTTTAATAAATATTTTAAATACTTCTGTGGTTAAGCGTTGTAAATGTTTGTGTGTGTGTGTGTGTTAAATTTTTATTTCCTTATCTAGGGAATAAATTAAAGGAGGTGTTGGAGAATTTATCAAAATATATACATATGTATGTATGTATGTATGTATGTATGCATGTGCTCTTAAAATGGGGCCAAATAAATATTTAAAATGCTTCTCTTTTTCAGTTATAAGAGTGCGTGGAAATTCCTTGAATGTTCGCTATCACTGCCATGTGGTTCTTTCTAGTTGTGGTTGTTCATGTTTATTCATTACTTTGTTTAATTAATTATTTACTTAGATTTTCAACGAATTAAAACTTTGTATTTGAAAACTAAATTCCATTGAGGAAGTATTTGTGCACAAACAGTGTTGCGCACTCCAACTAACTTATTAAGAGCAGTACAAATATTTCTTATGTGGGTCATTTAACAATAAGTCCAAGTAAATAGGCCTCCAAATGCAAAAATATACAAATATTAGTTCTAAGAAAAACTTGTATAAAAAGGTTATTTTTTATTGAATTGCATTTTAGCAGTGATTACTTTTCCGAATACTTCAACACTATAAATAGGCCCCACCTTTATACTGCGTTAAAAGTTTATATGAAAAAGTACTCCTTTCATATATGTTCTTCGCTGTCAGGTCAAACGCAATTGCAATTGCTTTTGCAATATTTTGGCCAACTAAGCCCACACAAATCTTCAATCACGAAAATAAATTTAACTCGTGTGCAAAGTCTGTACTTTTGTATGGCTGCGAATCCTAGAACACAGCAATTGTCTTCATTCAGGAATTTATCAGCCTTTGTGTAAACATTCCTTGTGGCAAACATCAAACCTAGTCAGCGTTGTCAACTTTTAAATTTCAAAAACACGCGTAATTTTTCAAAAGAAAACGCACTAAATTTAAAATTGTTCTGGGTTTTATATATAATTTTTATATATAATTTTTTAATGCTTATGTAGGTGTTTTTATTTCATTTTAACAAAAGTTTGATAAATCTAAACTTTTTTTACATTTCGGTTCTTTTTAATAATAATTCAAACATAACTAAATCAATATACATATCGCACACTAAATCATAAATAGTCACAACTCAACATTTTCAAATGTTCAGGAGAGGCAAAAAAAGGTTTTTAAAAAATTGTAAAATTAAATTGCTCGCTAACGACGTTATAGAATTTCAACAGTAATCGATCACAGTGTTGCCCATAAGGTTGATTTGTTACGTTGCAACAAAGGCATAACGATAAATTACCTCTACCTCTACATTACGATAAATTACCTATTTTACCAAGTAAAATATCAATATTTAATTAGTCAGGGAAGACAGTTACGACTCGTATGCAAGCAAAATGTTCATGGTCGTTATAGATTTGATCTGCGAATTAGATAGTGAAAAAAAGCGATATTGAAAAATTTTGGGTTGTATGTATATTGGGTTGATATGTATATTTGTTTAATTTGCACCTATTAAACTTTGGTATGTATTTGATATAAAAATGGGAGGTGCTATCCAATGCCGGCTATTTTTTTTTACTGATGATTTGTATTGGCAATGAAAAATGCCACTATTACCGTTCTCAAAATATGCAAAATTAACTATTTTTGAGTTTCGTATTTCATATTGCTACTTAACGAATAGTGCTACCTAACGAATAAAGCACCTTTTTGGTAAAGCAAATAAGTGCTTTAACTTCGTAAATTTTCACCCAATTTTATAAAAGGAAGTATCATTTTATTCATAGCTAAACGTACTACTTTGATAAAATCAAAAATAGTACTGGTGCTATATAAAATAGCGTATAAAGAGGACTATAAATTTGGAAATTTTGTAATTTATTGAATAAAAATGTGATTGCTTAAGTTTACTTAAGTAAACATTCCATATCTATCAAGAAAAATCGCTTAATATTTGGCTAAGTTATTAACTTCTAAGTGCATAAAGATACTAAAAACCGGTTTTTTACCCGTAACTCTGGATTTTGGAGGTGTTGTGAAAATTTTTAAATCACATTCTTGTTGTACTCGATAGCACCTAGCATAAGTTTTTGCCTTGCATAATTACTTTTGACGCGAAAAAAAAAATTTTTTTCGTTTTTGCTGTATAGCTTTAGCTGTTTTAAGAATGATGTTATTTTTATGGATTTTCTAAAGCTGTAAATACACTCTTAAAAAATATAAAACGTCTAAGTTCATCGCATTTTAAAAGACTGAAATATAAGCTAAGTTCTAAAGTATGAGAGTGTTTATTTTTTTTGACGCTCACTGTATGTACAGAGAGAATTTCGTCCTTTAAATTCAGATATCTATGTAACCCTCAAAGATCTTAAGCAAAGACCGAAAGGTAAATTAATCAGCTTTCTGTAAAAAAATGTTATTTAATTTAAAAACTTCATTTTCAAAGCTTTCAAAGTACTTTTTTTAAATAGCCCCTAGGTCGAGATTTAGTATTTGGCGTCTATAATAGTATGAAGTCTTCTTCTCATAGAATGACAGGATTCTTGGTAATATTGAGCGGTATGTCTTAAGTTTGCGCTTGCATAATTTGGAATACATATACGCGCATAAATTCTCTTTATGAACTAATGGCTCGTTGAAATACGTACATCTGGGCCTTTGCGTGTACTTATAATTGGAAAAATTTATATTTATAACATAAAAATTATCTGCACTGCAAATTAAAACGTCAAGATAATGATTGCATAGAAAGATAAATTGGTTGTCTTTCCCAAGACGATTCAATTGTACTAAACTCACAGGCATCATGTCCAAATAAATATCAAAGACTTTCTTGAACAAGTAACGGTTTAGACAGAACAAAGAGCCGATGAATGACAAAACTAGTGGAATTTGATATGGCCGATGCTGAAAGTTTTAAATGAATTTATTGAGTTTGTGAACAAGTGTTAGAAAAGTATATCGCTTATACAAGTTAATTCAACTAAATATCCATATAATATATTCCGCAACTTACAATAGTAGATGCTAAAGTCTGTACAGCCATAACTGAAAATTTATTCGCAAAATATTGCATATGTTACGCGAAACTCATTGAAATTTAACTTTACTACAAGAGAAGATCAAAAAGGTTTCATTACGACCTTCAATATAGTTTGAAATGGTTGCATGTTGTTACTTTTTACCCTTGGAATTAGATAAAGCATGTATTGGAGAACTCTCTGTAAAAGCTTCTTATTCAATTGACAAAAATAAAATCGATATAATTCCGACTATTATGGAATGTTTTATAACCTGCTCGATAACCGATATGCCATATAGGTCCGTTGCCTCCATTCTTATTTACAATAACATCCTCTCACTTGAAGTTAGTAATACAGAAAAGAAATTAAACGCATTTAAGTCTGTGTGTCAGTTAACAACATAAATGTTATTAACCTTTTTTTTATTTTAACTACACGATTCGTTTTTATTATTTGCAATCTATTCAAAATAAATTGTTTCAAATTTTGAAACTTCGTTTTTGCTGACACCATGTCTGCAATAAATAAAAGTAAAACTGAAATAAAATTGATGACTCTTGCTTTTTATAACTCTTGCTTAAGCTTTAAGTTAAGTTTATAAAAAAATTATTATTAATTCGTTCTCTGATTGTAAACTAAACAGTTGGGAAATGAAAAGAATAAAATTTAAAATTAAAATAAAATAATAAAATAAATTAACTGGCGCCCGAGCAAAAAGGATACCTTTTAACTAGCACTGTGTTACATGTTCCAAACACGACCTCAAGAAGCTCATCTGGACACATTTACAACAAGTAGCAAGTTATTCCGGCCCGACCTAAAGAAGCTCACCGCTGGACACATCACCGTTGGATTTATCAAGACAGCGATTACTACAATTGGTACAGCGGAGGACCACTAGTAGTTGAAAGACAAAAAGGAACAACCCAAAACTGTCAGTAGTAAGATGTGGGGTATCATCATATTAATGTAAGTTAGCATTTAATACAGAAATTAAGTTATAGAAAATAAGAAAGTGGAAAAAGTGAATTAATTAAGAAAATTTAATACAAGTAAATTATTAGAAAAGTGGAAAAAAGAAAATTAAAATTATCAATAATATTGTGAAATAAGAAGTGAATAATAGAATTAAATTAAGGAAAATTAAAAGTAATTAAATCATAGAAAAGAAGTGAAGATAAAATTGATCAACAATTTTACAAGTAATAAATAATAAACTGAAAATAACTAGAATAACTAGCATTAAATTAAGGAAAATTAAAAGTAATTGAATCATAGGAAAGAAGTGAAGGTTAAATTGATCAACAATATTACAAGTAAAATAATTTTGAATACAAAAAATTTTTTTTTTTTTAAGTTTTAAGAAATTCTCTGTTACTAACAAAATCTCATAACCCTAATCATGGCAAATCCATCTAACCTAATAAGACCACCCACCCTTAACCAAGACCAAATTCCTCAACCAATTAATCCCCAAAATCAACCACAAATGAATGCTGCACTACAGCAACAAATAGCATCCTTTGTCGTAGAACAAGTTAGAGCAACAATTCAAGCGTTGAATATTTCAAATGACGATTTACCTAATGGATCAGATATAGTAATAGAAGAAAGACATAGGAACAACATAGGTGAATTGGATAAGATTCCTGATATTGTCCGATGTTTGAGAGAATTTTCGGGTAATCCTGCTGAGTTTAATTCTTGGAGGAAAAGCGTAGAAAGGGTCCTGGAAATTTATGATAATTTTAAAGGAACTGCAAAATATTTCGGAATATTAAGCGTTATCCGCAACAAAATTATAGGTAATGCAGACGCAGCCCTAGAATCATATAATACTTCTCTTAATTGGAAGAGTATCGTTAAGTGCTTAACACTTCACTATGGGGATAAGCGTGATTTAGGTACTCTAGAATATCAGATGACTTCATTGATTCAAGGCAAAAACTCTATACAAGGTTTTTATCAGGAGGTTTATACCCATCTGTCCTTAATATTAAATAAAATAGGATGTATGGAGATAGGCAAGGAATCAGCTATGTTACTGACACAGACATATCGCGATAAAGCCTTAGATACCTTTATAAGAGGTCTCAATGGAGAATTACCCAAATTATTAGGAATCCGCGAACCATCAGATTTACCACAAGCATTGCACTTGTGCTTAAAATTAGAAAACCAAAACTTTAGAGCAGAATACGCCTATAATCACAATAATATTAAACCACAAAGACAATTTCAACCACCTCAACCAAAACGAAATGTTAATTTAAATAAAGCACCATTTTATCCTGAACTTACCCTACAACGGCCTAGTAACGCAAGGCAATGGGACACATTTCAATATCAGAATAATCAAAGGTCATATCGACAACCCTTTTTTAACCCACATTCCCAGTTACACAATCAGCCCAGACAACAATTCCAACCACAAGCTCCATATTTTCAACAAAATTTCATACCATCAAGACCTACAGCTTCAAAGCCACAAAGACCCGAACCAATGGACATTGATCATTCTATTCAGTCCAAAAACACTAATTACCAAAATAGACCCCGTCAAACAAATCAATTTCATGGCAAAAGGCCTATACCCTCATCTCTAAACACCCCAATGCCACATAATAAATTGCAAAGAAATTTTCACATTGCAGTCAATGAAGAACTTCCTTCTAATGATATGTCATATAACCAAAATGACAATTCCAATAGTTACGAAAATAATTACCGACAAGCGATTCAAGACGAAAATCTTCAAGATTACATACAAGATTATTACCAACAAGAAATCGAACAAGGAAATACCCACACCGAAGATTTATCAGATATCCATTTTTTAGATTAGCGCATTCTTCACTTCCATATTTTAAATGTAAAACAGAGAATGGCCAAATATTAAAAATATTAATTGATACTGGCTCTAATAAAAATTATATCCAGCCTTCTCTAGTAACCAAACCAATTCTAAATGAAAACCCTTTTTTTGCGAATTCTATATCTGGCAACATACAAATTACACATCACACTTTCGTAAATATCTTCAACATACCAAATCATAAAATAAAATTTTATATCTTGCCGTCGTTGAAATCTTTTCATGGCATTCTTGGTCATGACAGCTTAGAAGAACTTAATGCAGTAATCCACGTAAAAGAACAATACATGTTAATAGATAATGTTAAAAAAATTAAAATTTATCAGCATATTTCCCAATCAATCAATAAGGTTGAACTAAGAACCGACCATTTGAACAAAACCCAAATAGCAAAGCTAGAAGAAGCAATTCACATGTATCCGAATTTATTTACAGAACCTAACCATAGATTAACTTACACTTCTCGAGTGCAGGGAGAAATTAGAACAACTACTGATACACCAGTCTTTTCAAAAACATATCCCTACCCTATGGCACTAAAAAGTGAAATAGAGAAACAAGTACTTGAGCTTTTAAATGATGGAATAATTCGACCATCAAAGTCCCCATATAATGCACCTGTTTGGATCGTTCCAAAAAAAATGGATGCATCAGGAGAGAAAAAATATAGAATGGTAATAGATTACAGGAAATTGAACTCAATTACTGTGCCAGACCGTTATCCGATTCCGGAGATAAATGAGGTATTATCAAACCTAGGGGAAAACAAATATTTTTCCGTTATAGATCTAAAAAGTGGTTTTCATCAGATCCCACTTAAGGAAAGTGATATTGAGAAAACTGCATTTTCCATTAATAATGGAAAATTTGAATTTGTACGTCTTCCTTTCGGATTGAAGAATTCTCCTTCAATTTTCCAACGCACTTTAGATGATGTTTTGAGGGAACACATAGGGAAAATTTGTTATGTCTATATAGATGACATAATTATATTTGGCAAGAATGAAGCTGATCATTTTCAAAATTTACATAAAGTCTTCCGAACACTAGAATCTGCGAACTTCAAAGTTCAACTCGATAAATGTGAATTTGCAAAACAACAAATAGAATTTTTAGGATTTATTGTAGACATTAATGGTATTAAAACCAACCCCGATAAAGTAAGGGCAATAGTTAATATATCTCCACCCAAAACATTGAAAGATTTAAGAAGTTTCCTTGGTATGTCAGGTTATTATCGTCGTTTTATACGAGGTTATGCGAAACTAGCTAAACCCCTGACATCCCTTTTAAGAGGGGAGGATGGACGCGTTTCTAAAAACGCATCCAAAAATAAAAGAATATTCTTGGATCAAGATGCAATAGACTCATTTCAAAAAATAAAAAATTCAATGACCTCAGAGGATATTATTCTCTCACATCCAAACTTTGAAAAAGACTTTGACTTAACAACCGACGCTTCCGAATATGCAATTGGAGCAGTCTTATCACAAGATCGCAAACCAATAACATTTCTTTCAAGAACATTAAATAAGACAGAAGAACATTACGCAACGAATGAAAAAGAGATGTTGGCGATAATTTGGGCACTCACCACATTAAGAAACTATCTGTATGGGTCAAGAAAAATAAATATTTTCACCGCTGACTTTCGCTCTTAGCAGCAAAAATACAAACAGCAAAATGAAAAGATGGAAAGCCATCCTAGAGGAATACAATTACGAATTAAAATACCAACCAGGCAAGACCAATGTAGTCGCTGATGCATTATCCAGACCCCCACAAATAAATTCCATGACGGCGACTCAACATAGCTCTGAAAGTTCGTCGCATAACCTAATACCCGCTATAGAATGTCCCATAAATGCTTTTAAGAATCAACTCTTTATATTAGTAGACGACCAGGAAAAATACGAATTTAAAATCCCTTTTCCAACATATCACAGGCATGTTATAAAACAACCCCATTATTCGAAAGAAGATTTAATAACTGTATTAAAGAAGTATTTGAACCCAAGTGTGATTAATGGACTTTTCACAAGTGAACCAATTATGGGAATTATACAAGAATTTTATCCTGAACATTTCAAAAACTTTAAGGTCAGATTTACCCAAAGCATAGTACAAGATATAACAAATGAAAGTGAACAAGAAGAAATAATAATATCGGAACATAAAAGGGCACATCGGAATGGAAAAGAGAACAGAGAACAAATTAGACAAAAATATTATTTTCCCAAAATGGCGGAAAAAACCAATAGAATAGTGAAAACCTGTAAAATTTGTAAGGAACAAAAATATGATCGTCATCCAAATAAACCTAGTTTTGAAGTCACACCAATTCCAAAGAAACCAGGAGATTTAATTCATGTTGACATCTACTCGACCGAGAAAAATCTGGTCCTTACAGCTATTGACAAATTTTCGAAATATGCGCAGGCAAAAATTTTGAAATCACGAGCAATAGAGGATATAAAAGAACCTCTTAGGGAATTAATTTTGGCATTTGGTGTCCCTAATTCAATAGTAATAGATAATGAAAAATCCCTAAATTCTGCTACAATAAAATTTCTGCTTCAAGATCAATTTGGAATAAATATTTATACTACACCCCCATACTGCAGTTCTGTTAATGGACAAGTAGAAAGATTTCATTCCACACTTTCGGAAATCATGAGATGTTTAAAACCGGAAAAACTTCACACCTGATTTCATGACTTACTTACAAAGTCAATTTATGAATACAACTCCTCAATTCACTCTGTTACTAGGAAAAAACCAATAGAAATATTTTTTGGTAGGAAGTGTAGAAATCAAAAGGAAATAGAAGATGAGCGAAAAGAAATTAGTAATAGATTAAAAGAAAAACAAGAACAAGACTTAGAAAAACATAACAAGGATAGAGATAAAATTAAAAATTATTCAGTAGGTGAAAAGATTTATGTTAAGGTAAACAAAAGGTTAGGATCGAAACTGTCTCCTCGGTACAGAGAGGAAATAGTGAAAGAAGATAGAAATACTACGATTTTAACTAATTCAGGAAAGATAGTTCATAAAAGTAATATTAAAAGGTAAATTGTTCTACAGGATCCAACTAATCTGCATCCAGGCGGAGTTCGAAATGGTTGATTATTCATCGTCCCATATAATAACTATCGATAAGGGAACGGCAAAAATACAGCAGGGAACATTTACAATAATTCACGTAATAAAAATGAAAGAGTATGAAGAATTTTTAAATAATGTGCAATCATTCATTGAACAAAACATCCCCAAATCCCACAACAAATATCCTCTTCTTATCTATGAATTAACACAAACTATTAACATCCTAGAAGACCTTACCCCTATCCCTAACAATCGACAGAGAAGATCTATAGACGCCATTGGAACTGTATGGAAGTACATAGCAGGTACTCCTGATCATAATGACTTCCAAATATTAGCTAGTAATATTGCTGATTTAAATAAAAATAATAATAAGCAAGTATTCATTAATGAATCATTTAATAAAAGATTAAATAATTTAACTATAAGATTTAATACAATAACTAATCAAATAAGAAAAGATGTTTATTTGGAAAATGAAATTGTAATTAATTTGCAAAACAAAATAAGACTAGTTAAAGAAGAATTAGTAAATATCGAACGCGCCATTTTATGGGCAAGAATTAATATTGTAAATCCACTTTTATTAAGTAAAAAAGAAATAAATATTGCTATGAAAACATTAATAGAAGAAAATATAAATTTTTCCAGCCCAGAAGAGGCACTAGAATTTTCAAAAGTAACAATAATAAATAATGATAAAAGAGAAATATTTTATTTAATTAAAATTCCACTAACAAAAAATGAAAATTATAAAAATGTAATAATAAGACCAGTAAAAAAGAAAAATAAGGTAATTCATTTAAATTTCAAAGAAATTATATTTAACAAATATGAAATGTTTGCTATTAGAGAAAAATGTAAAAGTTATAATAATTTAACTATCTGTAATGAAAAAAATTTACTTAATATAACAGAAACAAATTGTATTCCTAAGCTTATTAATAATTTGAATTCATCTTGTATTATAAGTAATAGTCATCAAATTCCTTTAATTGAAGAAATAGACTCAGGTATAATTCTTTTAAATGATTATCATGGGTCAATTTTTGAAAACGAAAAAACACATAATATTTCCGGAACATTCTTAATTAAGTTCCATAATATGACTATTAAAATTGAAAATAGAACATTTAGCAACTGGCAAGCTGCACCTTTGCGAACCGTGCCAGCTATGTTACAACCCACTCCCTTTGAAAAAAGTCGATTTAATCTTTTATCTCTTGAGGCACTTAGTGAACTCCAAATCAATAATACAGACATCATCACAACTGTGAGAAAACGTCTTATAATCGGAGAATGGACAATTTCTGGAATGTTGTTACTAATTGTTATTTTAATTATTTTCCTAAAGATGTGTTACAAAACAGTAGAGAAAGTCGTTGTATGGGAACCTCAGGTACCTGCAATAGAAAAACCATTCGAAACTACTAACTTACCACAAACAACACAAATCACCATTATTGCTCCAGATAAACCTCCGAGGCTACATAAAATTCCACTTTTTTAAAATAAAAACAAAAATAAAAAAAATTTATAAAAACGATTGAGGACACTCGATTTAAAGGGGGAAGAGTTAACAACCTAAATGTTATTAACCTTTTTTTTATTTTAACTACACGATTCGTTTTTATTATTTGCAATCTATTCAAAATAAATTGTTTCAAATTTTGAAACTTCGTTTTTGCTGACACCATGTCTGCAATAAATAAAAGTAAAACTGAAATAAAATTGATGACTCTTGCTTTTTATAACTCTTGCTTAAGCTTTAAGTTAAGTTTACAAAAAAATTAGTATTAATTCGTTCTCTGATTGTAAACTAAACAGTTGGGAAATGAAAAGAATAAAATTTAAAATTAAAATAAAATAATAAAATAAATTAACTTGTCTAATCAAGTGAATTTCGAAATTTTATATCTAGAAGTTGTAGTATTTTGTTATAAAAGTAAAAATTCAAAGTTAGGTACCTGCATTTTATTTTGAATAAAATCAGCAATAGCCAACCGATTTTCATGATTTAATTGCTCTAATTTTACGCGAAAAAATTTTTTTTCGCAGTTAAGTTGTGAATGAAACTGTTGAAATTACAAAAAAAAATTGCCCCGGTGATTTATAGGAAAATTTGCTCTTAAACGTTTGCTGGTACTTGCATTAAAATCGGTCAAGACGTTTTCAAGTTATGATAAAATATATTGATATAACTACTATATTTTGAGCGAAGAATTTGCCACGCCTATAAAAAATAAATTTGAGCCCGATGGTAAAAATTTGAAAACGGATTTGAATTCAACGCACAAAAATCATTATACTCCATATAGTTTTATTTAAAGGCGTTTTTTGCTGTAGACCAGTGTAATTAATTGATAGCTGCCGTGAAGCAGCCAAATACGTTTAAGGGTTAAGGTATAATTCTATTCGTTTCGTATCGAGTAACATAATTAAGAAATTTTACGATATCGAAATATTTTTTGATTTGAATTTCATTTCGATCATGAATGGCAGAATTAGGCTCCTGGTCTCAAGATAAAACAAAACTTTTTTTAAAAATCGCTTAGTTAAAGACCCTTTACTTCTTAAAAAAAAAATTAATAAAACAGACATTCAGAAGAGAAAAAACAATTTAACACAAAAATTACAAGAACAGACAAACTAGGCAGACAGACGGACAAACCTTTTTAAACTTTTAACAAACATTTGTGAAGGCGTGACTGTTACAAGCCACTGCTAAAAATACTTCTTTTAAACAAAAAAAAGAAGATATTTATGATTATAAGTCTTAATACCAACGACAACAAATTAAAAAAAAAAACTTTTAATAAAAAAATGATTTACACATTTAATGCAACTCATGACTGTATATCTGTCTCACTTGGCTGTCTATCTGTCTGTCTGACCAAATTAATGTTTGACTAACTGAATTATTTGAATTTGAATTTTCCATTTTCATTTGTTTTTCTAATAAAATTTCAACTGCATCTTGTTCTTAACTTTAACTTTAGCATTTTTATTACTGCCTGTCTTCTACAACTGGATATGATGGTGGACTGTGGTGTGGCATTACTGTTTTTGATGTATTTCGCAATTGCCTACTCGCCGTACTCGTATCTTTCTTCAGTTACTATTTTCATTATTACGAGTACAAGTATTATCATTATTATTATCAGTAACATCAAATCTATATAGACGGGCATTTGTTTCAATAGCCTTTGAAAACAAATTAGAAATTATGATTGAAAATGAGATCTACCATGTCTTCCAGGAGGAACTGCCGAACGATGGCGGGCATATTGTTGAAGCGACATCTATCGAATTGCTTGTCATTTGTTTAGAGCATGCAGAAGACTCCAGAGTAGTCGCTATCGATTCATGTATTCAAGAACTCGGCCTTTCAGGAAACACAACTTGACGAATTGCGTGTCATGACTTTGGCAAAATACAACTGACCCAGGAGCTGAAGATCAGCGCCCATAGACAACGACGTGTTTTTCCTAAATGGGCCTTGAAGCAATTGGAAACTGACCCTAACTCTAATCAGAAAATCATCTTTAATCAATAAACATAGCTGCCTAAGAATCTACGAGCGCCGAAATGCATCCCTAAAATAACACTGTTTAGTGTGGTTTTTGGGCTGGAGGGTTACTTTAAGTCCAAGACTTTTTGTATCGACTGTTTTTTTAAAGGTTCATAGCTTTGAGTTGGCAACACTGCTTTATTTAACAACCGATTTAACAGCTGATAGCTGATTTTTGTTTAGTTTGGTTTGACATTTAGTTCTGGATCGATCTACACCAGAACAACGCTTGTGAAATTTTGAAATTTTTTATCAAAATAATGTTCGTCACACTACAAAATTCAAAATTTTTCTCTCCGATGAAACCCATTTTTGTGGAATGGGAATGTAAATAAGCTGATACGTCGTATTTGGAGTGAGAATAATCCACAAGCTTTTTGTCGAAACACCATTACATCCACAGAAAATTACTGTTTAGTGCGCTTTATAGGCTGATGGATTTATTGGTCCATATGACTTAAAAAATGATGATGATCAGAATGTTACTGTCTATGGTGAACGGTATAGAGACATGATTAGAAATTTTTTCGTACCTCAATTAACTGGCATTAATCTTGCTGACATGTGGTTCCAAACAGTACGTAGTCACATACCACTTAACACCCTACAACTGATTTCCTCAAAGAAACTTTTGTTGAAGTAGAAATTTCACTTGTGTGATTTAACCAAATTGTATTTTTTCTTTGGGATTATGTAACTTGTCTACGTATATCCAAAAACAATTGAACAATATTCGCAGAGTTATTGGCGAAATACGGCCGCACATGCTGCGAAAAGTTTGTTAAAATTGATATTCCAGATTGCGCCTTATACTCGCCAGCCGTGGCGGCCATATGGCCGGTATCATATTTAAACATTATTGTCATTAAATTTTCTATCCAACGAAGCCCGTTTCATTGATATTAAAAATACATTTCTTTGTTTTATTATGATTTAAATTTGTGTAACTGTAGAAAAACACCCGATATTTTCGACTCAGCAGTTTTAATACAATACTGCGGTGTTAAACCGTGCAACCTTTGAACCCGTTAACTGATGAAATAAAATTTTAAAAATCCATTACCGAAACTAAAGATATTTTACTACAAGTGTATGCCACAAAATTCTACGAACGACAATAAAACTGCATTTTTTTAATACATATACGATCAAAACACTCCATGTTTTTATTTTGTTTTTTTATTATTATTTTTTTATTATCATTTTTCCACAATAAAAAAAAAAAAAAAAATTAAAAGTTAAATACTTTTCATTCTTAAGCTCACAAAAGTCCACGAACGACTGTATTAAACAATGCTTTATACATTTTTTAATAACTTATGCAACATCTTTTTAACTTTACAACCTAATTTAGTCTATTAGGCAACCAATTTTTTGGGTAATTCTGATGAACCCTTCTCCCATTCTTCCGTTCAAATTGACTTAAGGTGCTGAACACATGATGGCTTCGTTTCTTGTGCTTGTATCTTTTATATACCCACAAGTATTCAGTAAACTTAAGTCTGATAGACTGAAATGCGATATATTAAAAAATTCCGTTTTTATTGTCGTTCGAAGAGTCCTGTGGCATAGTGTACTTAGTAAATGACGCAAAACCTTAAAGTCCTTACACCGAAAATAGTCAACATTATCCACGAAATGATACTGGACGACCAGAAAACAAAAGTGCGTGATGTGTCTGCGGCATCTTAGTTGTACAGCAATATTAAATTTTTAATATGAAAAAAGGTCACCATAATATGGAATGCAACGGCAACCGAGTGAGCACTTCAAGGAATTATCTGGTGATGTCCAGGAGCAATCCTAACTAGTTTTTGTACTGTTTTGTGACGTAAATTTTTAGACAGTGAATCTCTTCTTCTTCCTAGACCTCTTCTTTCTCATATTCATCCTTCAATTATTAATTTGAGTTGTACATATTTTTCTAGGTGTAGCATAATATGACAAAAATATTCTTATTTACTTCCTTTAATGATTTAAAGGAGTTCTCGTTCTTTTTTCATGCGTAGAAGTATTTCAACGTTGGTTTTTCTGTTTTATGCATTGAGGCTACTGATAAAGCCCCTGACTCAACTCCATACAGCAATATAGAAAAGTCGTAGCCTTTGAGCATTTGTGTTCTTAGGTTTAGCGATAAATCATGTCCATAACAAAATTTTCATTTTTCTAAAAACGCTTCTTGCCTTCTCAATTCTAATTTTTATTTCTTTGGAATGATTTGTGTCAGCATGCAGCTGACATTCCAAATAGGTATATCTTTCAGCTCTTTTCAGGATGAATTCGTTGATAACACCGTGCTAAAAGGAAACACACACAAATGCACGCGCATTAGTAAAAATCAATGAATTTGAACATTGTCTTTTAGGTTAGGTTAAGAGGGCGTGGCAGCCTCGTTTAGTCAAGATACATTTGGGTACGCATAACGGCCCGTTGTGATACCACACATGAAGCGAAGCCCCTGTGCTGGCCGCCAAGCCCTAATGATTCTCCTGATGATTGTCCAGAGGTCTCACATAAATGATCGATAGTTCCGATAGACTATCGAGAAATGGCAAGCTAAGTGTGCGTCTAGCAAGAGACGGATACTGGCAAATGAAGTGAGCCACACTCTCCTCTTCCTCAATCAATCTACAACCTCGACAGAAATCATTCGCCGGTAGACGCAATATTTGTGCGTGTCTACCCATAATGCAATGCCCCGTTAGGATAGACACAGTAGAGGAGATGTTCCCACCATCCAATTTAAGCAGCTGATTGGTTCGCCAACCATCCACTCTGGGTAAGTTGAATCTAGCAATGAAGTAAGACTCATCCTCTGCCCAGGATCTATCAGCGTCCAATAAAAGTACCTCTGCCTAATAGACAGCTTAATGGAAGTCAGTAGTACGCCAACCCTTACAAATTGTTGACTGTCCAGTAGGAGTGTGCCCGCTTTTGCAAGCTTATCAGCTACCCAATTACTCGGAATGTCCCTGTGACCAGGGACCCAAATAAGATGGATTCCACACTGACGTGAGAGCCTGAAACACACGCAAAAAATTCCGCTGCCCACCGTCGCGGTATAGATCTCCAAAACATCGCCAGTGATGACCGAGCCAGAAACCTAGTCATCTCTGCCGGGGATCACGGAATGAAATCCACAATCCAGCACCAGTCTGGATGGGACATAATCAATATCACCCAGAACTCAAGTTCCTCAGATAAAATCAAAGAATGTCCCAAAGGGATAATACGCTACCGTGACAGGGCATTAAATATTACCGCTACAAGTTTTGCTTCTTGTCTGACAAGTATCCCAGAAGGAAGCCAACCAAGAATGACAAAAATGCCTTTGTAGGGGTAGTACGTAACGCCCCTGTAATCTGAATTGCCGTAGACCTTCCGACCTTATCCAGGAGCTTAATGTTGCAATGTTTATCGAGGGCAGTCCACTAAAAGACCGCTCCATATAGATTCAATAACCGTCGAATGGATAAAACGAATTACGCTAAATCTGAGAACCCCATCTAGCGCTCTTTGCTCTCCTACAGCAGTAGGTGGTACAAGCCGCTTTACGAGCTCTCTCAGCCAAGTTAGTCTTCCAACTTAGCTTGGGGTCAAGAATAAGGCCCAGGTATTTGACGACCGGACTCAGGCTAATCCTGGTCCCATCCACACTGCTAAGTGTAAAGCGAGCATTAAATCTGTCTTACGAGAGTTCACACTATGTCCAAACTGCCTACACCAAGAAGATACAATGTCCAGGGCAAAATTGAGCTTGCTCGACAGTGTTTGTGGATATATGCCAGACACTGCGATGACGATACCATCCGCATATGCTACGATTCTATCACAAGAGGGGTCAAGCCGCAGGATTTAAGAGTGTTGAAAGGACATCCCCCTGAGGAGTTCCTCTACTCACTACTCTCTGTTCTGTACGAGGAGGTAAACAGTCGAAAATTAATAAGGAGTTCTATGAACCTAGCTATGCCGGAATGTAGGGATTTTTTCATTCACAACATTAGAGAGTGAAGCGCTGTTTCAATTGATCTACCCCTCGTATAGGCATGGTTCAGTTATAGACAAGGACTGATAGGGTTCCTAATATGGAGATCGAGACCTATTTCCAGTGTCTTCAACAGAAAACAACTTGACCAATGGGTCCGAAGTCTTGAGGATTTGTGTGTGATGATCTTCCAGTGGTGGGAATGAACACCACCTATGTAGTCATCTAACACAAAGGAATATAACCGATGTCCAGGCAAGCATTATAAATTGCAAACAGCCAGGGAAGAACAAGGTCCTTCCTATACTGGATTTCAGCCGGAATAATGTCATCTGGTCCGGGGAATTTGAAAGGCTTGAAATGCAGTTATGTTGATCAGAGGTTATTCGAAGTGAAGAGTGATGACCATATGTGCGTTAATCAATTTGGCTAGCTACCAGGCTCATGAAGGGAACACTGCCGGAAATAGGTCGAACGTACCAGCTATTGAGCTGGTCCAGCCACCGTCAGGTCCCCGAATGCAATCGAGAGATATGGCAGTGGAGCTCTACACCATGCAAAGTCGACTGACCTCGAAAGAGTATTCAACGCTCTCGCAAAAGTTCCTACATGACGCCCCTTCGCACGTTTAATCGCATACTTCAGCTCTCTCTTCAGTTGCCTTGGCTTATTGAATACTCCACTACACAGGCGGTGAAGATTGCCAACTTCACGGTTCCACGAGGGAGGACTAGTCTAACCCCACTACACAGGAAGCCTTGTCGAGGATACCGCAGCCAAATTAAGCGCAATTGAAAGTAAATCCACTGTCCTGAGCTCTCGATCGGGATACCACCAAGCTTAGCCACTGGCCAGACGTCCCTAATTTTTGCGATAGCAGCTTTGTATAGTTAGAGGAGATGACCAGCTTCGAACTTACGGGAGTGATAGTGCCCTCAAGGTGGCTGTTATCAATTACAGTCAAGTCAATTCATTCCTAACAACCAAATTAAAAGGTTAAAAGGTCTTTCCATGGGAGCAAACTTTGGCCGTTTGGAGTACTGCGTACCAGCAGCTTGCTCAGCCGGTCTTTGCCTCTTTAGAACAGGGTCGACTGAGCCTAATCTGGAATTCGAGCAGCCGATCTTCGCGTCCTATATGCCCTAAAACTTAAGCTCACCTTAGAGAGTTCGCGATGAGGGTTGGTATCTGAAGTTTGGTTGATAACCCCAGACTGACGTTGCCAACCTGATTTTCAATGTCTTGGAGCCAGTTGAAATCAGATTTTTAGCTCTGGTCGCTGCAGATGTAGACGGTCCATCAGTCACCATTAGTGAATCCACAGAGCCAGCTGAGATACCCGACTTAGGGGTAGCCTTGGCGGGCTTAGCCACAAGGGAGCTATATTTAGAGACTGCAGTTGCGCTAAGAGGAATTTGCCTAGTAAGCGGCTTGCGTCCATCTGCAAGAATGGGCACAGAAGTTTTAGAAAGTTTGGGTTTGTTGTTTTTTCCATCCATGAAAAAAGTATCCCCACTTCAAGCCGTTATCCTTGTAGTCACTATAAAGGTCCCGTGGTTATGTATGCAAGCAAGGAGGCCACGCAAGAGTTGGCACTAGCCTTCATGGAGGCAGTTGCTCACAGTCAGACCAGTCTTCACAAGCGAACCTACACCACCAACTTAACGGCGACAGACAAGGAACGTAAGGCCTGCCAGGCTTTTAACGGGACGGAGGTAGTTGTAGCCAGTAAACAAAAGAGGGTCATGCCATAGAGTGTAGACCATTTAGCGTAATCCAGAGTGCAGCACGAGGAGGCGATCTTATAAACCACAGGTAAAAATCAGTTGATATCGCTCAATACTGAGAACTATTATTGGCAATAGTGTCTGCTTCTTGTCATAAACTGTGACTCACAGTCAGTTTTTGAGAATTATGAATGATGCCTGGAAGCACACTTGTAGATTGTTGTTACATGTTGGCATGGTTTCCTGTTAGTAAACAAAAATATAACTTTCGTCACGTAAATTTTAACTTAAATTATATAATTTTACTCACGATTGGCAAACGTAAAATAATGTGGCAAATTTTGGCTGCTAAATGGAGCACTGAAATTTGAAAATTGGAACTCTCAAATGAGGACAAATTGTAAATTTTAATCTTGTTGCGTTTTTTGATCGTTATTTTTGTGTTCTTTTCTTAAAAAAAAGCTCTGTTTAGACGTCAGATATAACAATATTGTTAGAAAAATGTACAGAAAATGTCTTACAACCATCTGTGCTTATGTCTTTCAACATTGTAAGAGGAAGTATTGTCGGATTATCAGATGTGCGGATTTCGAACATCTTACAACGATGTCATTGTCAAAACAAGCATAGTATATGTAATGGGATTGTCAGATTTTCTGACAAATGTCTTGCAATCGTGTGAAATGACAATGTACATTGTGGTGACAATTTTTTATTGTCTGTTCGTTGTCAACTAATTTTCAATCTGGCAATGTTGTGAGATCTGACAATCGTCTGAACAGAGCTTAAAAATGTTTCTAAAAATTTGCTCCCATCTGATGTGAAAATATATGTGGAATTAATTTGCCCTCAGAAAAACAAAATACGTTTTACATTATCAAAATCTATTTTTGCAGAGTGTGAAAAAATGCATTGAAAATGTTATTTTATCATCTTTTTTGACAAATAAAAATGTATAACATATTCATATTGTGAAGTAATACCCCATATAACAGTAGTAATTTTGCTTTTAGTCGTAGGAATTAATGCAAAAACCTCTAAGAATCCCTTTTAAAATTAATGAAACCAAAACACCTACATATTAAGAACAATATCTTATAATAATTTACCAATAGGTACTTAAATATATTACAAATACTTATGTATAGTATTTTCAATAATTACTAATTAGTTGATCACAACTGTAAGGACCACTAGTTAAACATCTATAGACAAATAATGAAACCAACCAATTTTTATCCCACCTTTCTTTCTGTCCAAACTATCTTTCCTTTCCCAAACAAACATCTTTTAATGTTCATTAATAGACACACACACACACATTTACACGCTTACAAGCACAATTAAACTTTAGACATTGAAACTCTACAAGTAGTATCTTAGAATCGTTGCTTTTTGAAGGCATGTTTTCACCATAAAATTTAAGAAGAAAAAATTGAAAAAATTGTGAAAAAAAAATAAAACAAATCAACGTTTGCAAAAATCGTTAATGAGAAAACTGAATGTGATTTTAGAGAAGAAGAAAAAAAAGAAATGCTAGTGAACATTTGTGTACTTTTTCGGGCGTTGCTTGAGGTGGAAAGTGAGCTAAGAAGATAGACAGACGAAGAGACGGACGTACAAATCTTTTCATATTCATATGCAACAAGACATGCATGCCACCAGCAGTAGGCGCACTTGTTTTACTTGTCTTCTGCTTCTTGTACAACCATATTCACATGGACTTTAGCTAAAGCTCTTGGTGGTGGTAGTAGCGGCAGGCAGTTGGCTTTGGCCAACTAGCGACTTAATTACGACATGTATGACGGTATGCCAACTTCAATGTCGGTTGTGTTTTATTACAATCTTAGGGGGTTTTTAATTTTGTTTTTCTTCTCGATTGTAAAAGCGCCAGCTCAACAAACAATAGGAAAAAAAATTATTCACATTGAATTCTATTGTAGTGTATGTGAGTCTCGTTTTCTATTTGTTTTTATTTTTCTTCTTTTCAATTTATGAAAGATCTCGGCCTAAGGCCGGGTTTCTTTTCTTCATCATCATATGAATGAAACGACATGTCTGAGTATAGGTTTTATGATTTTATTTCATTTCATATATTTTTTTTTTCAACATGAAATAATTTCACTTGCTTGTGGCATAAAGAAATAAAATTGTAAAAAAAAGATGGAATAGAGTATAACACGACACTTCAACTATACCTCTAAATAGTGCAACATGCAGCAGCTTTGGCTTAGATTTTGTTACCACATGCTTGAAGGCTATAGTCATAGCAAATAAAATAGAATTCTTGTTATTTTTTTATTATTTTTTTATTTTTTTTTCTTGTAATAATACTGCGAACATCTGTCAGTTATTTCTGTCTGTTGTACTCGTATTTGTTGGTGATGATTAAAAAATATTTGAAATATTTTAACAGATATTTTCTTTTATTACCAATTAATCTCAACACTCACACTCCCGGCTCTGTGTTCTGATTAAGCCAATTAGTAAGCGACTTGTAAGACAACTGTTTCGTTCTGTTTTTCACCATTTAATTGGCACGGTTGCATATGTGCGATGAAATAAGAGGAAATAAGTAACGATAAAGGCTCTAAGGCTAAGGCAAAAAATACTTTTAAGGAATTTTTGAGAAATTAAAGAGTTTTAAGTATGGAATAGTTGATTAAGAACGACAGAAGATGATTTAGAAAACCACATCTACCAGAACCAAATATTGACAAGTCTGGTTCTAATATGTGCTGCATCATAACGACAATTACACTCCGTATATTGGCTTTGAACGAGTCTGAAATGCTTGCTAGCGAGGACTAATCACAGAGAACATAATTTTATGACATGATGTGTGAGGCCCCAGTCGTTTCAGTCAGCGTGAAACGATTAACAAATATGAATGGCGTTATAAGGAGACCTAAAATTTAGGGATATTCTGCTTTGAAGCTGCCTATACTGACTGTCATGTACCAATTCGAATTAAAACTGACTTTATTTTAGGGCGTTTAAAAATCAACATTGAGGGTAGCGTGGTGTAGTGGTTAAAGCGTACGTATAACATCACAAGCGGCCCAGGTTCGAATACCAAGCAGAGAACTCCATTTAAAAAATAAAGAAGACGCCTTCCAGACCTTCCAGCTTACCTCTAGCGATGATGACAAACATCAGATGAATGATCCGGAGAAAACGCCACCTACTGGGGAAAAAATTACATTGCTAAGTAAAGTTCACCACCACCACTTAGCAAAGATCGGAGGTACATCTACTTAAGTTAGCTTGAAAAATCAACTTGATTAATGTAACTGAAACAGACCGATGAATGCTTTGTGGAAAGCCAATATGCTCCCTAGAGGATCGACGGAGAAAATAAAGCATCAACATTACAGACATGCAAAACTACTCTTCGACGTCTATTGATATCAGGTGATAGTTTGTCTTACGACCTTTTTAACATTTTGTTAGAGAAAGATGAGCGCGATGCCGAAGTAAGCAGAACTGACACAATTTTCAGCATAAACCACATGCTATAGGCATATGTTGAGGACACTGAATCATTACGAGAAGTCATTGCATTCTTTTCACATCAATCAACCATTTCACACCAATACTGGAGATAACAAGGATGCCCACTATCACCTTATCTATTCAGAATCCTGCTGAATGACATAATGAGCAAAGTCTGGTCAAAGAGAAGAATTAGCTGAACACAAAAAAAACGATTACGTACTAAAAGTCAAAAAAGCATCTTATATTCATTTATAAAAATACATACATATGTATGTATGTATGTATAAGTTTACAAATTAATGTTAGAAAACAAACTATGCTTAACTTTTTAGACGTCACAGTTAAACACAATAAGCTCATAATATAATTTTCAACCATTGCATAGTCTATGAAAAGGAAACGAATTCGCATAATTCGTCCTGTACAGAAGTCCAATGCAATAGAACAACAATGGCGGAAAAAATCGGACAGGGAATCTATGAACATAATTTCACCCACGTTAACAGAAAAATAAAAACTGCACAAACTCAATTGAATCAAAATGACACCGATAATAAGGATTCCAAACAACCGAGGCATACTCAAAATCGGTCTAGCAAGTGAAATGTATAAATGTCTTGTAATATAAGGATCAGTGAACTCCCTGAATTCAAGAAGAGCCCGAGCCTTAGTAGTCGTCATACTAATATGATCAATAAATGAAAAATTCTATTCAATAACACATCCATATCATTGATGGCAGTAACGGTTTCCTGCGGGAAAAAACCATATTTCTACATTTCCCAGGTTGATTTTCATCATATTTATTCTGCACGAATTAATGAAAACGTCAATACTTCGTTGTAGAACAAGAACCGTCTGCCCAAAAATATCATTAAAAATATAAAATAATTTAATATAATTTAATAATTTAACATCATTTGCCATTAAGAAATAACAAGAGCAAAGGGCTATCCAACAAGACCCAAATGGCTACCCTGCGGAAACCCAGAAGAAGCTTAACTGTGTTATACAAAACATTTCAAAACAAAACTCTCTGAGTCCCAAAGGAGAGGTAAGAGTCTATCCAACGATGAAGTCTATCAAGAATACCAATCAGCAAAATCATATACATATTAAAAATATATACATATTAAAAGCCTTACTTAACTCAGTATAAATAACATCAGTTCGAGCTCTTGCAACAAAGCGTCTCAGAACCTTCATAGCAAATTTAAGAAGGTTAGTTACTGTCGACTTACCCTTAAAAAAACAAGCTGAAAGGGTGTCATTATAGATTTCGTCTGAAAAAAGAGATACTCAGTCACAAACTTCTCCATTAGCTTAGGAATAGCACTGAGCTTAGCAAAACCCCTAAAATACGATATATTCGGTCTTATGCAAATGAATAATAAACGACTCCTTTCAAATTAGAAGAATAAGACCAATTTTCAAAAGTTTCTAAAAGACAAAAGTGAAATGATATTACAAAACAACAGCACAGCAGCTCTATACACAGGCTCTGGCAAGTGTGTAGAATTTAGCTTAGACAAAGACTCGAAAACAGACTGAACACCAAATGTATGAATAATAGAAATTGACGCGCTTCCCACAGACTATGGATACGATAAATTTTCCCCTGTGTCCAAGACTGAGTCCAATTGCCTATACGGAGACTGAAAGAAGTCAGCAAACATATTCAAAATATCAAGATGGTCGGAAGACTATTTTCCCCGTAGAACATTTCAGTAGGAAAAGTATATGATTTGCGTTTAAGACGAACGAAGTAATAAAAAGACTTCGGGTTGCTAGCGAAATTTGACTTCGCTCTATCTAAGTACTCCGTATAACAAAAATGATTCATCCTACTAAAATTCTTGCAGATTTGCATTAAAAGTGTTTGCGCTGGTTGTTATCTCAAAGGTTATTTAGCATAATTTGATTTTTTTTTTTTTTTATATACGAATTTTGTATATATCGCACACCAAATCATGAACAGTCACAACTCAAATGTTCAGCAAAGGCAAAGAACTGTTTTTAAGACATTGCACAATGGGGCAGGAATGCTCGATTTTTGGAATCAATTAAACTGCTGAGTTTAGGTATGAGATATTGGTATCTTTGGAAATGTCGTAGACTTGGTATTATGAATGAATTAAAAACTTTTGTTTTCATTGAAAAATATAAAGAAAAAGATAAAATTAAAAAAAATATAATTTTGTTTTATTAATATCATTAAGCTTATGCAAATAATCATAAATATTTCGAAGAACATTTATTAATTTAAGGATGCATTATTATATATATAACAGTTCATTCCAAAAGTCCACAGAATGACACATAGATGGCGCTACTAAAAATTTTTCCATATAATTTTTATTTAGTTAACCTTCAAACTATTGGTTCGTGAGTTATAGCATTTTGTGTGAAGCAACTTTATTTATTGAAAAAAAAGAAAAAAAAAGTGAATTTCGAGCTTTGATAAAGCCTTTATTTTGATGAAAAAAAATACAGTCGAAATCAAACAATGGCTTAATGGTAGAGAAGTGGTTGGCTGAATTTAAACGTGGTCATATCATCAGAAATGATGCAGAGCGCAGTGGACGCCTAAATAAGGCTGTTACCCCAGAAAATATCAAAAACATCCACAAATTGGTTATAAACGATCGCAAATTGATGTTGCACGAGCTGGCTGACATTGTAAAGATATCAGATGGTAGTGTTTTTACCATTTTACACGAACATTTGGATATGCGATTCTGTACAAAGTGGGTGCAGCGTGAGCTTACAGTCGACGAAAAACAACAATGAATTTATGCTTCAGAGGAGTGTTTGGCGCTGTTAAACCGCAATAAAATGGAATTCTATCGTCGATATGTGACAATGGATGAAACATGGCTTCACTAATATACACCAGAATCCAAAAGACAGGCAGCTGAGTGGACAGCAGTCGACGAACCGCATCCAAAGCGAGCAAAGACGCAACAGTTGGCCAGTAAGGTGATAACGTCTGTATTTTGTGATGCGAACGGAATAATATTCCGTTGATGGAACCGTTGATGGCGATGGCGACTGTGCACTTTTGCATAGATTGAAGGCTGAAATCACAAAGAAATGAAATATTTGCAAAAGAAAAAAGTGTCTTCTCACCAAGACAATGCAACGTATTACAAATCGCTGAAAACTATGGCAAAATTGTATAATTTGGACTTCAAATTGCTTACCCACCCACCGTATTTTCCAGATTTATCCGCAGCGGTTTTTTCCTGTTTTCAGATCTCAAAAGAATGCTTGCTGGAAAGAAAAATAATTCCAATGATAAAATAATCGCTGAAACTGAAACCTATTTTGATGAGAAAGAGTAATCGTACTATAAAAGTGATATCGAAAAGTTGGAAAATCGCTATACTCCTACATCGCCCTCGAAGGCAGCACCGATGAATAATAAAATCGAGTTTTGTAACAATTTTTGTTTTTTTCTTACTTATCCTACAAACTTATTGAATGACCTGTTATTTCATCAGTATCTTCGTCACTACTTACATTGAAATCCAACTTATCAGATGATGAAAGAAACAGACGTTTTGCTTCCCTGGGCACAACCATTTGTTTTGGAAGTCTGACCATCGGGTCTGAATTTATTAAGAGAAAGTTATTGATATCTTCTAAATTATTAATTATTGCGTTACAGGTAATATTGAATTTTAAACTACTTTCCAACTGTGAATCAACAATATGCGTAGCGTTGACGACATTTAATACCATTGTTAATTTTTTACGAACGTTTCTACATATACATATACTAAGAAGATCGATTATTCGACTTTTTCCCAAAACCGGCTTACGAATAATTCGCAAAATTATAAATTTCGATTAAAAATTTATCAAGTAACCGGTCAACCGGTTCTTTTATTAAAATAAAATTTTTATAAATTTTTGTTGCATTAGCAAATAAAGTTGAAAAATTTTTGTCCCATGTTGCAGTATATAGGAAGTTCGTATGCTAGAACAACGTTCGGCTTTTTTATGGCCTTAACAGACATTTCTTCCTCGATATTTCAACCATTGATTCAATTTTTACGGCATATTCTGTTGGAGTTTTATTTCCCAGCGCCTAGAGGCTACTTGGTATAGAGTCAAGTTGTCCTAGCTGTAATAATTCCTGGCGTCGAAGAGCGTTTTCAGCTTAGTATTTATGGGCACTTAATATTGTATCTTGATTTCCAAATATTACATACTTCAGAGGAAACACAAATGCGTGCACCAAGTATTTAATATGTGTTCCAACCAAGAAGACTTCGATTAAAACCAAGGCCACGCCATCTGACGTTTCTTAACAGCGACACATCTATATATATATATATATATCTGCCGTTCGGAGCCGTCGTGAGTAGGACCCTTTCAATGAGTCTAGCTGTTCATCATTCTCCGTATATAAAACATTATTATTTATTTGCAGAAAATGAGAACAAGTTATTGTTGCTCAAATGTGCTTATCTTTTTCAATCTACCATGGTTTTCACGTTCTTTGTGAGACGTTGAAGGTTGTCATATATATGTAAAAGACGTTATATGTTACGTTTTAAGCTCTTTAAAATGTTTGAGTTCGTTTAATTTCGTTAAATTAAAATTAACACCACTTTGTTGTTATTACAGTTTTATTTCCTCACTCTATCTTTTATACAGCTTATCTTAATACAACAACTTATTAACTTGCACTCGATATTCGTATATATAACACTTTTATTTGCGCTTATATACGACTTTACTTAATGACAGCAAAACGATTACTGTTTTATGTAGATAAAGCAGCCTCCTATATATTTAATTGCCTACAGTTTGGAAAGTTCCGGAAATGTGTCATATCCTCTATTTTATATTCGTTAATTCAAATGTTACACACAAAGATGGTCGAATTGACAGTTCTGGCAAATACTCAAATAAGCACGGCATTAACAGGGTGACATATAACTACTAAATATACCAAAACTTAACCATTTTTATTTTCGTAACAATATTAAATTTCAAAAAATATTTAAACCCTGATAATATATGCAATAAAAACTAGAAGACAGATAATGCAAAGGAAATTTTTGTGGTCGTTAGAGATTTGATCCTTGAATTGATTTATGCAAAAAAAGCGATTTTGATCAATTTGTGTTGTGGCTGTTCATGATTTAGTGTGCGATATATATAAACTTTAGGTAGATATGTAGGTAGAAAAGGCAGTGTTTATGCACCCGGAGACCATTGTAGAAGCCTTTGGGAAGAAGAAGGTGAGATAGAAATATAGATAACAGAAAAGAGAAAACTAAACAGATGCTATGAAGAAAAAGAAGAAGAAGGAGCGAATGCCAAAACATAGAGAAAGAAAGAGAAGCATGACACCCTTACAGCTGAGCCTACGTCACTGTAGAGCCGGGCAAAGACAAAGAATATATTTCACAGTGTCAGGATCTACCTCATTACCACATACCATCTTGAGCAAAAAGTTCCCGGAATAACCACCGTGTGGCGGTTCCATTGTTCCGATTTGAGTTTTTTTTTCTTTTGTTAGCGTCATAGCTTGACATTTGCAAAAGCTACGTAGCCAAGAGTACATCTATCTCTATGTGTGTTTAACTTGTATAAAATTTTGCGTAGAGAACAGATTTAGTGGTGTGCGATCATTGGAAATGTTGGAAGAGTGTTTCGGCAACGATTCTCTAAAGAAAACAACCGTTTACCAGTGAAACGAGCGGTTTAAAAGTGGTCGTGAGTCAATCGAAAATGAACGCAGTATCAGACCATCAACATTGAAAACCGACGAAAACATTAATAAAGTAAAAAAAATGTTGGTCAATAACCGCAAACTAACCATTAGAGCGATAGCGGAGGACTTGAACATTGCCTATGGATCCGTCAAAGATATGTTGGTTAATAATTTGGATTACCATCGTGTAGCAGAAAAGTTGGTGCCAAAAGACCTCAATTTCATACAAAAAAGAGACCGTGTTAGGGTCGCAAAAGACATGATTTGCGAGGCTGAATCCGATGCAACATTCATCAAAAGAATCATTACTGTAGACGAGATGTGGGTTTATGAGTACGACACGCAACCAGACATCAGGCAAGTGAATGGCGTTCACCAAATGAGTCGAAACCAAAAAAAGCATCGTTTTCAGTCAACGGTTACAACGGTGTAGTGCATCATTAATTCTTTCCAGAAGGTCAGACAGTAAACAAAGCAATTCGCCGAAAGAGATCAGAATTGTGGACAAAAATCTCGTGAATTTTGCACCATGATAATGCACCGTCGCACAGTGCCAACATTGTTCGACATTTTTTGATGAAAAATGCAACAAATACCAACCAACAGCCATCGAATTCACTGATTTGGAGCCCTGTGACTTCTACAGTTCAATCGAGTTAAAAAACTATTACGTGGAACGCGTTTCAGCAGCCGAGAGGAAATAATGAAAAAATCGCAGGCAGCACTGATGAACATACCGAAAACCGAATATAAAAAATGCTTCTAGGATTGGATCAAGCGCTGGCATAAATGTGTTGCTGCCAATGGGGACTACTTTGATTTAGATGTATAAACTTGTATTTTTAATTCTCTGAATAAATTCCGGAATCTTTTTGATCAAGGTGGTTGGTACATATAAATTTTATAAATAGAAAAAAATTCGTCAGGAATTATTTCATGTGCAAAATCAATTAAAATAGTAATTCAAACGATCGTTTTTAAAATCTGAAACATAAACTTGTCAGTGAAAGTTTCTTTTCTTTCCACAATAATAAACGAAAACGGAAATTTTTAATAAGATACATACATATTTTGTACGAAAGTGTAAGCAATTACAAAAAACACAATTTTTTAACTACGTTTATTCGTGAATGTATTCTTTCCATTCATCTTTATACGAGTGCACGTACACACATAATATATTTTATAAAACATCTTTTAAACTTAAAATAGAAATACAAATTTTAATAGTTTTACATACAAATAATACTAGAAAATGACTGGGAAGATGGATACAACAGTGGATAAAAGTGGATAAGTAAATGATTTGCCCATCATCATACAAAAAAAAAAAAAAAAAAATAAAAAATTAATTATAACACTTTTAATTAATGAGAAGAATACATTTTTGAACGAAAAAAATATATATTTAAGTGTGACTAAATGTATAGCTTGGTTTTCTTTCAAAAATATTTTTTAAATATTTTATTTTGCAGAAAACAAAACTCCATTAATATTAAAATGAAAAGTTTCATTTTTTAATAATTTAACAATATTTTTGCTTTACACGTGTTCTGTTTTGTATTCATGTTTTATATTTTGCGCCAATAATTGCTGCCGGTAGCAGATTTAACACTTAAAGCGAATGAATATTGTTGCATAACCCAATCTACCAAAATATGAACACTTTTGAACTCAATAACGTATATATATACATACATACAAAAGTACTAGGGTACTCCTTATATGTATGGGTCAATTTGTTTTGTAAGGTTTAGGTCGTAACTCTTCACAAAAATGATTTCTCTATAGCAAAATAAGTACTTTTTGGAAAATTATCAAATAGGCAGATTGCATCAGTGCCACATCGAGTCGAAACTGTAAGTATGTACATATGCATATGTATGTGTAGTTATAGAAATTTAAATACATAAAAATTATTCAACATCTTTTAAATACATTTGGTACCAAACACATTTCTTTATTTTACTTTCTATGTACCATTTAGTAAAGTACTATTTCATAATTTTAAGTAAAAAAGTACTAAAACTCAAAAAAATGCATTCTCTTATATTCAATTTTTTTAAATGCAGTTTTTAGTAAAGTACTATTCTGTAATTTTAAGTACCAAAATTTTATTACACGTAATTTTACTAAATAAAAAAATATTTATATTATTTCTTTAAAATTTATATTAAATTATGAAAAGTTTTTGCTTAAAAGTACTATTTTACATATGTAAGACTTATGTAAAAAACTTCCATATAAAAGTATTCCATTAAATTTTCACTAACCTCACCTCAATAATTTGCTATTTTTTATCTTTTGAAATGATTTCACTTTTTTGCAATACAATTTCAAAAAATATACTAATTACTATCGAGTACGTTTTTTCAACAATCTAAATTAAAAACATAGGTTAACATATCTTTTGTCAATTATATTTTCCCGTTTCAAAAATTTATATGGTTTTAAAGCGATATTAAAACTACTTGAGAACTGTACATTTTATGAAAATATTTTTTGCTTTAAAAAGTACTACTTTAGCGATTTTAAATAGGTTACTTGTTTTTACATCCTTATTTTCACATCAAGTACTTTTTACCAATATTAGTACCAAGAATTAGAGATAAACAAAAAACACTATATTGCTGCTCCTAATTTTATATCCATAAACCGCTTAAAACAGCAAACGTACATACATACATACAACTTATATACTATATTGTTGCTTCTGAGCTAATTGTTTTTTTAATCTTTATACAGTTAAGGAAAAAACTCTACATACACCCTACTATTTTGAACTTCTAGAGAACTAGTGATAATATTAAACATAATTTTGATGTCAATGTTTACGACATCAATATTTAAGAAATATTTGAATATATTGATAATTTATAAACTATTGGCGATAAAAATCCGTGGAAAAAGTCTACATACAGCATTTGCAACTCTTAAAATGAAGAAGATAAAGGGAAAAAACCGTTAGTTAGTTTCTTGATTTGCTTTATTTTTCAAACATTACAATCAATTAAATTGTGAAAGCGATTTGTAAAACACGTGTATACTTTGAAAATGGTAAATAGAAGAGAAATACAACAATCAAAGAAAACAAATCTTACGGAGGAATTGCTAAAATAGTAAATTAAGTCACTCTACAGTGCAAACTGTTGTAAAAAATTATAAAAAAAACCAACAGTACGGAAAACAAGCCACGTTCTGAAAGACCGAAGAAGCTTTCAAGACGCGATTTTAATAGTGTCCTTAAAGAAGTACAAAAAGATCCAAAAATAAGTGCACCAAAATTAGCCGAACACCTTGCAAGATGTTCGAATATTACTGTTTCATCAAGAACAATAATAAACGTTTTGCATGATAGCGGCTTTAAAAGTAGAACAGCACGCAAAAAGCCATTTATTTCAGCCAAGAATCATCAACTTCGCCTGAACTTTGCTAAGGCACATTTACAGAAAGGATTGGATTTTTGGAAAAAAGTTATATTTACCGATGAAAGCAAGTATAATATCTTCGGGAATGACGGCCGATACAAGGTTTGGCGAAAACCGAACACTGCACTTGATCCCAAAAATATTATACCTGCTGTGAAACATGGTGGAGGCAGTGTTATGGTGTAGGGATCTGGAGTTGGCCAATTGGTCTTTATCGAAGGCGTTATGGACAGATATAAGTATAAGACAATATTGGAACAAAATCTGAAGCCATCTATGGAAAGCTTGGGCCTGGGAAACCAATGGATTTTCCAACAAGATAACGATCCCAAGCATACTGCGCATATTGTTCGAGACTGGCTCCTTTATCATGCACCAAGGCAGCACAATACACCTCACCAGTCACCAGACCTCAATTCAATTGAGCATATTTAGGACGTTTTGGAAAAATCTGTGCGCAAACATGATATCAGTAATCGTGAAACCATATAAACTGCCCTAACTCGCGCTTGGTCGGAAATTGCGCCCAGTATTACGGAGAATTTGGTGATGTCTATGCCACGTCGTCTTCAGGCGGTTATTGTAGCCCAAGGTGGTCCTACAAAATATCAAAAATATATTGTTTTCTTTTATTTATTTAAAAGAAATTAAATATTGTATTCGATTAGACTTTTTTCTCATGAATTGTTATTGTTTTTGTTATTTCTGTTATTGTTATGCTTTTGGATTAGCTTTTTGTTTTGTAAATAAACTTTGTTTATTAATTTATTAATTTGCCTTACGAATATTTTGAAAACACAAAATAGAGGGGTGTATGTAGAGTTTTTTTCCTTAACTGTATATAAAAATCAATATGTGTTTGTTTGTATGTATATATGTATGTATGTGTGTTTGAAGTCCATAGACGGCTAAACCAATCTTGAAATTTTCACAGTATCTCTCTCTCTATGGGCTATATAAATTTCAAAAATTCCAACTGGGCGGTACCACGCCCCTACAAAGCGTATATTTATTTGTCTATATCTTTAAAATTGTCTATATCTTTAAGATTCGCCTAATTTGGCCCAAATAGATTCACAGCCAAAAAGTAGGCGGTATTAGACAAGTGGGCGTGGTACCTCCCATACAAAGTAAATACTGATTTTGGTATATCTTGAAAACGATCGAAGCAAAAGCTTCTGAAATCGGTCTAAATGATTTCGTAGTCAATGCAAATCAACAGACGAAATGTTGGGGGAATTGGACAAGTGAGCCTGGTACCTCCCATACAAACTAAATGTTAATTTATGTTATTATGTGAATGGTTAAAGCAAAAGCTTCTGAATTTGGTCTGAATGACTGTATAGTCAATCCAACTCATCCTTCAATGTTTTTCTGAAAGGAACAAATGATTATACTTTGAAAACAAATATATAAAAAAAAGAGTAAAAAATCTATCTAAGATAGCATTTAAGATAATAATTAAGATGTGGTAGCGAAGCACACTGGATATTAACTAGTTTTGTATAAGAAGTTATGATTTTCGATTCTTAAAATCAATCATAAAAAAGTACTTTTTTAAAAATAAAGTACATTTTTACATAACATTTTTTTCGATTTAGTAATTCCACTGACGTACTCGTATTTGAGCATTATTATCACCAGGGAAACCAAAAATATGCAATTACATATTTTTTCTCATGCGGTCAATTAAGTCGAATGTAAAATATTTATCCGTTTCATGAATTTTTATGAATTTTGGCACCGATTTGTATACTTCAGTTTTAGGAGCATATTTGAAACATTTTTTTGCATTAAAGAACATTTTATAACTTTTCAGGGCATATTTGGATTTTTTATACTCTAGAATATTTTTATAGCAAACACAAAATTTTCGTTTTAAATTCTGACCGAATCATGGCTTTTTTAAATTATCGGTCAATTAAAATTTATTACGCCATCTATATCTGAATTAAATTTAAGTCTATCAAAAATATGTGCCAAAAATGCTTGAGTAACATATTCAAATGCAAATGTCTTACCCTAAACCAACACATGTTATTTACACTGCTCATAGACTGCATCGCTTATGCAAACGTATTGGAGTTCAATACGAAAATGTAAACAAAGTAAATTAGAATATAAAGAAAGTGTACTTGAAAGCTCAGTCAAGAGTCATGAGCTTTTCATAGTACTTTTATCCCCGCCAAACTCACACGTATTCTTACGCTCTTGCTTTTAGTCGTCAATGGGACAGCGACGAATGCAGATGTGTGGTAAATGTACGCAAATTTTTTTAAAGCACATACAAATAACTTGAAGAAGTTTCTTAAGACCGTGAGCGTGACGTGTCAGCTGATACGATAACTAAATGGAGAATACATACAAACGGCTAGTGTGTTCTGTGACGAACATAACGTAGACGTGGTGTTTCTGTTTTCAGCAGAATTTTTCTACGCTTTTACGTCACACAACATCAGATGACATAAAATTGTAAATAAAAGATGCGCACTTTATTGAAATAAATTCAAAGTGTGTGTTTTAAATTATAATTATTAAATAATAATAAACATAAATAAAATGGATGATGAAAAATTAATATTGTTGGTGCAAGAGCATAAACTAATTTATAATTTATTTTTTGTTTCTTTTTTTTTTGGTTGTTTACACACAAAAACGAAAACAGCTGACACGTTTTTATTTCACCAACTAACCATACTTGACGTTTTGATCTCGTTACTTTTACGTCCTTTGGCCGTTACGCTCTTGCTCACTGAAACAGCGACAATTGCACATATGTGGCGAATGTATGTTGATTTTTTTTAAATTTTTTTTAAACATCAACTTTACTCTCGCTATGAGAGTAATTTCCATGTTCTCACTAACAAAACTACATTTTTACTTTTAAACACCACTGATCTATACCTTCCATTGCCGTCACAACCAGTTATAACTCGTTGCAGATTTCGGCTTTTGGCCATCAACTACTCTGCTTACAATTATAAAAAGATGTTATAAAGATGTTAATGCATTAAAATAACAATAGATGAACTAAAATATGTAAATACAAAAAGTGAATTGAATTTTATTGCTGCACCCTTCGGTTTCATTGAAAAGTTACTTATATTAATTAAACCATTACATCAATAGACATTGACAATTTCAATGTATAAAAGTTTCTACAGATGTAATAGCTTACGCTTTACATTTGAAAATTTAAGTCAATGAAAAAAGTCAATATCAATCAAAAAAATTCTGCTTGATTTTACCAAAAATTAATGTATTCAGATCACTTAATAAATTGAAGTACAATTTTTGTTTTTTATTCTGTTGTATTTGTTTTTTATATTGCTAATTTAATTCTGACTTTAAATATATGCAAAAGATATTGATTGAGTTGTTGAATAAAAACTTTTTCTATTAACAAAGAGAAATTTCTGTTTTCTAGAGCATATTTTTAAAATTCTTGGTTCATATTTTCGGATTTATACTGCATATTTTATGCGCACAAAACACTTTCTAAGTGCACATTTCTGGTTTCCCTGATTATCACTGTAATATTAATTGATGAATCGTCGTCTTAGAATCAGTATTAAGTCGAAATTTGTATAAAATTATCGTAAATTAAAAAAAACTATAGATGAATTTTCGTGACTATGACACAAACAATAGGAGTTATCTATGACAACTTCATTGTAATGTCACAATATTAAGGAAAGCTGCCATTGTCTGTTATGAGTCGAAAACATGTTAAAAATTAGGAACTTTTTCAGTTATGAATTGACTAAATGCTGATCAATTCAGGATTTTGTCTGCTACGTCTCGCCGTTAACGAATAAAGCACTAATAAACCGATTCACTAATTAAACAAATAAAATTTCATTTGGATTTTAAAATTAATTTAAAATTTTGTAGAAATAAACACATTTATAAAGATTTTTGTTAAAATATTAGTTTTTGCTACTTTTTTATTGTTTGGTTTTTTCGTTTGTTTAAGTTTGTTTGATAAAAACACTTACTCATCGAGCCGGTGGCGTCGAAGAAATAACAACAAAATAATTATGTTCGTTATTTGCTCGATAGAACAAAATCGCAATAGAAAAAAAACGAAATATGAAAAATAAACAAAAGGATATTAGGATTTTGTATGCAAAGAATTTTATTAAAATACAATTATATTCCTGTTGAGTGGTTGTGAAAACAATAATTATTAGGAATGAAAGGTTTAAAGCTTTAACTTATTAAGCCAAAATGGATTCATTGGCTGTACACTCAGAGAAAATAATAAATAACTGTACTGAAGTTTAATGTCAAATAAAATTAGATTTTTGGCATTAACAAATTATTAATGTTTTCGTGTTTAAAACTGGACAACTTAAAATGAGGTATTTCTGTCTAACATTTTTGTATGAAGAAACAACACTAAGTTTGGGGTATAAATGACGAATGAGAGAGCGAAACATTAATATGATATTTGCCAACGAGGAAGCTTGCTTGACAAATAACTTTTGCTTTTCAATTTTTAATACATTCACATTTATTTACTAATCACTCACAATTTCAAAAATTGATATTAATTTGATAATCAAGTGTTTCAAGTTGCTTTCAAGAAAACAGCTGATCATAATTGGTATGAACAATTTGTAGTTATTTTCTCTGCGAACATGCCTACGTCATAGCTATCAATTTTAATAAATTTTGACAAGCAATATATATGAAACAATTTCAGGAAAAACTTGACCGTGTAACCGCAGAGTATGGAACTTAAAAATATCGCAAAGTTTGTTCAAGGTCTTTAAAGAAATTTTGATTTAAATAAAATTCCTTTAGTGGTAAAATACAGCATTTTTTGATTGAAGACCCATTTCATAAGCTATTAAGTATTACCTATTGCCGAACTGCTTTCTATTTGTGAAAGAAGTATATGTCGTATGCTGATTAAACATTACTTTGATAAATAACATAACTTTCAATAAAGGCTTTCGAACTTTGAAAGCTGATAGCGACCATAAAATTGCAGCTACATCTGTCGAATTGGTTGTCATTTATTCAGTTTGATTTACCTAAACACTATGGACAAATAGCGTTCAACAGCACGTGCAAACGATAAAATATTTTATCATAAAGCGTGTTCTGTTGAGACAACGTTTCGTGGGCTTCGCCCATATTACGGTGGCAGTAATCGTCCCACCGAGAGAACTCTTCGCACTGTGGTTGATAAATTCGGCCCTTCGCAGACCACAACATGGTGAAATTTACGTAATGACAGGGGCCTGCACTCATATAAAATGCAGTGAACGCAGGAGATGAAGGTAGGTAGGTAGGCAGGTAGAAGGTTGTGCAACCACCAAAATAACCGATGGTTGCATTGCTCAGAGACCATGTGATTCATTATGATAATCCTACCAAGAAGAATAGAGAGAGACAGAGAGGGGACAGTCGACAAGATGCGGCAAGTTCAGGTGAAAGTCCAGAAGAGCCCCTCGATCGCGTCAATTCCCATACCAAAGCCAACTTAGGCTTTTAGCAAACTGGAGAATAGAGATAGGCGCCAAGCCCAAAAATTTATGCCTTCTGCCAAAAAGGCTGGGGCAGTGACACAATAGATATTCGATCGTCTCTACTTCCTCTCCATCCTCACACAGCCTATAGAAATCAGTATCACTAGTCTCCCATTTACACGTCATTAAACGTATGCCGCAGTGGCCTGTAATGATGTCCGTAGCCAACCATGGAGATAAGAGAAGAGACCCTTAGGCTAGAGATAACCAGATGGATAGCCAGATGGACCTTGAAAATAGGGTCGTCAAAAACCAGGTTAAAAAAAAACCTAACCCACCGCGTTTTATAAGGTATTTTGACTGCTTCCAAATTTCGTTCAAGTCGACAATATTTTTTGTTTGTTAGCACAATTACGTTGTTTTAGTATATATATAACGCAATTTTTCACTCTTAGTAGGATCAAGGCGACACTGTGTACTATAAGCTGCTCGGTGAATAGAGCAGACTTACTTCCTTTGAACAGTGCATTATAAGAAAATCGATCGGAATATAAAAATAGACTGATAAAGTTTTCCTTTTGCACGACAACGCTCGATCTGACGTCGCAAAAGTTGCCAAACGATTGTCTGAAATATCAAATGCCACAACCACCTTATTATCCAAACAATGCTTCTTCTGACTATTTGCTGCTTTGACGTATACAATATCTTTTGGTATGTAACAGAAGCACTTCTTTCAAATATATATAAGATCGGCTTCAAGTTGAATGGCCTCAAAATACGAGAAGTTTTGCTGAGACAGGATTCAGAAGTTGGGTCAGAGAAGTGGAAACGATGTAAACAGTCGTTTGAGACAATTTTATTTTGATAAATATTTTGATAAACCGAATTAATTAGAACTGCCAATACGTTAATTATACTTTCTTTTGTTGTAAATAAACTACGACCACCTTAAAGAGCCGCCTGACTGTCTTTGTAGAACGCTGCCTAGCATACCCAGGATCATTTTCACTACCCTCCCAATTGAAAACTTCCGCCTGGAAGACACCAAATTTGTCGTTCAACTGATTTGAGAACTTAAGGTCGAGTTGCTTACAGTAGACGCCGGCTTCAGCCAATTTCCTTATGGGAAACTGAATTTTTATCAAAAAAATCATCTTCAGCGATGAGAATGAGTGGGTACGTCAGTATCTAAAATTTCAGATACATTTAAAAAGGCTACACTTTGTTGTGGATTTTGAACTGGCGGCATCATCGATCCATATTTCTTTCTTTCTTTCTTTGGGAACATCAGCGGCAGGCGCTATAAATCGATGATAACTAACTTCTTTTGGTCTAGATTTACATGCCACATAGGTCATGCTATGTTATGTTATGTGACCTCGTCGCCGAGATAATGCCATTTCAACCCGTTAGACTTTTCTTTGTGGAGTTTTCTCAAGTCGTAGGTCCATTCGAATAAGCATTCGCAAATTACAGCGGAACACAAAACCAACATAACCCATGCCATTAGTCAAATTCAGCCTATTTCATGCTTCAGACGGAATATAAAACATTTCGTGTGCGCGTCACCCAGCGAAGTTATGTTCCACAGATAACAGCATCAATAGGCCTTTCTCACACATACTTTATTTTATTTAAATTTAAACATTTGAAACTTTTAATAAAATACGATTTTATTTTTCTAAAACTGAAAATACTGCTTCAGTAAGTCCTACTGCAATGAAAATTTTATTTTATTTCCGATTGGATTGGGCCTATTGATTACAGTAAAGACATTTCATAAATTGATTGCGCTAAAACTGCTTTATTACTGATTTAAATTCATGTCAAAGAAATTGCCAGTGAAAGGTACTCATCTTTTAACATTTGTTATATATATGGACTTGTTGTTATGACATTTGTTTTTGATATCGAAATCGAAATAGAAATTAAAATTGTAACTCGTCGCAATTAAGATTCATAAAAAATAAATAAAACTTGTCGTTGTCGCCACATAATGTTTATTCAATATTTAAAACGTTATTTAAAATCAAATTTACACGAAATACGTCTTGTAATGAAAATTAAACAAAAGTTAAATGACGGATATAATCAACGTGAAAAATCTTGACAGCTTGGCAGGGCCTATGTATTCATGTATGTATGTATATTGGCCCAAGTTCAAATAAACTTGGCTATAATAATAAAAATGTTTTTTATTTAAATTTACAACTTAAAACACTTGTTTTTTATTTTCAATTCCTGTACTACATACACATTAGAAATGTAACGATTATTTCTATTTATTTTTGTTTTTGTTTTTTTTTTTTTTTTCTACAAAATGAAAACGAAAGCTGCTTTAAAAAATAATTTCATTTTCTTTAATGAATAAAATAAATTTTGGTATTTGTTTTTATATTTTTCTTAGCATATGTATTTCTTTTACTTTTAATGGCTTTTTTCAACTCTTGGCGTGAATTGTTTTCCAAATGTTTTCAGAGACAAACAAAAAAATAAGTAGAAAAAGACACAGAAATATGAAAGAAATTGCTGCTCTGCATTTAAAAATCATTTGTTTGTCTATTTGAAATCAGTTTGAAATTGGTGAATGTGATGTGTTAAGGTGGTGCTTGGTTTCAGCGTTCATGGTTCATTGAGTTTTACAAACGGCAATATGCACAGCATATGGCCAAAAAAGATCATTAAAATTCCTACGCATACACACACACACACACACACACACACAAACACAAAACCGTAAAAAATAATTAATTCGCTTTAATTTAAATGATTTTAATACATTTTTGTTGCAAAATAGAACGATTGATAGATTTAAAATGATACCATTACCAAGGTGGTAAAGCGAAAATAAAAGATTTAAGATTGTACTCTACATCATCTTTATGGGTAAAGCTGATTAAATATAAGGCTCAAAAATATCTTTTACTATAATACTGTAAAGATATTGTTTGTTGAAATACTAAGTCCATAGTTGTAGAGACAGGCAATATATTCGTTGCTCTGGTAACAAGTATTTTCTGTACTTTACATAGCAACAGTGTTCTTAGCGACTTTAAAGATAATTCGATTAAAATTGGCAAATTGCCTTAATGTAATCAACCCTATGAACCCTATTATTTTTAGTTAGAATTGGTTCTTCATGATTTAAAGTAACTATGTATAGTATAATCGTTAAATTTGGGCAAATTTGGCAGAGTCGGAAATTTTTTTTTCTTTTGAGACCAGCACACAGGGAATAACCCCTACTCATGCAGTGCATCATTAGTACTTGGAAAGTAGGTTGTGGAAAGAAGGATAGATGGAGTAGTGTTTATGGACGTTAGAGTTAAATTTGCTCATGTCGTAAGTGACAGGGAAGACATTCGCAGGAAGATTGTTCCACAAACGAACAGTACGATCAAAGAACGAATTCTCCCTATAATGCGTTGTGCGATTCACTGCACAATCAACTATAAAGGGATACGCTCTACGAGGAATACGAGTACTACGTAAGAATACGTGATTACCAGGAATTAGTTTCTTAATTTCGTTAGAACACATTCCGTTATAGTACCGATAGAATAATGAAAAACACGCCACATTGCTACGATGCTCTAATGAATCGATAGAACCTTCCCCCTCTCCTGTACGCTGTCGGGAAGCTCCAATTTTGTTCGGATATAGGTCTTGTAAGTATTAAGGAGATCAGATCAGTAATTCTTACACCGTTTTAAAAAACCGTGCTCGTTCCAACGAACATCACAGTGAACTCTCATGCCCAGAACATCAAGAGCATCTGATTCCTCAATACCTACATTACCCATAGAAACAGATGACAACACACCACCATGTCTGTGTGTCAGAAAACGACATTGAGTCTTACACGCATTAAATTTGACCCTGTTCGCGCCTCACTACTCAGAGATTTTTACCAGTTTGCTTGTAAGCTTGTCATTTATAAGCATGTTCTACTGGCTGGTATTGAAAAACAACGCAATTGTAAGACACAGTGTCAAAGAATATCCAAACTTGTCAATTACTCGACGTTCTTAGTAATTGGGACTATCTTCCATGCAAATTTCGTTTAAAAATTTTATTGTTCAGTCTAATAAAAGTTGAAGCCTACAAGACCATACATTTGACCTTTATTTTGAAAAACTAAATTTTTATTTAAAAAAACCTTCAATGATGGGAAAAACCACCATCACAAAAGTACAATGTTTTTTATGTATAAAATTGCATAGTTAGTATGAATGGGAGCTCCAACTCCCACTTTTCTAATCTTCCCCAGTTATTGACTGATGGTCTATTGTCCAAAAAATTATTCCGTCTTTTCTCCCCAATATCTAAAAGGTCCGGCCTACGGAAATATTAGAAATAGAGTTGGCGAAAGAACAGAGCCTTGCGGTACCCTTGCACATATCCTGAACTCTTATAGAGCGATTTTGGAGAAAGCTCGATATGAATCGAGAGAAGTGACTACCGTCACCAAAAGCAATAAGTTTGGATATGAGAGCCTCGTATCAGACTCTGTCAAATGCCTTGTAAATACCAAGGGCCACAACCTTACTCTCACCAACTCCATGAATGGACCTATTCAACCTTTCGGAGAATAACGTTAGCAGATCACCAGTAGAGCGACTTTTACGGAAACCATACTGGTAATCGCTTAGCAAATTTGTTGGACTCTAAACACCGAACGCATTTCTATTGGGCGGTAGTTTTCAGGGTTACTAGCCTCACCCTTTTTAGAGATTGGTGTTGCATTGGTAACCTTCCAGCAAGATGGAAAAACACCCGACCGATGAGACGAACTGAAAAGATTACCCAATGGACGCGCAAACGTCGAAGAGCTCTGGAATTCCATACGGAAATGGTTGAAATTAGTAAAAATTATTCTATAATTGATTTCAGCTACACTCATAGAAAAATTATTGATAATACTCTAACATCAAAATTGTGACATCAGTCTTTGCTGTAGGGAAGTAAAAATCTACTCTGTTTAGTAACGAATTAAAAATTCGACTTAATAACATGTACAGTGAGAAGTTTAATAAATAAAAATGATGGCGTAATGTATCAATCTATTGACCAAAAACATTTTGGAAACAAAAATTATTCCATATGCTGAGTAGAATATGCCACTTCGACAAGTGTTTCAACGCGATAGTGTCCCGAAATACACATCAAGGTTAGTTAAAGAGTTCATAGAAGAGAATACAGCCACAGTCCTTGATTTGCCGGCACAATCACCCGACTTTTTTTTTATATAAGACCAGCACCCAGGGGATGGCCCCTACTCATGCAGTGCATTGTGCTGGTACTAGGAAAATAGATTATTGGAAGGAGGACAGAGGGAGTAGTGTTTATGGACGTTAGATATAAATTTACTCATGTCGTAAGTGGCAGGAAATACTTTCGCTGGAAGATTATTCCAAAACCGAACAGTGCGACCAAAGAACGACTTAAACCTCTTTGAAATATTGAAGAGAAACGATTCAAAAATCAAAACGAACTCTTCGAAAATGTAGAAGCTGAATGGAAACTCATCCCGGAATCCGTACTTAATAGCCCTATTGATTCCGTGCCGCTCAGATGTGGCTAAATTATAAAAAGTAAAGCTAAAAATGTAAATGAAATAGTAATTGGTCGCTTTTTTTTTGCACATCTTTATTTAAAGACCTCGATTGTTTCTGAAAAAACATTTTAATGTACATCTTATTGTATGTATGTACCAGAAATGTAAATACAAAATAACCGAAAAACTGTTTTTTCTGAATGAAAAGCTTTTATAAATAAATAACATTTATTAATTTGTATGGGGTTTGTGGCTTTTGTTTTGCACGACACTTTACATTTGTCATCATTACAGTTAAAAAAATAAAAAAATATAAAAATAAAAAATATTACCAAAAAAGATGTCAATTCATCTTCTAATTAATGACACTTACGTTTAACATCATACGTTATGTTGACTATAGTTTACTTTAATTTGAAAATGTAAAAAAAACATATTTTATGAAAGAGAAATATAAAATTTTGTTATTGAATTTTCACAAAAAATTTTCATTTATGTACGTACAGTATGTCAAGAATGAGTTTACAAATATAAAAATAATAAGCTTTTTTAAATTTAATTGGCAATAAAATATCGGCATAATTTATGCAGTATCTTCAAAGAATTATCACCAAAAATATTCCAGTTTATTACAAATCAAGTGAAAAACACAACAAAAACAAATAACACCCAATTTTTTTAGTGTCAAATAACTCTTTACACAACTATTGCTTTTTACTCAGTTTAGCATTTATTTAAAGGTCAAATGTGTTTATTGTTTTCCGCAATTTTGTAAATAAGTTGGTGATAATTTTTTGAAATGGAAATCTCATTTAGTTCAATATTACACAACTTAAAAGATGTCACGAAAAAGGTTATCTTACAACGTCATTCATTCATCATTACAACAATTGCTCAAAACCCTCAAATTTCCACAGGAACACTTGTGAAAGAGCTTGAAGAGGAGTGCGGTGTTGTCGATTGTTATTAAACGATTCGGCAAGCAGTTTTAAAATATAAATAATAATCAAGAGCAACACATAAAAAATCATTATTATCTGTAGCAAACATAGAAAAGCGTTTTCTCGTCGCCATTATGAACGTTTAACAACCATCTCACTATTGGGATAACGTTATAATTTGTGCTGAAATGAAAATGGTGTAGCATTACAACGATGGGCCTACAAGAGTGTGGAGAAAATAGTTGATAAATGCCTAAATGGAATAGACAACCTTAACTGCTGCGTTTCATGACTCGCATCCATACAAATGTATAATGACTTACTCACGAGTTAAAGATGTTAACTTTCGTGATAGAAGACATGTATGGAAAATATTATATGGGACATAGTCGGCCTAAAAATTAGCTGCTAAGGTTCAATCTACTCCAAATTTCGACTCTGGACTCCGTATACTATAAGGATGAAGACTAGATGGAAAGAAGACGAAACACTTCAATTTTATGTTCCCAATAAAAACGCTATATTTTCTTAATTTTTTTTTTTTATATATATGTTTACTTACAAGCCCGCTCTGTATTAGAGCTGAAAAACTATTGATAGTCGACCCACTCGATAGTTTGCAAAAACAACTATCGATACCATCGGATTCCATTAAGTGCTACTTATGCCAACAATATTAGAATTTCAGCTAAAGGGAAAGAATAATAAGAAATATTCACTGTTAAAACAAATAATAAGGACACTTTGTTTTTTCAGTATGTCATCAAATCTGATGTATTGAAGTTTTTTGATGGCAGAGTGATCCTTATATATAGCAAAAATTGTTTAGACCATGAAGTGCTCCAAAACGAAAGTAATTAATAAGATCCAGTGAAAGAAAACTGCAGAGACTATGGGAAAAAACGTAGTACAACTGTCAGTTTTGATAAACTTTTAATTCGTACTTTAAAGATTAATCCCTTTAAGTCATCACGTCTCACAATAAGAAAAAAACGTATGGAAGCTAGACTTATGGGTAAGAGTCCTCGAAATGTATCATTTTTCAGCAAACGGAAGCAAAATCTGCACCGCAATGCAAAATCGTATGTACGAACATATTTTAGTTACAATTCATACTTTATTTGAGTTTAAAAAACAGAAATTTAAAAAACTGTTAAACTGTGTTCTATATAACTATAAAAGTTTATAGACGGCTAACAACCTGCGTCGAAAAAAATTTTTCAAATGTGACTTTGACTACATTTAGTGGACTCCGTATTTACTCTTAGAATTTGACGATAGTATCAATACTTTCGATAGTACTATCGACTGTTTTGCAGCTCTACTCTGTATACGAGTACCTCTGCCTGGCTGTGAACCATAAGACAGATGTTATGGGCGAAGTAAAATCTTCCAGTCTTGTGTTAAGTGCCCTCTTAACGAGGATAATTCTCTTTGTAATACACAGTCGAGGGCAACGGGGAGAGATCACGTCTTTGTCTTATACCAACTTTAATAGGAATTGATCGATTTACACTGTCATCATGTAGAAAACAACAGCTCGTATTTGTGTATAGACCTTTAATGTTGCTAATAAGTTCGAAACAGAGTAATGTCCAAGGGTGTCAAAAGCTTGTCAATAAAAGTCAATAAAAGCAAGGTAAAGTTGGGGGAGCCACTTAGTTATTTAAAAATTATTTATGCGATCTTGACCTGTATGGACTAAACCCTACTTGTTCGTTGCATAGCTTCGTATTGAAAGTCTCAGAGACACAATTAAGCTTAGATCGCCTATTGAGTAAAGGATCGCACTTTACTGCCTTCTCACAAATATATTCCAATTGCTGTTTAAATGAAAATTTTTTATCTAAAATTAGTCCTAGATATTTAACATCTTCCCTTAGACGGACCAGATTTCCCCTAGAATAAATATGTCTGTTAGGAATACGTTTCAGAGATCTTTTATACAGAAATATTATAGCCTGAGTCTTATTATCATTAACCCTTATTTTCCACCTGTCAAAATATTTGTGGGTAAGCTTTAAACTATCCTCCATCCGTTTGACTGTTGCATTCGACACTTATCCACACCAGATAAAAGTACTCAGCGTAAAAAGCTATTTCGTAATTCTTGGGAGCCTTAATATCTGATATGTAAATCGAGTAAAGAGTTAGCGATAATACTTACCCCTCTGGCAGAGCAGCAGGTATTTGTCAATCACTAGGTAGTATGTTATCGATAGCTACAAAAGAGAGCTTTTAAAACTCTTTATAATTTTCTTCAGATAAGTTGGAAAATAAAAAGCATTAAGTATACAGATAAGGCCGTCAGGCAAATGGAATCGAAGTTCAGAAAAATAACGCCAGTACTTTTACGGTCCCGTATGTTGCTTTCGAGATATTTGCCGAATCTTTTCAATAGATGCACAGTAGAGTGTTCCTTGAGAAATCAGAATTGTTGCGAGTTAAAAAATTATTCTGATTTGAAAAATCCACAATTCTATTGCTTATTATCTTTTCGACTACCTTGAGTAATAGGCTTAGATGCTGATTGGCCTATAACAAGAAAGTAATTTAGGATCCTTCCCTGGCATAGAAACTAGGATTACTTTAGCCTTCTTGTAACCCATAGGAATATAAACTACCAATAAACAAGAATTTAAAGTTTACTCAAAAAAGTAATCGGGCATATTCTTAGGAATAATACCATTAATGCCATCTAAACCCTGGGCTTTATTATTTTTCAGAGAAACTACTAACGATTAAAACTTCAGCTAAATCGTTTAGTTCTATATTAGATCTGTCTAAAATTCCCGAATATACTCTGAGACAGCAGAGTCTATGGTCGAAGAATTATTCAAGGTTATGGTATGCGAAGCAGCGAATACATCCGCCACTGCATTTGCCTTCTCAGTACCAGTTTTCAAAACCTCACCATTTACGTGGAGAACAGTTCATAATTTCCTGTTATCCCTTAGAATATTTGCCAGTTTCCAAAATTTTTGGAGCCCGGGGGCATATTTCAAATAAATTTTGACCAAAAGCCACTCCTGTCTCTATCAAAGTGGAAGTCAATGAGTCTATTCAGTTGCCCCAGGATACTTTTCAATTGATTCCTTTACCAGCAAGAATTTGTTTTGTGTCTCAATTTAATACTCTCTTCTGACGCTCTCTCATTGCAAATTTTTTAAGTTAATAATTACTTTTCCAGTAACAATTTTTACATATTCGTAGCAATTTTTAGTTACTGAACAAACTTACTATGTTTTCAACTTGAGGAAAAGATACCAGGCGTTTTCGATATATTTGCAAATACTCCTCAATAGAAATGATTTACGAATAAAACGAATTTGTTATAAAAATAATATGTTGTTTGTACCATACTCTGCTATAGGTAAAACCTCGGCAAAATAAACCGAAATTGACTTAAATCTATGCCTCTTCATTCAAAGGTTGAAATCAGTAAAATTCAATCCTACAATTAGGCCCAGTTATCCATAAATTTTTAAATTTAAAACATCCAATTATTGTGAAACTTAGTTTAGTTAAATTTTCTGTGTAAAATTTAGCTGTTGTATGTAACAAGTGCGGTGAAAACTGAATAATTAAACAAATTTTTTATTCAAAAATCTTTAAAAATCAATAAATTCTTTGGTGGAGACCGGTTTATATAAAGCACTCTAACTGAGATATATCATCGTTTTTTTAGAGGTTCATAACTTTGAGTTGACAACACTGCTTTAATTGACCACCGATTTAACAGCTGATAGTTAGTTTTTGTTCAATTTGGCTTGATATTTCATTATGAATACACTTGCACCAAACCAACGCTTGCAAATTGTTGGAATTTTATATCAAAATATTGGTTCTGCTCGCCAAACTTCGAAATTCCAAATAATATTCTCCAATGAAGCTCATTTTTGGTTGAATGGGTACGTAAATAAGCAGAACGGTCGCATTTGAAGTGAGGATAATTCACAAACATTTTTCGAAACACCATTACTATATACCCACAGAAAATGACTTTTTGGTGTGCATAATGGGCTGGCGGAATCATTGGTCCACATACCTTCTAAAGCGATTATGGTCAGAATATGGTAAACGGTATAGGGACATGATTAGAAATTTTTTCGAACCCCAATTAGCTTGCTGAAATGTAGTTCCAATAGGAAGGAGCCACATATCACACAACGCTCGCTACAATTGATTTACTCAAAGAAACTTTTGATGAAAGAGTAATTTTAAGTAATGGTCCAATTAATTGGCTTCCAAGATCGTGTGATTTAACCTGCATTGGATTATTTTTATGTAATCTATGGGTTATGTAAAGTCACTTGTCTACGTCGATAAACCAGAAACAATTAAACACCTGGAAATCAACATTCAAAGAGTTATTGGCAAAATACAGCAGTATATGCTGCGAAAAGTTTGTGAAAATTATTGTTCCAGATTGCTCCTTGTACGCGCCAGCAGCAGCAGTCACATGGCCGAATTATATTTGAATATTCATGTCATAAAATTTTCAATCCAACAAAGCCCGTTTCATTGATATTCTAAATAGATTTAGTAGAAATGAAGGCAAACTTTAATTCAGACAACTTCTTACCACTGTACCCAACTCATCAATAACTACATTGATGGTGAACAAATCAGAATGGCAAGCATATCAATGAGACCTAATACTTATGTTATACTATATACACATTCAAGGCTACCGACCATCGACTACAAGCTGTCAATAATGGAATACATGTGTGCATATGAGAATAACTATTTTAACGGCACACGACTACCGACTACACGACGACCATTGTAGCCCGTAGCCAACTTAGGCAAATTTATTTTTTTCTTGGCGACAACAAACAGCTTAGTGCTGTCAATACAATAAGATGCATGAAAAATGCGTTTTAAAGACGCAATACATGAAATATATATTAAAAACGAGACAAACATTTATATGGCACCACTGAAAAAAAATAATCATTGTGCCAAATCAGATGTTGATTTTGTAGCTGTAGTTGTTAAAATAATTAAGTAGCTGGTTACTTGGCTACTTTTGTAGCCAGTGTCTTTTGTAGACGTATGGTTGATGGTCGGTAGCCTTGAATGTGTTTATAGCATTAGAACTGCTTCGTATGTGTGTTACAATCAGAATTGCCAACTATTTATGATAAAACGCGCAAACCTACTACTCAAAAGGCACTAAATGAGGCTAAATTATAATTTATGTAACTATTGGTAGTAAAATCGCGACGTAAAAAAGCGTTAGAACAAAACAAAAAGTGTTTTTTAATTTTTAGGTTTAGGTGTAGCATAAAGAGGTGAGTGCTGGTCTAAAAAAACGTTGTCCCCTATTATGTGTTACAACGTGGTATAACCTGGTGACTTAATACAAAAATGAACGACCTGAATTACGCATCTATTTCCTGGCTTACAGATATTACCACATACAGGGGGAGGCACACAGAGCGGGCTTGCAGATAAACATCTCCAAAATCAAAATTATACATATCAACGCTAATAACACAATGATTATTCGAATTGTAAAGAGACGTTTTGGAGCTGTCCCATCTTTTGGCTATCATAGACAGCCAATCTTTTGGCCGACTGAATGCTATAGGGCATTCTTCACATATACATATTTACAAAAAAAGCCTTGTGTAAAGTCTACTTTTTAATGGTTGCGAGTTATGGAATTCGACTCTAATTTATGTCAATTCTATACAGGCATTTATCAACCGCCACCTAGGGAATATTTTGAAAATATTCTGGCTAGAAACAAGATCACTCCCTGTAAAGAAGGAATTGTGAGAAACAAATGGAAATACTTTGGGCGCATTATGAGGAAACCAAACTATGACTTAGCGAAACTGGCCATTGGACGGAACTTACAGGGAGCAAAAGAATTGGAAGCCAGCCTTTTCCTAGAGAAGATAGAGTGAAAGAGAAACTTCTTCCCAAGGAATGACTTGAAGCCAGATTAGGTCATTGGATTTTGATAGGCGTAGATGGAATGAATTTGTAATGACTCTATGATCCACTTGAAATATTTGAGGGATCTAATAATAACTTACAAGTTTAGTATTATAATTAAAAAATTAAATTTTTAGCTTTCATCTTTAAAATACCATATTTGATTTTTATCTATTCGCTTTAAATAACTACAATAAGTCTTGAAAAACGGGCCCCTAGACTTAAAATACTTTTCAGAAACACCAGTTTTATTAATTTGGCACAAATATAGTTTTATCTGGAATAACGTAATATTCGTAGCATTTTAAGTCTTTAGTCCATATAAATTAAGGAGTTTATTGCATTTCTTCACTTTCTATTTCTTACAAAAAATTGCAAATAGAAAAGTGCTAACGTGTTTTTTTAAGCACCAAAAAGAGAAAAGCGCTAAATATAGCGCGAAAGTCGCTAAATTGACAACACTAGTTACAATACAAAAAAAAAAAACAGAGAAAAAGAAAATCGAATGCTGGTATCGTACTAAACTTAAGAAATTATCTCGTTTCTTAAACAAGTCCTTAACGATTATCAGTTCTGTAATACTGTCTGTTTAAGATCTATTGATCGAACTTATACTTTAAATACATAGACGACAGCAAGCAGCAAGTTGTGTTGGTAGCATTTGCTACTATGCTATCGACTTCATAAATATTTTGAAAGCAGCAGCAGCAATAAATTTAGGTTTCATTGTCATCTGTGTTACTTGTCGTAAAAATATTTGTTATAGAAAAATAATTTTCAGTGGTGACACTCAAGCTTTTCAAATCCACCAAAATAAAATCGCTTTTTTAAAATATTACTCAAAAATATTAAAATTTCATAACATTATGTGTTTAAAACTTTTGAATTATCAACATAAATGTTGTTTGATACAATATTTTATTTTTATGCTGTTGTTTTCTGATAAATAAAGAAAAAAAACTATTTTTATGTTTTTTTTTATTAAAAATTTTATATTGTATTGTTTTGACATTTTGCTGTCTCCTACTTGCTATCGGTTATGTGTTAATTGCTCTCATTTCTGTAGAATCTTTGAAGCCTGCAGTTTTCTCTCCGGTATTTGTGGCGGTGCCTGTGGAGAATACACGCGATATGCATGCAGCCGTGGCTTGAACTTATGACAAGCGAAGATTAAGACTTGTATTAAGTAGTTTACTTAGTAAAGTAATAGTATGCAAGATCTAAAAAACAATTTGAGTTGCGAAAAAATAGGCTGCACCTTATTCGACCTCTGCTTACTTTAATTCTTCACTTGCAGTTGTTTCTTATTCGCCGATTTATTGTTTTGTTTTTTTTTTTTTTTTTTTAATTTGGCTGTTTAGCATAACAATCGTGTTCTTCTTTTATTGTTACTTTTTTAATTTTATTCTTCTATTCAGAACATCAGAGAGAAACAAATACCGACCGATGAATAGAAAAATAGAAACAATCAAAGAAATGAAAATGGAAATTGTATTTGAATGAAATCAAATCGAATAGGTTTTGGTAGTTGGTAGTTGGCAAAGAAAGATCTGCCCACAATTTGACTTGGCTTTCACATTCACATATTAAATGAAAAACAACAACAACAACAAAAGTATATATATGGAAACATATGGAAAGTTCTGTAAGTTAGAGACTTTTTAGCAGTATGTATGTCCTTCGAAAAATTTCATAAAGATCAAACTTTATTTTACTTAAGCTATCTACCACTTTAAGAGGCATAATTTTGTTTGAAAAAGTTCACAAAGGTTCATAATATAATTGACTGCTATCCAAAGACTAGGTTAGGTTCGGCTAATAGATACGTGATGTCGAGGAAAAAGTAATTAAATTGTTTGCTACACTGGAAGCTAATAGAACTACGCTCTCAACGCAAATACAATTCGTCTAACGACGCTCTTCACGATAGAAAGCATTGAAGTTGCAATAAAAGGCTGTTTTGTCTAAATGAAATGCCTATTCTCAGCTTAGAGGTTGAAGTCAATCTAAGGCTGTGTTGCAGCATTGGTTGCAATGTAACTCTAGAACAAGTCAATTGCATCGTACCCCTATTTAGGTATAAAACCCAATCACCAAGTGTACTTTTCGAGGGAGCCCCTCTAGACGCAAACCAACCAACCCCCAACCATAATAAGCACTGCACTATCTAAGTATAGTACTCACTTCTTGCTTACTGGTACAGAACAATTTAAAGCTCTACAGCAGTATTGATTGCAATACAACTTTGCTCCGAATCAATAGCGTCTAACCACAATTTATCTCCAAACCACCAACACCGCTTGTCTAGGGTGTTTTTAAAGAGCTTGAGAACTTAAAATGACAATAAAAGACTGAAATATTGTTGGAATGAAATTTGTTATTGTAAACTGGTAGATAACTTTATGTCATGTACTTTTTTAATATGATTTGTGCCATATGTTCGCCGCGGCTACGAGTTACATAGTCCATTCGATCAGTACAAATTTTTGCAACTTTTTCCAATAAATCTGTACGTATGGCGTTAATGGGGTTTGAATATTGGCTTAAAATGCTTCAAGAGTTGCTGGCTTGTTGGCATAAACCAATGACTTAATGTAATTCAGAAGCATTAAATCACATGAACAAGGGGGCAGGTAAACAGGACCACTGCTGGAAAGAAAATTGTCACTAAATTAAATTTGCAATAATTCGATTGTTAAGCGCACTGTATGGAAAGTAGCGCCGTACTATTGGAACCAAATGTTATTGATATATAGATGATTAATTTTTAGAAACAAAACTTCGGGAAATATGGTCCGACAGCTCTCGCAATTCATCGTAATGGCAGCTCCTTGCTCACTTCGAACGAAAAAAGAACCAAATATGGGAATTTATTATTGACGTAACCATTTAACTAGAAATGAGCTTCATCACGAAACAAGAAGTGCTCTATGAACTTTTCAAAATAAATTTACACAATTTGGACGCTTTATTTGGGCGTTAAGAGATTCATGATTACATGCCAAGCCTTACTGAACAGAAATGTCAACACAGTTTGACGTTCTAAGCTGTTAAACCATAGTTATCAATATCGACCCTACACTCTTCGAATCGCTGCTCTTAATTACAAGTTCATTGGTCTTCTGTAACCACGCCAAGTTTTAAGCCATTTTACAGAAGTGCTTTTTTTTCTTATTCAAACTCCAAACTTTCTAAGACTAAGTAGCCCCACGGTGCCATAGCTCAGCGAAAATATCGGTTGGGATAAATAAAGAATACAAGGTTTGCTTAAAAAATTAGATGAATTTTTGATTTCGCAAGCTCCTACAGACGACATTTATAGTGATCATCTACGAAATGGCCCCCATATTTTGTTTTAATTCTTTCCAAAATCGATTTCATGTATTCAATTGTTTGAACTTGAGACTGTTTGAAAAACGCATTTTTATTCAATTTTTTTTTTCCTCATTCGTTTGTAGTTTCCTTGTGACTACATTTGGTGAAAGAGATACCACCACCATCATCATCTAAAACTAGAAAAAATAAAACCATAAGCCAGACATCCACCACCAGCTTAGCCACTATCAGAAGCCACTAAAGCAACTTAAACTATAAGCATGAGAATAAATTTGTATCCATGCCTGTGTCTGTCTCTCCGTCTGGGTCTGTGCCACTGTTTATACTTAGACGTACGTACGATCACAAATGGATGATGGCACAATTGCATTATTATGTGCGAATTTCGCGAAAGTATATAAAAGCCTATCTATCAATGGCATTCGGGGAGTATGAAATGAAATTAAAAAACAACAAAAAATGTTGGGCCTATTGGCAGGTAGTACAGACATAGACAAAGACATTCAATCGCAATGAAAATACCACCTACATACTATGTGATATTATTGTTGTTGTTTCTAATGTTGTTGGCATATAGTTATTGTGTACCTTCCTGCTGCCATTCAATTGTTGCAACCATTTGATAGAGCCTTTTGCAAAAAAAAAAGAAAAAAACGATAAATTGTATCCGCATTTTGGTTAGAAACGAAATGCTAAAAATATACAAAGAAAACCATTTGAAATAAAAAAGCTTAAGAAATTGCATGACTCTTTTGGTTTCTATTTTTTCACTTTTTTTTGTGGCACCAATAAACACAATTATTATTGTTATTGTTGTTGTTATTATAATTGTAATTATAATCTATGGCACCATAAACGCCCTTTTTTATGGCATGTCAGTTCAAGTTTTGTGATCACGAAATTTTATGTTCTTGTTAGCCATGAAAACGTATTGAAATGATGCCACTTTTTCTTATAATTTATGACAGTGAAAGAGTTAAAAGTACTATTTAAGTTCCTTTAGCACTTTACACAATTATGTAGTTTGGTACTTTGGTACTCTATCTGTATGCACTCAAAGTCGAATTTTTGATAATTCGTCGCAATGTTATTACACGAAATGCTTATATGTCAAGCATGTACAAATTTGTTCTGTTTAAAAAAAAAAAAAAAAAAAAACTAAGGACTTGATGTAGCTTCATGTCGTTCGAACGCAAGACATGAAATAATCCAGTTGCCATTTTTTGCGTCTCCAGTGTTTTTTCCTTGTATGCTTTTAGCGACTTTGTGTTAGAATTTCACCTCGAAATTATCAAGGTTTTCGAGTTCCGGTCACAGAAATCCGATAAAAACACGCTTTTCTGAGAAACATTTTCTTTTTTGTTAGGGTTCAGTTAGTCGTGACTTGAAGTAACGCCATAGACGTAACCATAGCAAAACATAAGCACATTTATTTTCATCGATTAATGTTGCCATAACAGCTTTTGTTAATGAGTTTCTTTGTTGTAAAATGAAAAAGTTCGTTAAATCACCTCTAATTGAACCTTCATTTCAAAAAAAAAAAAAAACCGTGTCCATCATTCACAAAATCATAAATCATATGATTAAACAAGCTATCATTCATAATGGATATAAAGAGCGGGACAATTAACTCTGTTTATTTTTTGCAATCCAATTCCACATCGAGTCTAAAATAGTTTTTTGTCTCCTTAAATAGTTTTTTGTATCCTTTTCAAAAAAAAAAAGTTGTAGTGTTATATTTTAAAAATTTTGCCCCCATAAAGTGCAAAAATAAACAGGACGTGGAAATGTTGCTCTAACAAACAGATGACATTACCCACAAACTATTTTGGGAGATAACTCGTAAAGGTTTCTTGTGTACTGTCAACGGCATATGGAAAACTTTTGTGGAAAATTTTATTCTAGATAAACTATTAGCTCTTTTTAATTTAGAAAAAAAATTAACTTTTTTTCAAAAAAGAAAATGGCATAAAATAGACTTCACCTGCCAAGGTAGCTGATATTCTTTTGGAAAATGCTTCGATTGGCGCTTCCAGACTGATCGGATAGTCATCCATCCCGGAGTGCTTGGCACAACAGATTTATTTAGGTCGCAGTGCTATGGCCATTTGGGGCTCTCCGACTCAATTTTAAATAATAAAAAATAGTAGGGCTTCCACAAAGCATCTCCATTTTTCACGGTTTGCTGTTATTATCTTTGCCTCATCACATGTAAGAATGTTTTGCCTTAGTTCTTTAATAATGGTGCGTCGCCAAGGGTTTCTTGGTCGACAGCGATTCCTTGATACTTGAGGATTCCACTCAGGTGCCATCTTTGTAATACTATAGGGGTTTTTCCTTAAGGTATGGCCTATACACTTCCACTTCCACTGCCTTATCTGCTACAGTATGGGCTCTTCATTTGTGAAATTCTCTTCATTGTTCAAATTTCTATGTTGCTTATGGTGTTAGGTCAGAACAGCTTGCATATGATTCTAAGGCACGTGATGATGTTAGACACAAACCAGGTTTCCCTGCCGTACAACAGAATTTACACAAAGTTAAATATTCTGAGCTTGGTTTGCCTTAACATATATAGGCTTCACCATACCGACTACAATCGTCCTAATGCCGCTCTTGCTTTAATGATCCCGTTGCTTACATCTGTTTCTGCACAACCGTTTATTGCCAAATAGCAAAAGCTGTCTACATTTTCAGTTCGTTGGATATGTAGCATGATGTTTTCTCTGATATTGTTCTTAATTCTCATGCTTTTGGTTTTCTTGATATTAAGTTCAACACTGTGAGCCAACCCTTTCAGGACATCTTTTCCGTGAACAGACTTCGCTCAAGATCTCATCTAATACGATGAAGAGAATAATAGAGGTGAAAGTGGACATCCTTGCTTTACTCCAGCGCTAGTACGAACTCATAGTGTTAACAATAATATTGCTAATGAAGTGTGTCACAGTGTATTAATAAGTATGTACTATGCAAGTAATCCACTAAAAATAAAATTATCGTCTCTTTATATTGAAGTTTTCAAAAAAAAATTAAAGAAAACAAAACAAACAATTTTTTATTTCAATTGTATTCTACTTTGCTCTCACTTTTGTCTCTTTTGCTTCTACACTAAATGCGATTAAAGTTATTTTGGAGCGTATTATTGGATTTTAAAATGTGAGCAAACAAAAAACTATAAAAAATTTTAATTTTCGTTTATTTGTATTCTGATGATTTCTATTAAAAAAAAAAAAAAAAAAAAACGTTATTTGCTCCACATATCATCGTCATCGTCGTGCTTATCAATGAGCGAACATTGCCTAGCATCATCATCATCAACAGCTGTCAGCAGTTGCTACCATGTATCCGCATACGAACAATAAGCACATCTATCCATCTAAAGCCACATTAGTCAGTTGGCCAGACATTTTTAACTGGGCAGGCATCATTTGAAGTCAGTTGCCTTGTTTTTTTGTTTTTTTTTAGATTTTAAAACGTTTATCGTTTAGTTCAGTTTGTTTTTCGTTATTTTTTCTTGATTCTATTTATTATATGTGACGGACGGTCTATTAAAATATTTGTGTTGGTTTGTAATAGTTTGTTTGGATTTTTATTAGTTTTCTATTTAAATTTTTTTACTTTTTTTATTTCTTTCTCTATTTTTTATAGATTTTTGTCTTTTATTTTTATATTTTTGGTATTGAAATTTTAAGCTTATCAGGTGTAACACAGACCTATTAAACATTTTTTTTGCCTCTTTTCTCTCTTTTTTTATGTCTCTACCAAGGCACCAGCCATTATTATAGAATCTGTCACTGCTTATGCTCTTTACCAGTGGTTGGCACAAAGGGAACATGCTTAAAATGTGTGTTACATACAGGATGTGGGCACCACCGCGAAAAAATCTTAATTTTTTTGTATTAATAATGATTTCATTTAATAACGAATATGTTCGGCCCAAGAGGCAGCGCGTACTGACCACTACTTTATATCATCATACATATGTTGTTAAATTTTTATTGATGTTTGTAGCGCTTTCGGCTAAGTATGAATTTTGTATTTCTTTTGAGTGTAAAGCTGGGATCACACGATTGTCGCAATAAATTTTGACTATCGCCTATCGTGTGACCGCCCAATAAGTGTGAACCTAGCTTAATACTCGTACTTTTTCTCTCTCTTTTTTCTTTATGATATTTATGTATATATTTATTTTTTTAACTCCAAATCAGTTTATCTTTATCTGCCCAGTACTATTAAATAGGACTTACAGTATTGGACAAAACATATGGACGAGCTTGCACTTACTATCCATATATAACATGTAAAAGCTCATTCGAATTTTAAATTGATCTATTAATTTATAGCAATAATTTCCTACTTTTACTAAGAAAATACAAAAACAAAGAAAAACAAATTTGTATTTTGCATTCGTCAAAACAATAAAATCAAAACGATCATTTCAACGTTAGAGGAACAACTAGAGAGAATTTGAACATCCTTCTAATCGTACCGAATCTAGCCAACAATATTTTGAAATATTCTGCAAAACAGGGCTAACAGTAATTAGCAGTTAGAAGAAAAATAAATAAATATTATAATAGAAATGAATCAATGACATTAATAGCGAACAAATTTGGACTTCAACACAGTATTATTTACCGTATTATAAGCCATTTCCGTTCATCAGGCTCATTGATAACCATGCACAGAGGTAGTAGACCCCTGAAAACCAGCAAACGAAACGAGCAGGCGATACTCCGTTTAAAAAAAAGTATATCTTTACATCAGGAAGGTCTATCACAAATCAATTAAAATTAAATATTTCGATTAGGTGCATTCAAACACGATCTGCGTTTTAGTCTGCGAATGCATTTCTGGCCATGGAATTGGGCCAATACACAAAATAAATGGTGTAATGGATCGTTTCCTCTATAAGGATATCCTGGAGTACATGCTGATATCTCATGCAGAGAAGAAAATGCGACTTGATTGGAGATATCAACAGGATAACAATCCAAAATGCATAGATAAATGAGTGAAAGTGTGCTTTGTAAGCAAACAAATCAACGTAAACCGTGATAATTACAGACATAAGGACGAACTTCATTGACTAGTGGAAATTGCATTGAATGTAATTTCTGGTGAAACACTATCGAATCAAATCAGGTCTATAACATGAATATGTAAAGAACTTTAAAAAAAATAATGGCTATGTAACTAAATATTAGTAAAATTAATATTTTAACTGAATTTATTAAAGATGTGCTTATGTTTTTCGCATTCAAAAAACTGTGTTTAACTTACAAAATGATTTTTTCTAAGTTAAATAGCAATTTTCTTCATTTTTTTATCTTTTTAGTGAATTTAGATGATTAACTTTACAAATAAATAAAAAAGTGTAAAATCCAAAAGTTGATGAAAGTAGATGACTTGAATGCAATAGCATTCATTAATAAAATGCAAATGAAAAACTGAAAAACTAAATTTCTAATATACATTGTATATATTCGTATATACAAATATAGTAATCATATGTTTTTAAGACTCCATATTCAAACTACTGAAATTATTTTGATCTGCAGAAGAAAAATGACATGGTGGAAAATACTCTCCAGGACACAGTGAAGATTTATCTTTACAATTTAGACAACAATATGATTTGAATTTATGGAATTTCATCCTGACAAAGAAACACCTCTAATAGAGTAACAACGGTAACATAAATTTTGCAGGCTTCCAGTTCCAATAGTAATCTGTTGACTTTTGTACATATTCTTCTGAAAAAATATTATTCGTAATAAAGACAGTGTTTAGTATGATTTTTATTTGCACATAAACTGAAGAATATTTTTCTGGGGTACTCAGATGCCCTTTAACTCCAGTAAGGATGTATAAATATAAAAAATTACTTCACTGCGCCACTGCTAAAAGACTTAAAGAGCTAAAATATATGTAGTTTTAAGAATAATGCAATTATAAGAATTCTCAAGAAGATTTAGATTTCCACAGCCACAACATATGTATCCAGTTCCTATTTAAATATTAATTGGGTACACTGACACTCACATAAGGATTAAGACAAAAAAAATATAAAAAATACCGTGATATACATATGTAATTGTTTACGAGAGTATTATGCTCCTATTTTTAGCCACAATTTTAGTAAATTTTATGTTCACCACACATGCTATAGCATCCACCTCACGTATTAACCCTCTAACTGGCCAATTTTATTTTGAGCTACAAAAATTGTATTGGGCTGGTAGTTGGTGGGAAAAACAATACTTTAAAGTAAAAAGTTGAAAAACATTAAAAACTTACCTTCCAGCTAAGAAAATATGTTGCCCGCCAAAAGGCGGATTTGCCTGTTAAGTCAAAGATATATTTTTACCAAAAAAGAAATTTGTAAAATGTTTTATTTAAACATTTTGCTTATGCTTTGTATGGTAACTTTGGAACCATTTTTATTATTTGATAAGCAGAATATTTGTGATTCCGATTTATACCCCTCTACATTTTGTACATTATTTTATCACTCTGTCCCAAAACATCAGGCATATGTCCAAATTTATCAAAACGGATGTCATTTGGTGAATTATAAGATCTTTTTACTTTCTTTGCTTGTAATCATTGGTTTTGTGGTTTCCTCGCAGGTTTTTTGACGGAAGTATTTACGTATTAGCAGAGTGCATCTGCCACTACGAAAGTCTGGTAATTTTAAATTAAAGATATCGTTACAATCAATTCCATGAATGCGTTTAGAAAGGAGATATGAATTCAATAATGACATATCAATTAGATGATACTATTAAGGTAAAGTCAATTTTCATCCTAATATGGACTCGCCATAATAAGCTGTTCATTATATCATCGCCACCCATCTGACAATTGTATTTTTTAATTATATTGGGGTCTACTTCAACATAGGATTTATTATTTTTACGATCAAAACGCCATGTTTGTAACGATTGTTTGTCGCTAAAAAAAAACCCGCATTTTGTGTCCTACCACTACATACAAGAATGTTCAACGCCAAAAATGCAGCCATCAAACTCGTTGGATCATTTTAAGAGACAATTATATTTGAAACTGCTAAATTTTTATTTAAAAAAAATGAAAAAGGTCTATCAAATGAGAAAAAAATTCATATTCAAAACGAACCGGCAGCCGGCAGGTCCGCCTTTAGGCAGAGCCCAATTTTTACCAATAAAAAACTAATCTTTACCAAAAAATTGGATTAACAAAACACTAAATGCAAAATAAAGATACTAACCGATATAAAAATAAATTTATATTTCATAAATTGTTAACGAAAAATTTGTATCATATATTTTTAATTTTCACTTAAATCACAAATAAAAAAGTGTGTATATCTAGAAATTTGACTTTACGGATCGAAATATTAAAAGCAAAAGACAACAAATGCATGTTGCATTTGTCAAAATAAGTAAATTGCGTATTTCTCTGCACATATTTACCATTATAATGAAACTTTTAAAAAACAAATCAGCATAATAGCACAAACAATATACCCCGCCTAAAGGCAGGTTTGCCGGTTAGAGGGTTAAGCTTTTATTTTACCAAATGCAATTGCCTAAGAAAATTTGTAAATACAGAGAGAGCAGCTAAGGTGATATGCATGGTGAAATTACTTATGAGGTGGTGTTGAAGAACCAGCTGGGTTTTTTTAGTTATTCCGTAGATGCCAACAATTTTGTTTCTATTCATGTTTTTGTTTATATTTATGTTTTCTTATTAAAAACAGATACTTAACTATTGTAAAAATTTTAAAATTTTTTTGAAAATTTGTGAATATGTGTGTTTTTTACAGAATGTTTGTTTTTTTTTTTTTTAAATAAATGAATGAAAAAATAAATACTTCCAAACTTTTTTTCTAATTTGCTGCCGCTAAACAAAATACCAACGATTGGCTCATTTATACATACGTATTTTTAAGAAAGCATCGCCAAATAGAAGCGTTGGTGTCTTTTGATGTGATTTGCGATTTTATTTGTTTTTTTTTTGTGTGTTTTTCTTCTCGTTTATTTACATATATTTTTTCACTTTTGACAGCTGCTTTTTATTTCATGGGTTCTTTTTGACATAAACGATTTAAAAAAAAATGCCGTGTTGTTTTTGTATTGTTGTAAAGTGCCACCGCCTTACGTAATTTCACCATGGTTACATGTAAATACTTAAGGATACCCATAGTCAATCTCCTATCAAGTATATTAATTGCAATAACCTTAAGTTATATAAAATTGCATTAGATATAGCAGGCTTTAAAAGTTGAATACTATAACATTCAGGTCATTCTGTATCATCATGAAAATGAATGCTATAATATTCACGTCCACGAACGTGTTAACTATGTTCAAAAGAATAGTTGGTAACAGCGACACATATTTAAACAAATGTCCTGTTTTTTCTCTCCTTTTAATAATTACTTTTCATTACAGTAATCAAACCAAAAATATAAACAAATTAATTTGTACGTATGCATATGTGAAGGTGTGTTATAACAAAGCAAAACAAAAGTAAGAAAAATAGCAAAAACAACTCATACAAAAATAATGGATGAATATTTTGTTTATTAAGAGAAAGTCCATTCACAAGACATTTAAGTTTCTCAATAATTCGTTACATTTAATTTGATTTTGTTTTTATAGGAATTTAACTTCGTTTTTATTTTATAGTAGCTAAAACCCGGCGTGCTTTGCCACCACAATCTTAATTATTATCTTAAATTAGTTCCTTCCAGAAATATACTGTAGAATCTATCGTTTCGCTGCATACAGTCTTCAAGCTAACACACATTCACTTTTGTTTTTGTATTTTAACCACAATGAATTCAACTTACACCGTTAAGTTATTAATTACACAGCATACACTAAATAAAGAATATTAATAAGAGAAAGAAAAACGTCATTCAAAAATGTTTTAACTTGTATGCTATCCACTACACAACACATCAGTAAAAAATAAAATGGGTACAGCAAATCAAAACGATTCATTCACTAAAGACACATGCAATCACTAATAAGAAACATGGATTTATTTAAAAAATAATTTTTCGTTTTTTTGCCCTCTGTACAAATTCAAATACAAATACAAAAAAATATATAGTTGTTTGTGTTTTCTACTTTTACAAACAAAAAGCACAATAATCTTGTGAGTGTCATTTCTCCTCTTATCGGCAAACTCAAGACTGCTTTACTCTATGTAAAATACAAAATTTTAAAACTAAGAAAAAAAATTAACACAATGAATGATTTACTGTGTAGTATGAGTCATTCACTGATGTTTTTATTTAGTCGTCTCATAATTTTCTTCACAACATTCCAATAAAACCATAGAGTAATAAGTACAGAAGTATTAAGAGCTTATCAAAGGTATATACACATTTTAATGCATTTTAAATGGTAAATGAGATCACAACACTAATTCATTTGAAAATGAATGCACAATTTTACTTTTGTTAGCATTCATGCAGGCCGCTAATATATACAGATAACCGCCTTCTGGCTAATTTAGATAGATAACGCTGGTTTAATTGTTCCGTTTTCCACATATACAAAATTCAATATTTAGTATGAATGGAAGGCGCACACCAACTTATCTAATTCACCCAGTTACTGGCTTATGATGTGTGTTGCTTACGACTTTCTTTAAACTAATTTAGAAACCTCTACTATCGCCGTTCTCAGGATATACAAAACACAATATTTGCTTTGCATGCGTGGTAACACGCCTACTTGTCCAATTTTGCCCACTATTTGACTGAAGATTTGTATTGACTATGAAGCTATTTGGACCAAATACTAAAACTTTAGCTTTAACTGTTCTCAAGATATAAAAAATCAATATTTAGTTTATATGGAAGGTACCACCTCCTCTTTTCCAATGCCGCGCAGTTTTTAACTGATGATTTCTATTGACTTTAGAGTCACTCCGACCAAATTCAGAAGTTTTTTTAACCGTTCTCAAGATATACAGAAATCAATATTTACATTGTATGGGAGCTATCACACCCATTTTTCCAATTCCGTCCACTTTTTGACTGAAAATTTGTAATGGCCATGAAGTTACTTAGACTAAATACTGAAAATTAACCTTAACCCTTCGCAAGATTTATTGAAAGCAATATTTAGTTTGTATAGGACCAAATACTAAAACTTTAGCTTTAAGCGTTCTCAAGACTTACAAAAATCAATATTTACTTTGTATTAGAGGTATCACTCCCATTTGTCATATTCTGCCCACTTTTGAACTGATGATTTGTATTGGCCATGAAGTCAATACTATAAATAACTAACAATACTAAAAATACTAAAACTTTAACTTTAACCGTTGTTAAGATATTATTCAATCAATATTTAGTTTGTATGGGAGGTACGGTACCACGCTCACCTTTCATTGATGATTTACATTGACTGTGAATCTATTTGGGCCAAATTTAGATGATCTTGCTGTTACCGCTTTCCAGATATACACAAATAAATATACACTTTGTATGGGCGTACAACTGCCCAGTTGGAATTTTTGAAATGTATAGAGCCTATAGTTCTTTCCAGACATACAGAGAGACACTGTAAAAATTGCAAGAAAATCAGTTCATCCGTTTAGCCGTCCGTAAGGCACAAGCAAGCCAGTAGACCAAAACACAAACATACAAACACACATTTATTTTTATATATGTTCATTCATTTTCTAACAAATAATCGTAAATCAAAAAGAACACTCACACCTGCTTGCAAATATGTACATATATATGTATGTATGTATGTGTGATTTTCGAAAAAAAATACGTATGTGTGCCTGAGGGAAGAGTTATAGAGTTGAAGTCAAGTGTACTTTCGTTGAATTTTTTTACTGTTGATCACTTAAATGTTAATCGTATCAAGATGATAGTGTTGATAGCGCTTGCATTTTAACGTGATGAATGATCGTTTCTGTTTTTTTTTTACTTTTATGTTTTACTTTAAAAATGTTAATTGTAAATTGTAAATGAATTAAAATACTATTTGCCGGTCTGTGATGCTAATGTTTGTAGCGCATTAATTATCAACTTAGCATTACGATCGACTTCGGATTACTTTTTGAATCAATCTGAAGGAATATTTTATTCGTTTTGAAACGCACGAATTAATATTATATAGACCTTGTATTTTAGTGCGTCGAATTTGCTTAAGACAGATCCAGATAGCGTGTACCAATTCATCATTCATAAAAACTTTAGTTTATATACATACCACCTTGATCAAAAAGTTCCCGGAATTTATTAAGAAAATTAAAAATACAAGTTTAGTCATTTAAATCCATCGACAACAGCACAGTTATGCCAGCGCTTGATCCAATCCTTGGAGCATTTGTTATATTCGGTTTTCGGTATGTACATCAGAGCTGCCTGCGATTTTTCTATTATTTCATCTCGACTGCTGAAACGCGTTCTCCGTAATGTTTTTTTAACTCAATCGAACAGAAAGAAGTCACAGCGAGTCAAATCAGGTGGCTGTTGGATGGTATTTGTTGCATTTTTCGTCAATAAATTTCGAATAATGATGGCGTTATCATGGTGCAAAATCCACGAGTTTTCTGTCCAAAATTCTGGTCTCTTTCGACGAATCGCTACACGCAAACGTTTCATAATGGCCAAATAATACTCTTTGTTTATTGTCTGACCTTCTGGAAAAAATTAATGATGCACTGCACCGCTGAAATCCATGAAAACCCTGAGACTTGCCTTCTTTTTAGATAGAGAACGACGTGGATTTTTTGGTCTCGCCATTTTGGTGAACGCCATTCACTTGCCTGATGTCTGAATTACGTGTCGTACTCATAAACCCAGGTCTCGTCTCCAGTAATAATCCTTTTGATGAGTGTGGGATCGGATTCAGCCTCGCAAATCATGTCTTTTGCGACCTCAACACGGTCTCTTTTTCGCATGATATCGAGGCACTAACTTTGCTGCTACACGTCGGAAGCCCAAATCATTAACCAAAATGTCTTGAACGGATCCATAGGCAATGTTCAAGTCCTCCGTTATCTCTCTGATGGTTAGTTTGCGGGTATTGACAACATTTCTTTTACTTTATCAATGTTTTCGTCGGTTTTCGATGTTGATGGTCTGCCACTGAGTTCATCATGTTCGACTGACTCACGACCACTTTTGAACCGCTCGTGCCACTGGTAAACGACCATTTTCTTTAAAGAATCGTTGCCGAAATATTTTTCCAACATTTCCAATGTTCGCGCACTATTAAATCCGTTTTTTACGCAAAATTTGATACAAGTTCGTTGTTGCAAACTTAAATCCATTTCTAAGAATGTAAAAAATCGCCAACGCACATAGAGATATACATATATACTCTTGGCTATGTAGCTTTTGCAAATGTCAAACTATGACGCTAAGATTTAGCGGGAATATCAACAACAGATGTACCAACTTAACAAAAGAAAAAACTCAAATCGGAACGATAGGACCCACACGAGGGTTGTTCCGAGAACTTTTTGATCAAGGTGGTATACCTACATATGTATGTAGATTTATAGTAGGGCTAAACTTTAGCAAATTTGGTGTTTAACGTAAGTACCACATATTGAATAAGTAATAATAAAAATTATGCTTGAGCTTAAATTGGCACAAATTTGCAAGTTTTTTTATTAAAATTTTTTATAAGCATTAGATAGAAAATAGCTCCCTAAAGTAATCAAAACCAATTTTAAAGAAAATTTCTTCTCAATAAATAAAATATGTATCTGTTGCTTTATATAATGAATTCTAACGGTCATTTCTTATGGTTTAATTAATTCATAGGCGAAAAATTAAACATTTCGGTCAATTTCATTTTATTTATTTATTTTTATTATTTATATTTTGATTTGCATTCTCTAAATTATTCTAAATACAAGAGCAGTGTTGTAAAAAAATATACAAAAAATACTTAACACATTCATTTTTTTGCGTCGCTAACACTAAAAAATTGTATTAAAAACACTGGGCTGCTAATACTGTATGTGAGAAGTAACCGTAAGTTTTATAATGAAAACAAAAATACCAGTTGTATTTAAATTAATTTAATACTTACTCACGCATACATGTATGTATGTATATGCATATGTTGTTGCTAATCATCATTGTTGTTGTTGTTGTTATTATCATCATTTAAATTTATTGTGATTTATTTTGCATTAATCTGTATTCAAAATTACCTTATTCATAAATTCACACACTCACAAAGTAACAAATTTACAAACATTGTTTTTTCTTTTTCTCTTTTCTATTTTTTCTTAATTTTTAATTTACTGTTACTTTTAAAAATATAGGTTAAACAGCGATTTATATTTTGCTGCTGTTTTGTTTCTTAATGTCGGCATATGTTTCTTAGAACTAAAAAAAATTTGCTGGTATGTCTCATAATATATGTACATACATACATACATGTGTACGTATGTAAGTATTTTTCGCTAAATTGTGATGATTTATAGTGTTTTTAAAAATTGATTTTTGGTTTAACAAAACAAAGTATGTAATTAATCGGGTGTTAAATTGTATGTATGTATGTATGTATGTATGTGTGTAATCTTACACAAAACTTAAGATGCTCTAAAATTAGATAATATACATATCTCTCTCTCTCTCTCTCTCTCTCTTATTGCTTTTTAGTCTTTTTTCTAATGTGGATTTAATGTTTACATATTAAAGCAATCGAATGAGTTGTCACGAAAGTCAGTGACAGTTTTTTTCAATTTCTCGAAATTGTTGGCATTTAATATTTTTATTTGTTTAAATTGATTAGCATAAGTATTGTATTAGTAAATAAAAAAAGGTTTTGTTTCTATAAAATACAACTGATAGAAAAAGAATTTTTATAGATGTACAGATGTATGTATGTACATTCATTCATATTTATGTATGTATGTATATTTTTTTGAAACACAGCCTTCTTATGTAAACAACATTATTGTGTATCAAATTTTTAAAGTCAAAAGTGAAATTATTTCTGTTAATCTACACTTTCCTTTTCACCGCTTACAGCAAAACAAGGGGAATTTATTATGAAATTATTAAAAAAGTGATAAGATTCTATCGAAACACTTTGGTTCTACATCTCTCTGCTTCAAATAACGTAAAATACTTTCGCGTGAAAGAGATCAAGTATATCCCATCAGGAAATTTAAGCCAAAGATATAAACTACAGTAGTATATATTATATTTTTGAGCCGTGAACCACATCTTAACAGGCTCTGCATTCCACCAAACTTAATTCTTGCATTAATTCCTTTTTGAAAAAAAAAAAACTATATTTAAACTTAATAATAAGCAAAAGAATGAGTGAACATTTTAATTTAGCGGTTTCGTCTACGCATATTAGAGGCCCGCATTACTGCATTCATTGCACCTTAATACCAGTGTTGCCAATTTAGTGCCTTTCGCGCATATTTAGCTTGTTTCAACTGCCGAAGAGTAGAATATTTTCTCTTTGGATTTTTCTCTTTTACTTGCAATTTTTTGTAAGAAAGAGAAATTCACTAAATTCAATAAACTCATTAATTCATATAAACTATTGGCTTTAAATGCTTCATGCTGTAAAATTTACGTAATTCCAGATAATTTTTGATCAAAAATGTATAAAAATAGTGTTTTCGAAACATATCTCAAATCTAAGCGTCCATTTTTCAAGATTTAAAAGTCATTTTAGAAGAAAGCTAAAAATTTTAATTGTTTAATGCAAATACTAAACTTGTAATTTGTTATTACATTTTTCAAAATCCTAGGGGGATCATAGGATCATAACAAATTCTCTCCATTTACGCATATCTAAAGTCGATGATATAATGTGATACCAGTGCTGTTATGGGATTTTCTTTCAATCTGTCTTCTCTAGTTTTGCTAAGTCGTAGTTTGGTCTCCTCAGAGTGCGCCCAGTCCATTTCCTTCATTACAAGAACTTAGTGTGATCTCGTTTATGGCCAGAATAGACAGCGGTTTATAAGTTCCTGAATGGAAGGAGAATACCCTATAGCAATCAGTCGGCCTGGATAGGTCCAATCTGTTCTGAATAGCAGTGCTGGAACCGCCGGACGTCGTGAGGATACTGCCCAGATGGCAAGAAGAGGGGACATCTCCCAAATTTCTGTTTCAGAATTCGGAATATCGTTGTGTTATTAGCGTTGGTCGTTTCACAAATTTTGGTTTGGAAGATTTGTATCCGCAAGCTCGCTTTGTATGCTTCTGACTATGTACAGTTCATTTTCCTTGCATTTCCCAATGTCTGTTAGCAAGGAGATAGATGTCATCTGAGTAAGTCAGGTCTTCCAATTTTACGTCGCCAGGTTGTATCACGTTGCAACACATAATCGAGTACAACGTTAAACAGCAGTAGGGAATGAACATAACCTTGCCTAACACCAGCAGCAAAAAATTAGGGTAACGTTTTTAAATTGTTATGTAATATGTTCTAAGCCGTTTTTAATTTTATTTTTTAATCGTTAAAATTGTTAAAAAAAATCTTTGTAAATGTGGAAATTTGAATAGTAGAAATTTTTTCTTTAAAATATCAGTATATATACAGGGCTTTGCAATAGAGGGTTAAAGTGAAATATATATATAGTTAAAGTATATAAAGTTAAAGTCTTAAACGCAAATGACCAGTGTGACCAGAATTTAAAAACAACATAAAGCTAAATCACGTTCAAAAAAAGCTCAAAAAAATTCTTTTCGCCCCAAAAAAATAACTTTTTAATTGTTTTTAAGACCCTTCATCACGAAAAAACTACTCCTTTTTCACTTTTGACATAGTTTAATCTCAAAAAAAGTTTCATATTTTGCCAAGCCGGGAAGAATATAAAATGGCATTCGCATATGTATTAAAATAAGAAATTAAAGTCCACACATTTTCAATTTTAAACAATTTAAATTCAAGCGAAAACTTGCAATCCAAAATCACCTCTAAACACTAGAACTGTTGAAGGATAACTATGCTTGTGAGCAACGTTGCCACAACTACGAATTTTTTATAACCAAATTTCGATAAAAACTAACCAAATATTTAAATATTATTTTATATATGGAATTTATAACAGTATTGACTGAATATAGACTGGTCAAACAAGCTTGGTACTGCAATTGATGAGGCATATTCTCCTATTTGTTCTAAACATTTTAACTATGTATTAACAAACTTCAGTACTACCGGATATCTTACTGAATATATCTGATATATATTCTCACTTAGACACTGAACGAAATAGTATAAACAATGAAGTTTTATTGCTTTGATTGCTTGCCAAAGCTTATCCTGAATATGTTCCACCGATCTCAACATGCGAGAGACTGTTTATGCAGTTCGGAAGTAATGATTTTGATATGAAAAAGGAAAAACTCCCAAGTCAGGCAAAAATGTTCGGAGATGATTAACTGAGGGCATTACTCTATGAAGGTTATTTTCGAACTCGAAAAAAATTGTAGCGGCAACAAATCATTACTTGAGATGAAAAATATATCTATTAGGACAATGGTCGAAATGTTCAAAGATCAGTTGAAACTATTTAGAAAATAGTTTCAGCCGCCTTATAATCCAGACCTTGCCCGTCAGACTACCATTTGTTTCGATCGTAGTACTTTTCACTTTAGAGCAGAGTATAAGAAAATGGCTCCATTCGTTCTTGACCTCAAAAAATTTTCATTCTTTTGGCACGAAATCCATATGTTACCAGAAGGATGGGAAAATTCATAGCATACTCACAACAAAAGCCAAAGTTGACCAAAAATACAGTTCTTGAAGTAATACACTCAATAAAAACCTGTGTAATAAACGTTAGAAAAAATCATTATCTTTTTTTATTTCAAGAAAAAAGTAACCAAAATAGAAAAAAAGTACACATCTACACATCAAAGAAAAAAATAACCAATTTTGGTTAAAAATAACCAAAACGGCAATGCTTCTTGTGAGCGACAGGAGTACAGAAAGCAATATATATGTATATTTTTTTTCATTTGAAGAAAATACGGTACTTTATAAAGAACAGATGATCATACGTCGCAAAATTATACCAGTATAATAAACAAAGCATATATATAATTAACGGATGGTACATCGGGTAATAAAGGATTAAATAAAGTTGTAGAATAAATTTTTGGTAAACTTTGATATTATTTAGTAAATTTTAATATAAGCCATGGGCTAAGAAAAGGTTGCATGAGTTGAAACTATCCGGCCCAATATGGTCAATATTCGGCGGATCAAAGATTTCCATTGGTCATACCTTAATTAAGATTTCTTTATTTTAATATTCTTATTTTTTACCTTTTTTCATTCCCCGTAATGATTTACTTAAAATAGTCCGATTTTGTTGCATTTAACTGATGACAATTCGACAATAAAATTTCATTGATCAATTAATGTATGATCGATACTTATTGCCCCAGTAGTAGCGAGGTGCCTCTTTGATATCGAAACAATCTTGACAATTTTTGACTTCTGAGCTCGGGTTCACTCACAACATTCTATACTTATACTCAACAAAATTTAAGCATATTTTTGCAGCTGCTTGTAATTTTAATAATAAAAAGAATGGCACGATGTATTTCTTCAGAGATTTTACACATTTTTAATTCAATATAACTTTTACACATGCGAGGAATTAAAAAAACTCCAATGACCAAAAATGTAAATTGAAATATCACCTTTTTATATGAATAATAAACATAATACAGGCGATTAAGTTCACAATATCAAAGGTTTACCTTTTTAAAAGGTTTGGGTTGGTTTAAATTGCTTTAAAATAAAGTAAACACAGCTTCATTTTGTTGTTTTACAGTTTTTATTTATTCCACTATAATTTTTATCCTGTTTGTCTTAATACAACACTTAATTTCATTTATACATTTTTATTTCTGCTTTCTCACAACTTTATTTATTGACAGCCAAACGATAACTAACTAAGTAGGCAAAGCAGTCTCCTTATATACCTAATTGCCTACATTTTGGAAATTTCTCGAAATGTCTCAAACGATCTCACATTCTTTATCCGTTAATTTTAAGCATGTAAGATTGTGTTACCCAGAAATGATTAAATTGGCATTGCTGCCATATACAGAAATAAGTACGCAATTGGCAGGGTGACACATAACTACCAAATATACAAAATTTATGCATTTTTATTTTCGTAACAATGTGTTTGAACAATCTATTTCATTCATAGTGCTTTGTATGAAAATCAGACTTCCACCAAACATTCCAACGCTATTACCAAAACCTCTCCAAGCTTCACTGTGAATTTACAATATTGTTCTGAAAGATCTTAGTATTTTTATATATATATATATTTTTTTCTAACCAAACACATGAAATTTAATTTAATTGCTTAATAGGACATTTTTGTGTTTTTACTTTTTCACAGTTTTGAAACTCTTTTTCACAGTTTAACCATCATCGTGGAATTTGATTAGAAGTTTACGAATATCAATTAAAGCTAGTTTACCCATTGCATTTGCTTTACGAAAAATTATATAATTTTTACCAATAAATAATTAGTATTAATCAGTAATAATACAAAACTGATACGAGTAATAAAATGCCTAATTTGATGCCTAAAATATAGAGTACATTCCGTAGCATAACTATAATTATTGCGAGATTTCTTTTGTAATTTTTTAAATTTTGTGAAGGCTTAGATAGTTTTAAGGAAACACAAAATGTCTATGCTATTTTGATAATAATAATTCCAATAACATTCCATGAGCCGCACACGATTCTATTTTTAGACTTATTAAAAGGGACCTACAGTTTAACCACGACTCCGAACAGCACATGCAATAGTGAAGTCATAAAATTTTTTTCAGATGGCCTGGCCTCCAATTGAACTGGGGACCTCTTGCTTGGTAGGCGGGTGTCTCACCTACCATACCACAGCGGCAAAATTAAAACTAAATTGTAAAAAATGGGAGTGTACACTTTATTCTGAAGCTCACAGTAAATTTTTTCTTGTTGTTTTGCTGTTACTGTTAAGTTTTCTATAACAATATCTTGTAACTAATTGTGTAGACACTTCTGTTTATCTGCTTTTAGTTTATAAAAAATAAATAGAATTGTGAGTAAATAATTCATTTTAATAACAAAGTCATTTTTAAATTTTTAAACTTCTGTTAAAATCTACCAATATTCTATTTAGCCTACCATTCTACCATACGAAATATTTTCTACTAATTGTGGTAGAATGTTATCAACAGTGGCAACACTGGTTGCTACGCACATACACATGTGTCTGCTCTATTGTTCTTTTTTGTTGAAATTTCAAAACAGGCTAAAAAAAAAAACTAATTGAATTTTTGAAACAAACTAAAAAAAAAGCTAAAAGCTAAATGAAAAATTTCAAAGCAAATTCGAACAATAAAAAGCTAAATTTAGCTTTAAAAAAGCTAACATGTTCACACTGCAAACAACTGAATGCAGAGAACAATGAAAAGCTAAAGCATTAATAATTTATCAAAGAGATATACACAGTTCAACACACATAAAAAGATGAAAGAGATCACAACAATGATTCATTTTAAAGTGAATACACAATTTTGCCTCTTTTTAACATTCATGCAGGTCTCTACTGCACATGTATTAACAATTTTAATTAATTTTCCATTGCATACTTTACGGCTATTAGAGTATTGCCAATTGCCTTAACACAACTCATGTTTAAGAACTCTCTGTACGGTATTACCTACTTTAGTACATTGATACAACAGTGTACGTATGGTAAGGCTAGTATTGTTATTGCCAAATAACGTTTGCTGGTGGCTTCTTTGTTTTCTACTTCTTTAGAATTGTGGCAGCTAGTGAACGGAGTGAATCTGGCAACACTTTAGAAAATAAAAGAAAAAGAAAACAAATATTAATTCCTGTCGTCTTTTCTGCCACAACTGTAGACAATTCATCTTGCAACTCAATTTGAATTATTTATACTTCTAAACATAAAAATAAAATAATAATAATTTTGAATAGTTTAAGAGTAAAATAACGCGTTTTATTTACCACAAACTATATTGGTGACCCCGTGCTTAGAACAAATGATGCCAGAACCGATTCGTCCACTTTTAAGTATATAGGAGCAACACGATTTAGACAAATTGGCAAAAACGGCAGATAAAATGTTAGAGACGAACAACAACATGGTAAGTGCCATATCACACAGTACCTCAAGTAGATAAACGCTAGGATGAAAATACAATCAAGTCACAATAATTGTCGTAATCGTTCAAGATCTCGGAGTCGCTCACAATCGGGTCATAATCCTTCTGAATCACAACTTTGCTGGTACCATGTAAAATTTGGAAAGAATGCTAAACGCTGTAAACCAAATTGCCTACATTATAGCAATAATTCGGAAATCTAATTTGGCTGTCGTCAAGCAACTCAATTGGCGACAGCGACAGCAATAATGGAATAATTTCGGAAAATCGTTTGCACGTATATGATAACTCGACGAAATCTTACTTTTTAATTGACTCAGAATTGATAGTCTCAATTATACCCCCATCTTCAGTCAAGGCGAAACTTTTCCCATCGAAAATTAAACTTTTGGCGGCCAATTAGAGTGAAATCACAACCTATGGTCACTCGGTTCTTAAACTAGACCTAGCTTTACGTCGTGACTTTAAGTGGCTATTCATTATTGCTGGCATTCAATCATCCATAATTGGTGTTGACTTTGTAATTCATTATAATTTGTTAATTGATCTCAAGACCAAACGACTACTAGATGGTACAACCAAACTTGCTAATAGTGGTAAAATTATTAAACGGAATGTTTTAATATCTTAACAATTTCTTCAAGCACACCATTTGCAGCTTTAATCCAAGTCAGTATTACGACAACAACCTTAACCCGAAAGGAGGTTCAACCGTCGCACATCATATCGAAAGAACTGGTAAGCCGGTAGCAGATCGCCCACGTAGATTATCTGGAGATAAATTAGTAGCCGCAAAAGCAGAAGTAGATTTTCGTTTGGAACAAAGTATATGCCGTATATCTAAGAGTCAATGGGCTAGTCCTATTCACATTGTGGCTAAAAAAACGGGTGGTTGGCGTGTATGTGGCGACTATCGAGAATTTAACGCTCAAACAGTTCCTGATCGCTATCCAATAGCTAATATCAACGACTTTGTTGAAAGACTATATGGTAAGTCCATTTTTACTACATTAGATCTAGTAAGAGCCTATTACCAAATTCCGATGGTCGAAGAGGATATTGAAAAAACAACTCTGCACCACGTTTGGCTTAATAGAATTTTTGTATATGCCGTTTGGACTACGAAACGCCACGCAAAAGTCCCAAAGGTTTATGGGCTCAGTTCTAAGAGGTTTGAACTTCGTTTATTGTTACATCGACGATATTATCATAACGTCAAATTCAATCGAAGAGCATAACCACCATCTGAGATTAGTTTTTGATCGTCTTCGTCAGCAGGGCTTAACAATCAATGTTAGGAAATGTGATTTTTGCCAAAATGAGGTCGAATTTTAGGGTTACACTATCAATAGCAGTGGTTGTCGACCTCCTAAAGATCGTGTTACTGCCATTGAAAACTACGCTAGACCCGAAACGATTTGTGAACTACGAAGATTTCTGGCTATCATTAACTACTATCGTCGGTACATCCCACATGCAGCTCAACTGCAAGCACCGCTTAACAGTTTTCTCACAGACTCTAAGACAAATGATAAGAGGTAATTACCTTGGACACCAGAAGCCGAAAATGCCTTCGAAGAATGTAAAAAAAGCATAAGTGAGGCTACTACGCTAGCGCATACTGCCCTAAACTCCGAACTGGCACTCATAACGGACGCTTCTGATATCGGAGCGGTTCTCGAGCAAAATTTTGATGGTTATAGAGACCGCTAGGTTTTTTCTCCAGGAAATTGTCAAAGGCGAAAAGCAACTACAGCACATATGATCATATGATGGAGGCTCGTCATTAAAACCGATCATCGACCGCTGATTTATGCATTTTCTCGGAAGCCAGAGAAGGCTTCCCCACGTCAATTGGGACATTTGGATTCATATCGCAATTTACAACAGGGATACTACATTTGTCTGGTTCCAAGAATACTGTTGCTGATGCTTTGCCTCGTTTAAATGCAATTTCGATGCTGTTAACAATATCATACGAGGAACTCCAATCATCACAAGAAACAGATGACGAATTGAAAACCTTAATGAAAGGTAACAATTCGTTAAAACTTCAAATAGTCCACTTCGATTCTTCTTCAATCTATGATGACATTTCACCGGTTATGTACTACCTTACGTTCCCAATGAACTACGCCAGCAAGTTTTCAATTCAATACATAATCTATCACATCCTTGTGGTAAAGCTACACTTCAAGAGATCCGAAGGAAATATGTTTGGCCTAGTATGAAAAAACAAGTTATCAATTGGGTTCGTACTTGTTTATTGTGTCAGAGAGCAAAGATAACTAAACATAATCGCTTAACACCGAACAAGATAGATGTACCTGATAATCGTTTTGACCACGTCCACCTGGATATTGTAATTATGCCAGTAATATAAGGTTTTAGATACTGCCTTACTATGATTGACAGGTTTTCGAGGTGGCCGGAATCAGTTCCCTTGAAAAACATGTCTGCTCAAACCGTTGCAGCTGCTTTTTGGACTCATTGGATATCTAGATTCGGATACTCAAAAACTATAACTACAGACCAAGGTACACAGTTTGAATCAGCTCTATTCAAATCATTGACTAATTTCATTGGATCTAAACGCGCCCGAACTACTGCATACCATCCACAATCAAACGGTATGGTCGAACGTTGGCATAGAACATTTAAAACAGCTCTTATGTGCCATCCTAATACTTCATGGATTGATATACTGCCGCCAGTAATACTTGATTTAAGAACCTCTTTCAAAGAGGATGTTCAGGCTTCTCCATCGGACTTATTATATGGAGGCCCATTACGTTTACCAAATGAATTTTTTGAAAATACTAACGATAACACTAATCCGGATGAATTTCTTAAAAAACTTCGCAACCATTTTAGTCTTCTACGACCTATACCAACAGCTCATCATAACAAAAGCAAAATTTTTGTTTTGAAAAATATTAATGATTGCTTTCATGTATTTCTGCGCACCGATTCAGTCCGAGAACCACTTCAGACGCCTTACACAGGACCTTATGAAGTAGTCCAACGTTTATCCGATCATTTATATACCATAAAAATTAAAGATAAAGATGTAAACGTCACCGTCGACCGATTAAAACCAGCCTTTATCATCAATTATATTCAAGACAATTTTCTACACCAAAGACCTCAAGACTCTAAGTCAAAGCAGCATACCACATCACAACAACTGGAAACTTCAATCAACAATGATCTTCAAATTACCACTGACGAAAGTGCATCGTTCTCAGCAGTTCCTGACTTAGTAACTGGAGAGGGAGTGGATAAGGCAGCACCAAGTTTGTCAGCTAGTGAACGGAGTGAATCTGGCAACACTTTAGAACACAAAAGAAAAAGAAAACAAATATTAATTCCTCGCGTCGTCTTTGCTGCCACAACTGTAGACAATTCTTCTTGCAACTCAATTTGAATTCTTTTATACTTCCAAACATAAAAATAAAATAATAATAATTTTAAATAGTTTAAGAGTAAAATAACGCGTTTTATTTGCCACAAACTATAGAATCTAAAATTGAGATACTAATGTTACAGTTTGTTCGAATTTATTCATAATCCTTAAATTCAAATATAACAACGACAAACTCACAGATAGTTGGAATGGCGGTTTCCAAAAAAAAAAAAAAACTACCATTTTAGGAACGTATTGTGTATACGTGTGGGTATACTAGACAAACCGCTTGCACAATTATCTGCCAAGTCATATCTTAAATTTAAAATCAAAATACACGTTTGTGCAAAACTTTTAATCTTGCAACATCCTTCTTTATACGTCTAATTTTTAAATCGTTAAGACTAATCAAGGCGAATTCAATAAGGTGGCCCTAATTTACTATGTAAGCAACAGCTGATACATTCGCGTATGTCAAAAAACACAAACATTCTGTATTTTGTTGACAAAAAATACCCTTGACGCTACAGCTGTTTGCTTACTACAGAATTATATTGACACACCGAAGTTTTGTATTACAGTGTTGTATTCGTTTTCAATTTAAGACCACCTTATTAAATTCGCCTTGAGACTAATGAATGAATTCTTTGCCATACTGTTTCGAAATTCTTTCTAATGCTATCAAATATAAATAAGATATAAAAGTTCCAGAACTATTATTAGAAAAATGTTTGTTGCAGTCACCTCATACAAATTATGAACCAATGATAGTGTGTGTTTTGGTAGTGGAATAAATAGAAAAATAAATTAAAAAGAATGGAGAAAAGAAAACACGAATTTTTTGTAGTTTATTGTTGTTGCTTCTATGAGTGCTTATTTTGTTATTATTATTATTTTTTTTGGTGTTTCGTTTGTACATACATTTTCTCCTAACAAGTTCTTACAGAAAAAAACAAAGTTTCCGTCTAACTAAATCCACAAAACAAGCACACGTACTGTCAGTCTTCTACTGTGAGTCGTTGGGTGCGGTTGTGTTGAGTCCAAGTTTTTTGAAGTAATTTTTAAAGTTTACTAAAGGAGCTTAATTTTTTTTTTAACATAGGGTGAGTTGAATAATAAATTTAAATGTTCAATTTTTTTTTATTATTAATTAATAGTTTTTTTTAGAAATTTATGTATTTCTAAAATAAACTTTCGCCTCATAGTCGTCAGCTTGTTAAAAACGACAAATATTGCACATAAATACATACATACTAGTGGTGTGTACGTTTATACAATTTTCGGCAAAAATGGCTACGTTCTATGCAGAAAGAGAATGATAACAAAGTGCAAAGAGTAATTTTCGTCTGACATTCGCTTTAATTTTTTTTCTTGCGGCTTTATCTCATCGTTTATTTCTTTTGTTGTATTTTCCGCATTAATAAAATACACTTAGGGAAAGGTTATTAACTTTTAATCAGAAAATATGTACAAACTCTAATTTTAAAAAGCCACAAAAGTTTAATTAAATTAAAAAAAATTAAATGCAAATGTGTTTTGTTTTTCAAATAGAAATTAATTTTTTGTATTATGCACATGCAAACGTTAAAACAAGCATGCATAATAAATTTATATGTACATATATTAATTATTTAACAATCACTTTTTTAAAATTTAATTTCGGGTTGTTTTTCATAATTTTTGTTTATATATAAAACTTAAAAATGGGTGTTAATGTTTGCCGTGATCCATTCAAGAATCTTTTCCTTCTACTTTTGTTATCTATTCCACACATTGCCTGAGTCGTGATGTTGGAAAGCACGGTAAACAACTCAAATGCATAGTCTTAAATACAAATATTTACAATATTAGACTTTTGTTCTATTTTTTTTTTATCATTAACAACCGGTTAAAGTACACACGACAACAACAATGGCAACATTTGTTCATTTCCATAGACTCGAAATATTTTCTTTTCTGTCTAGATATTTAGTAGTGAGATTTGTTGTTATAACAATATTTGTGCAGGTTCGATTACCACGTCTGAGATTTTATTAAATTTTCCTTTTTTTAATAAAATCTTGTTAATTTAAAGTAATTTGAATAACCATACGATATTTGAAAATAAAAAATATCACTAAAATTTGCTTTGTCATAATAACACCGATTCCATTCAAAATGAAAATCTTTATAGGTGGTGAAGGATACATACATATGTACATTAATATTGGCCCTTGAGTCGAAGTCGTTTTCGACATTTTAAAGCTAGGTTAAATAAAAGACAAAATGTTTCTTTATGAATGTGTTTTGGCTGATATTTGTAACGCCCATAAACGTAATCAGTTTCAGCTCCACCTTTTATTAAGCCGATGTAGTCAAAACCTTTAAGTTGTCCATGTAAAGCTTGGTATGAAATCGCAAGTGTGAATCGCAATTCTGGCTTAAAAATTGGTGAATTAGTATTTTTTTCTATTTAATTAATAGGTTAGCACATTTCTTTGTATCTCTTTCACGCCCGTTCTACTGCACCAATTTTGAAAAAATATATATGGGTTTGAAGTTTTTTTTCTGTGCAGATGTGCACAATATAAATTTTATATAAATCGGTCCAATACCTTGGGAGTTATACGACTATAAAATTCTTACTAACATAGAAAGAAAACGCATTTTTTTGAGTAACTACAGATAAATAAAAAAACAAGAGGAAAAACAATTTCATAATTTTAGACTTATATTAAAAAAATAAAATGTATTTAAAATATATTAAAAATAAATGAAATAAAAAACTCCTAAATTTTATATAAATAAATGGCGGGTAATTTTAAAACACTAACTTATGTGCATACATACATACTCGTACATTATTACGAGTAAAATAAATGTTAGATGCTAGCATGCGGCGGATTGTGTCAGCCGCTAAGTACACAAGTTATTATTTTTCTAATATTTCGATACGGCATATAATTTACAAGTTTGTCTATTTTTTTCAAAATTTTACATTCAAAAATTTTAGAGAAAGTACCAGCCAGCTTTAGAAACCGGAAAATACCGCTTAATTTATTTACAATTTTATTATCACTTTTTCAATGGCAGATTTTTCTTATAAAGCGCACTCCTTAAGTTAGTCATCACGTTATCAGTAGTATTTGTATTGACATGTGCTTAATAGATAACGTTTAAAATATTGTTTTATTACGTTTTGAAGCAATAAAATTGCTAATTAAATACAAGAAAAAACTGCCTAGTCGCAATTCAGACTCGTTAAGTCTTGCCTTTTTTGGTGAAGAGGAAAAAAAAGAATTAAAATGGTACAGCTTGACCGTAACGTCGACTTTTATACTTCACTTTCTTATCCGCAATACATTAAAAGATAAACAACAAACTTAAACACTATGTTCTTGTAGGAACGCGAATACAAGTTCAAAAATATCTAATTTGTGTGCCGCTGCCAACCAAAGGTCTTCGGTTCAATACCAGACCAGGCCATCTAAGAAGGAATGAAACTTTCTGTAGCGGTATCACCTCATAACATCAGCTAGCAATTGGTTATAAGTATTACTACTATTGAAAACATTTCTAATGTATTTGCCGTTCGTAGCCGGCGTTAAACTATTTTAATGCATTTAAAAATGGAATCCGGTGAAGCTTATTGACTGAGAATTATTATTAGTTATTTGAGCTTGAATCAAAGCATTTTTGTAAGTTAGGCTTATATTTACTCTGTGAAAATATTGATGCTATTATAAAATTAATACGATGAAAGGGCTTAGAGGAGGGATATTATACATATAGACTTTTCTAAAAAATATATTTTCCGTATGCATTCTTAGATTTCTTGAAATAAAAAAGAAAACGTTACAAACACTTTTTATTAAATATTAGCAATTTAACAAATAAGCTACTAATTTTATAGCCTTAGATCCAAAAAGGCAGTACTTTTGACTTTGTAAACCTACGTTTTACTATAGTTACTTTTTAGAGGACATAGTCAATACGCTTACACCTTAAAATTTATGCCATTACTAGGATAGAAAAATTATTAAATATCATGGTGGCTGGCCAGATAAGAACGATAGGCAATTAAATAAAACAACAGTAGAGTAAAATATTAAATTAATTCTAGCTTTATTTCAAAGATATTCGGTCCCCTTATCAATTGTTTTTTAAGCAGTCGGTCAAACTTGTTCAAATGTTAACCTTAAGCTGATTTAAAGTGTTTGGTTAATATTAGCCTAGACTAACAACCTGACGTATCTTAGGCGGGAGAGCTTTTTTATTTTTCAATGTTCTATTGTTTAGCATTGATATAGGAATGAACACTATGTTCCTGTGTTCATAATTTTGTACGAATCGCGAAGAATTTTGCGCACAATATAGATCACAATGTTCCGCATATTTTAGAATACTTAATACTAAAACATCACGTTTTTTGAGTTATTACATTGTATTAGTAATTTGTAAATTGTGAATTTAATCAGTCTTATCGATAACGTATATTTCAATATTTAATTATTAAAAAATTTAAATTTAGGATTTTATTATCCAAGTTAATTTTTACGCGTGTAGATTTTAACAATAGAAATACAAAATATTAATAGAAACGGTGTATTTATTTATTGTTCTTTCATTTATCGTATTGCCTCCATTTTTTATTTGCATACTAAAAAAAGTCGTACGATATTATTATCTCGAAATATAATTAACTTATTTTATTCTTTTCCTCTCATCCTCTTCTTTTGTTGCTTAGCAATTATGACTGCATAAAACTTGCAAAAACAATATTGTGTAGAGAAATTTTAACACTAGTTACACCAATATATACCGTACATAATTGGTTAAATATAAAAGTTTTAGTTATTTGGTTTCTTCTTTTTTTCAGCATTTGCATTATAGAAAGCAGCATTTTTAAGTAAGAAGGTAGGTAATATCAATATATACAAAAGAAAAATGGAAATATTTAAAAAGATAAAGAAATATTTATTGTTGGTTTAAAAAGTTTATAAACAAAAAAGATACCGGTTTAGACCGCTTCAAAATTTAATCATAAACTTTTTAAGAGAACAACAAATATAAAAGAATGAGAGAGAAAAATAAATAATGCGTAAAGAGTATTTTAACGGACCAGCCCAACAGGGTTGTCAGATGTGGCGATTTTAATATTTATTTGGCGACCTAATTTTCGGTTTAGCGACATGGCGATTTTTAAATTAGTTGTCGATTTTGTTGGCTATTTTTGATAAATATTTGCTTGAGAAATTCGCAAATGTGTATACGTCAAAACTCTTAAGTATAACATCATTCAAAAGGTCCTCTTTTCTTCTTTCTAAATACTCTGAAAAGATTAAAATCGGATAGTATTCAGTTATTAGTTCTAAATCTACATCGTACACTTTTCGTTTTTACTAATACATAATTTGGTTAATAAAATTAACAAAACATATTATGCCGATTTTTTCCCCACTTTTGGCGAAATTTAAAAATTCGAAATTAATAATTTTTTATTCATTTTCAAAAACGTTTTTCATTATTTAAAAAAAATATATATAAATTTTATTGTCAAAATGTAAAAACAGGAATATTTAAGGATTTTGGCGATTTTCGAAATTGAATTTGGCGTAAAAGCTTTAAAAGGACTTGACAACCATGCAGCCCATATGTTTTTTACGTAAAAACAAAATAAAAAGTCATCACTTTTTTTGTGAATTTTCTTTAACAGCCGATGTGTTTTTTTTGTGGAGATTCTTTCGTTTTGATTTATAAAAACTCAGATTAAATTTATTGTTGGTTATTATTTTTATAATAATTCCTTGTCAAATCTTATCAACAATTTAATACTGTTGTTTTTTTTTTACCAGTGCCACGAAGTGAGTATATATTTTTTTCATTCATCGCTCTTTGTAGAGAGTACGTCTCGTTGCATTGCATAACCTCGAAAATCTATAGTTTGTTGCCAACATACACACGTACACATACAACCAGGAGGGAATAAAGTTCATTTGCGAATGAAACAATTTGTATAGTTGCGCTCCTCACTATCAGTCTTGTTTTCGTTTTGAAATCACAAAGTATATGCTGCTGTTGAATAAAATTTCTTTATTTTCAATCAACTTTAAGAATAATTTAAAAATTAATTAAACCAAAACTTCGGAGAATGTTTACTTTACGTTTAGCCACACGTTGTTTACATGTAGCCGGCACGACTCTGTTAAGAAACAATACCATCAATAGAACCATTATTTATGCCGGGGTAAGATTTCGAACACCAAAAAAAAAAAAAAAATAGTGTACAAATGTACGAGAGTTGTTTAAAAGTTTTTAAAATAAATTTATAAATCGCCTATAGATTTAATGTTTATTATTGTATATACATACAGTATTCGATTAATTATATCATTAATCAAATATGTTTTTAGAGAGCTTTTTCCAATATCTTATCTGTAGGAAAAAATATTTGTTTTCTTAACTTTAATTTACAATTAAAAACACTCCAGTAAAATATAATATATAAAAAGTATATCAACGTATTTCCCTGTCAAATTGAGTGACGTTGAAGTCAAATTGAATCGATATCAGTGTGGAAATACGCAAATGTTCAGTATGAGATTGCCTTTTACACACTTCTACCTTCACTACACTATTTCTTATGTGTTAATTAAACTCTTCTCAAATTCTAAATCTACCTACTCTTGTAAATAGCAATATAATCTTTTTATTTAATTGATAACATTACAAACCATATGATCCAATGTTTTCTTTTTTTTACAAATCGGTGCAATAAAAAGAAAGTTAATGCATACATACATAATTCCTGCCACATCCCAGTGGAATAAGGGGGACTTCTTTCAATCAAAGAGATGCCGATTCTGCTTTTAAACTCATTGTAAGAGGCCTACCATAACCAGTCGTTCGCAATGTTATGAGGTGATATCGCTGTTGAAAATTGTCAGGTGGTTTGGTCTGGTATTAACCAAGAACCTCTTGATTGTTAGACGGGTGTCTTGCTTAACATACCACAGTGGCACGACCAGCTAGTTAATAATAATTTCGATTTCTGCTAGAAGCACTATTCGTCGTATTTGTAGCAATCTTCCAATCTTCTGTAGATGTAGATTCAATTCCAATTTCTATAAACACTATTATATATTTCCCCTTTCCCCATCAACCTATTTTTCTGTTTTCAACACGATGTACTATATGAATAGAGAAAGGGTCGTCCTTATAATTTGTATCCTATTTCGTGTGGTCCAACTATGTGTATTCTATACACAAATAATTTTGTTATTTATTAACAGATCAAACTTAATTATTATTCTATGCATATTATTCTATGCATTGAAAATTAATGCACTATAGCAATTTTTTAATTTTATTTATTTTATTTTTTTTTTTTAATTTTAGATGGCAACTAAAATTAAAACTGGTCCCGTTGTTGATGTTTTGGGTGATGAAATGACCCGCATAATTTGGTCATCTATTAAAGATAAATTGATTTTACCCTTCTTGGATATTGAATTGCACACATATGACTTGGGTATAGAAAATCGCGACAAGACCGAAGATCAAGTTACCGTGGATTGTGCTGAAGCTATTAAGAAATACAATGTTGGTATCAAGTGTGCCACCATCACTCCTGATGAGAATCGCGTAGAAGAATTCAAATTGAAGAAGATGTGGAAGAGTCCCAACGGTACTATTCGTAACATTCTCGGTGGTACTGTATTCCGTGAGGCTATCATTTGCAAAAACATTCCCCGTTTGGTTGGTGGTTGGACGAAACCAATTATTATTGGGCGTCATGCTCATGCTGATCAATACAAAGCTACCGATTTTGTTGTTCCTGGTCCTGGTACTTTGACTCTGAGCTATGTTCCTGCTGATGGTGGTGCTGAAATTAAGCATGTTGTTAATGAATTTAAGGGTGCTGGTGTTGCCTTGGGTATGTTCAATACTGATGCGTCCATCGTTGATTTTGCTCATGCTTCCTTAAAATACGCCTATTCGCGAAAAATGAATTTGTTCTTAAGTACCAAAAACACCATCCTCAAGAAATACGATGGGCGCTTTAAGGACATCTTTGAGGAAATTTACCAAAAGGAATACAAGGCGGATTATGAAGCCGCTGGTATCTATTATGAACATCGTTTAATCGATGATATGGTCGCCCAAGCAATGAAATCCGAGGGTGGTTTCGTTTGGGCCTGCAAAAATTACGATGGTGATGTACAGTCCGATTCTGTTGCCCAAGGTTATGGTTCATTGGGTCTTATGACATCTGTCTTGGTCTGTCCTGATGGTAAAACTGTAGAAGCAGAAGCTGCTCACGGTACCGTTACCCGCCATTACCGTTTCTACCAACAAGGCAAGGAAACCTCCACCAATTCCATTGCGTCCATCTTCGCCTGGACTCGCGGTTTGTTGCATCGTGCTAAGCTCGACAACAACGAAGAACTTAAGAAATTTGCCGAAACTTTGGAAAAGGTTTGCATTGACACCATTGAATCCGGTTCAATGACCAAGGATCTGGCCATTTGCATTAAAGGCTTAAACAATGTAAAACGTAGTGATTACTTAGAAACCTTTGAATTCATTGATAAAATCGCTGAAAACTTAAAAAAAGCTTTGGCAGCTTGACTGTCTTATCCCGAGGATAAGAAGTCTCATCTCTAGAATAGACTAATGGTTCATATTTAATATGTATGTTTTGTATGTGGATGTCTTTTTAAAAGTTCGCATCTTTTTGCATTTCCCGTCTAATTTTATTTTTCCATTTACTTTTATAATGACACCATATTGGGCGTTATTAAAAAATAATAAAAAAATAATTTTATTTTCATTACAAAACATGAAATTTGTTCGTCTTACGGGGGGTTTTAAGGACAAAAAGCTTGTGTTTAATGCAAAATGTATTAAGAGATTTTACACTGCTTCATCGGGATTGATCCACATCGTTTTTAAATAAAAAATAATAACTTGCGAATACTGCAACAATTAATGAAATTTGTATCAGTCAAATAACAGAATAAATATCAAGCATGTCATAGAATTCCATTCCAATCGAAAGTGGAATTAATTCGGTAGTTAGCTACTAGTGAAAGCGTAAAATGAAAATTTTCTTCGGATGAAACCACTTTTAAAATTACAAGTGATTTAATTTTTTTATAATCTCTGAGTTTTAATTTTTATTTACAAAAGAAATTTTTAAGTCTAATCGTGGGAATTATAACATTAAAAAATGGTATAAATATAACATATATGAAGAAAACTTGTTATAATTATAACACATTTTATTTATTTTCTTCAAAAAGTTAATTTTAAAATTTTGTTTTGAATAAACAAAATCGTTCAGAATTTAAAGAACAAAAAAAAAAAACTAAGTCGATCGAAATACGGAACAAGACTCATTTCGATCGGAATGTGTAACATACCCGTATAATTTAAACTCAAATTTAAAACCCAAGTTCACTGTATTCGTACTTTTCCTTTCATGTTTGCAGTCAAGCACACTTGGTTCAACACGATAGAAACAATTTCAGAAAAGCTCTTCGGAAATGGTAAAAATTGAAGTTTGCTACTCCGAAGCATATTTTTATATGTAAATTACTAGAAAAATCGAACAACGCCATAATATGATAATGAATTCTCAAAAAAATGTGAAACCAATAAAAAAAATTCGAAGGAATTAACGGCACAGGGCAAACGAAAATTTCATTACGTGAATACAGCTCGCTAACAATAATACCTTCAGTTTATAAAAGATCATATGACGTGGAGTGCTCAAAAACAAATCAGTGATAAAGATTGGTGAATAAATAGGAAACATTTTGAAGCCGTCGCACATTGCGTTGTAGCATAGATAAAAATCACTCATCTCGGATTTTGATAAAATACTATAGTATGTATTTTTTGAAAACTGGTTCTACAGCAAAAAAAGCATTTAAATAAAACTATATGGGATGTAACGATTTTGATGCGATGAATTCAAATCCGTTTTCAATTTTTTTCCATCGAGCTCGTATTTTTTATGGGAGTGGCAAATTTTTCGCCCAAAATATAGTAGTTATGTCAATATATTTCATCATAACTTGAAAACTGCTTGGCCGATTTTTATCCAAGTACCACAAATGCTTAGGAACAATATTTCCTATAAATCACCTGAATAAAATTCTTTTTTGTAATTTTGACATTTTCGGAGTTATTTATAACTTAGTTGCGAAAAAAAAAATTTTTCACGAAATTTCAGAAAATTTTTTGTTTCTTGTGGACCAGATTATCTGCTGAATATAATACTGAACAATTTTTTTCGATTACTTCCCTATATTGTCGCAAGAGGGCGCAAAACTCAACTAATTATAATAAAAATACTATGTAAAAAATTGGATTTTAGGTACATCATAAAAATAGCTGTAAAAACTATTTATGAAGTTTTTAAAAGTAATTAAAAAATACTTTACAATATAAAATAGAATGGGTTCATGACAGACACTTAGAAGACCTTGACTACGTGGATGACGTACATATGCCTCATGTCGCACAAACTCAGTGACATGCAGGACAAGGTCAACCAACTCGTTGCACTAGCTAAGAGCGTCGGACTGGAGATAAACATTAAGAAAACCCAAGCAACGCGCATTAACAACAGCAATCCTGGATTCATTGCAATTGAAAACAAACGCATGCAATACGTAAACAATTTCTGTTATATGGGTTGTGTCATGTCAGATAACGGTTATATAGTTGATGATGTATGTATCTAACAGACTCAGTAAAGCTAGAGCAGCTTTCGGACGACTTCGGAATATGTGGCGTTCGACTCAGATAGCATGTAAAACTAAAATGCGTATCTTCAACGCCTGCGTAAAAACACCACTACTCTATGTAGCGAAACATGGCTAATGTGAAGTGCAATTACCCAAAAACTACAAGTCTTTGCTAAAAGGTGCCTACGAAATATTCACGGTTATTTCATGGACACGAATTATCAGCAGTGCGCCAAATATCTAGGAGAAAATGGAAATGGATAGGACACACTTTAAGAAAACCACAGATAAGCATAAACAGAAGAGGGCTGAGTGGAACCCCCAAGGTAATCGCAGCGGCTGTCGTCCAAAGAATCTACGCCGCCGAACTATGTTACAAGAGCTTTCAAGTAATAACAACTCATTAAACGCTATTCTCAGAATAGAATAAGATGGAAACTTCTTGTTGAAGCCCTGTGCTCCCAAGTGGAGCAATAAAGAAAAAATATAACCAAAATAGAAAACATAGTTTTTAGTTTTCTTTGTTGTTATTATTTTTACTGCTTTGAAAAACGCACTTATTTCAATAATAATTTTTAATTTACCAAACCTTGAAGGAGTATTAAAAAAATATATAGATATAATTTTATTTTGAAACTATAAAGTATGTTCTATCAAACAAAGAAAATAAAACCAACTTTGTCCTACATCTTAAAAAATATTGAAATTTTAAAAATGTATAATTTAGAGAATTTTTTGCAAATTTGACTAATTTTAAATACAGAGCTTAAGGCGAATAAGAGATAATAAATAATTTGGATTAATTATTTATCTATGATACTAGAGTCGCCCTTCCCGCATTGCTGGGAGCCTTCCTGTTGTATATCTATAAAATGTATTTCTCATAAGCAAAATGCAAAGAAATGCACAAATATTATATAGGAAAAACACACCATCACAAAAGTAAATAATTTTTACCCACTGAAAACCATGCTTTTACCGTTCGTAACATATGCAGTAATCAATATCTATTTAGCATGGAAGATGCCACACCCACTTATCCAATTCCGTCCACAGTTTGACTGATGATTTGCATTGACTATTTGTTATTTGGACTAAAATTAAAAGCTTTCACTATTACCATTTCAAACATATGTATACAAAAATCAATATTTACTTTGTATGGGAGGTGCCACTCCCACTTATCCAATTCCGTCAATATTTCGACTGATGATTGTACTGATACTAAGTTATTAAGACCAAATTCTGAATCTTCCGCTATTACCGTTTCAAACATATACAAAAATCAATATTTACTTTATATGGTTGGTGCGACTCCTGTTTATAAAACTCCGTTCACTTTTTGACTGATGATATTGACCACATATTGAGCCAAATTCAGAAACTCTTACTATTACTGTTTTTAGGTTAGATATATAAATAAAAATTGTATATGGGCGTGGCACCGCCCAGTTGAACCAAAACCAATATTGAAAGTACACCTTTTTAACGCAAGTATTGGTTTGCAAATCGGTTTAGTGGTTCTCGAGTTATAAATTTATAAATGACGAACATATGGCAACTTATTTTTATATGTATATACTATATATATACATACATAAATATTAACCTAGAAACAATTGAAATTATTATTTAAATTTAAAACTTGAAGTAAAACATCGAATTTTAGTTCAATTGCTACAAATTTTTAATTTTATTTATTTTTTTTTTTTGAAAACTTCACTCCAAAATTGTATGCGTTAAAAACTTGTTATTTGCAATTAATTTATTTATATCAGTAACTAACACACTATGCTAAAAAGAACCTTATTTTTGTTAAAAAAAAAATTAAATATTAAAAACTATATTAAGATAGGTTTTCTTATTTAAATATGTATATGTGGACGGTGGGCATGTCCGTTGCTTATTTTGTCAAAGTTTTGTGTAAATCTATATTTTGCCCCAATAATTGTCTATACAAAATTTTATTTATCTACAACTCTATTTTTAACTATGGAATCGATGAACTATGCGTCGCCCTATGCTAAAAAAATTCGATATCATAACGCGTTCTTTTGCTAACCGAGCTTTGTTTCAGACTTAGATGCACCCGTACAAAATTCAACTGTGCCCGAAGCTGAAGATAAACGACCATAGACATTTGTGAATGAGTGGATACGTCAACAACTTATAGTGCCAATTCACCTAGAAAAGTCAGTGTTTGGTATGGATTTTGTAGTGTATTGAATTATAAACGTGTGCGTATCATTTTTAATTACAAAAGATAAAGATACAAAAGATTTTAAGCTGACGACGACGCTAAACGACGAGCGCTTTAAGTTGAGTATTACCAACTTATTTTGGCCTAAATTGAATGATGTGGATACGAACAACATGTGTTTTTAACAAGACGGCTTTACGTACAACACAGCTCATGTCACATTGTATATTATGCACGAGTAATTTGAGGGTATGGTCATCTCACATTGAGGTGATGTGCACTATTCATCGAATTAGAGCCATTTTCTTAAGTCTCAGGTCTATACGAATATATCATAAACCACAGTGGCACTCAAAGCCAATGTAACAGTAATGCCATCGGTCAAACTCGGTCTAATTTGTGTGCCAAAATCTTGGCATACAATCGCAATTTCATACTTAATTTGATAATATCTCACACACACCTTGTTTTATTTAAATTTAAAGACAGTTTAGCGCTTAATGAAAGACGCCTTATTACCAAAAAACAAAACGTGTACTTTTTATTTGACCCCCAATAGCTGCTAGCTTGATACAAAAGTTACCCTCACCTATTCGCTGTAATTCGGATTACACCACCATTTATGTATAGATTACATAAGTACTCTCTTGAACATAATTTATTTTTAGTATACTACATTGCTCAAAAAGTTTTAGGATTAACCCCCTTGTGGCGGTCCCATCGTTCCGATCAGAGTTTTTTTCTCTGTTAAGTTGGAACATCTGTTGTTGATATTACCAGTAAGTCTTAGCGTCATAGCTTGACATTTGCAAAAGCTACGTTGCCAAGAGTACATCTATGTATCTCTATGTGTGTTGGCGATTTTTTCAAATTTTGACCGTGTTGATGTCGCAAAAGACATGATTTGTGAAGCTGAATCCGGTCCCACATTCATCAAAATGATCTTTACTGGAGACGAGACGTGGGTTTATAAGTACAACACGCACTTATAGTGCCAATTCACCTAGAAAAGTCAGTGTTTGGTATGGATTTTGTAGTGTATTGAATTATAAACGTGTGCGTATCATTTTTAATTACAAAAGATAAAGATACAAAAGATTTTAAGCTGACGACGACGCTCAACGACGAGCGCTTTAAGTTGAGTATTACCAACTTATTTTGGCCTAAATTGAATGATGTGGATACGAACAACATGTGTTTTTAACAAGACGGCTTTACGTACAACACAGCTCATGTCACATTGTATATTATGCACGAGTAATTTGAGGGTATGGTCATCTCACATTGAGGTGATGTGCACTATTCATCGAATTAGAGCCATTTTCTTAAGTCTCAGGTCTATACGAATATATCATAAACCACAGTGGCACTCAAAGCCAATGTAACAGTAATGCCATCGGTCAAACTCGGTCTAATTTGTGTGCCAAAATCTTGGCATACAATCGCAATTTCATACTTAATTTGATAATATCTCACACACACCTTGTTTTATTTAAATTTAAAGACAGTTTAGCGCTTAATGAAAGACGCCTTATTACCAAAAAACAAAACGTGTACTTTTTATTTGACCCCCAATAGCTGCTAACTTGATATCAAAAGTTACCCTCACCTATTCGCTGTAATTCGGATTACACCACCATTTATGTATAGATTACATAAGTACTCTCTTGAACATAATTTATTAATTTATTTTTAGTATACTACATTGCTCAAAAAGTTTTAGGATTAACCCCCTTGTGGCGGTCCCATCGTTCCGATCAGAGTTTTTTTTCTCTGTTAAGTTGGTACATCTGTTGTTGATATTATCAGTAAGTCTTAGCGTCATAGCTTGACATTTGCAAAAGCTACGTTGCCAAGAGTACATCTATGTATCTCTATGTGTGTTGGCGATTTGTTCAAATTTTGACCGTGTTGATGTCGCAAAAGACATGATTTGTGAAGCTGAATCCGGTCCCACATTCATCAAAATGATCTTTACTGGAGACGAGACGTGGGTTTATAAGTACGACACGCAGTCCAGACATCAGGCAAGTGAATGGCGTTCACCAAATGAATCGAGACCAAAAAAACCACGCCTTTTTAGCCAAAAAAGAAGGCAATGTTCACAGTTTTCATGGATTACAATGGTGTAGTGCATCATGAATTTTTGCCAGAAGGCCAGACAGTAAAAAAAGGAGTATTATTTGGCCGTTATGAGACGTTTGCGTGAAGCAATTCGCCGAAAGAGACCAGAATTGTGGGCAGAAAACTCGTCACACAGCGTCATCATTATTCGAAATTTTTCGACGAAAAATTCAACAAATACCATACAACAACCACCGAATTCACCTGATTTGAACCCCTGTGACTTCTTTCTGTTCAATCGACTAAAAAAACCATCAAGGGGAACGCGTTTCAGCAGCCGTTTCTAAAATTGTAAAAAATCGCCAACATACATAGAAACAGATGTACGCTTGGCTACTTAGCTTTTGCAAATGTCAAACTATGCCGCTAAGATTTAGCGCATATATCTGAAACAGATGTACCAACTTAACAAAAAACATCTGAAATCGGAACGATGGGACCGCCACACGTGGGTTATTTCGAAAACTTTTTTATCAAGGTAGTATTTCAGCACTATTTTCAAAATTTCTATGTCACATTTTCAATTTACTGCAACAAATTTATGTATTTGAAATTGAAAAATTTCCCTGTATGTTAAGAAGCACATGTAACGTTTTTTTAGAATCGTGTTTTGTTTAATACTGGACAAGTGTCGGTTTATAATAAAGATATAGCAAGAAAATCCAATTTCAAGGCTATAAAATTAACATTCAAACTATCAAGCAGGTAAAAATTACGCTCTCAAACAATAATACCAACAACCCCCCCAAAAGGGTAGGTAGGTAAAGGTATTTAAAAGGTCTTTAACCCAAGTCTAGCTTTCTAGCAGCAAACACACATGCATACATACATATATTCTCTACCATTTGGCTAAAGGCAATTGCCAATTGACAAAATAAAATTGAAAGTGAAGACATTGTGTTGCTATTTAAACTCTTTTTTTCTTTTAAATCGCCTGTTAAAGAATGCTAAACGGCTGGTATATAAGTGGACTGGGTATGGTGGGAGTATATTTGACGTACAACACTATACATTATCCATTACACAATTTTTTACAAATAACAAACGAAGCATTTTTGAGGTTTCTTTTATTTTACTTTTTAGTTTTTCAATTTAAATATTAGTTGGTTCATAAAAAAAAATCAAAAATATATTGGCTTTATTTAATTTTATTAAGAAATTTCTGCGCAGTCTAAACGTATCTAGCGAGGAGACAACATGTTTAAATTTAAAAGTGAAAAATTAAAAATTAACATTTAAAAACTAACCAACCCACCATATACCCGGACTCAACCGATTTCAATCTATAACCATATTTTTTTCTGTATCTAAAATTGTATATAAGTAACGTTTTCATTTCGCTGGTTTTGTTTAGTTTTCGTATCGGTTTTTTATTTTTGTTTCCTGCGTTTTCGAAGCGTAACGTAAAACGGCTATGTTTTCGATATCCTTTAAAGGATCAAATATCGTTTTCGTTCGTATATGCTGTTATATAGTAAAAGTAACGTTCGTTTTGTGTTTTTTTAATTTTTTCGTAACGGCATATCCCCCCAATACTTACAAAGATTTGGATATTTGCAATCACTGGAATGGACGTCGTCATTTTCTAGAGCTAGGCGAGCGTGGTGATTTACATGCCCGTAATGTAACCACTTCAGCATTTCGTGTATGGAACATTATCAACAAAATTAAATTAATTATGCCTACACAAAAATATTTAATTATCGATTTTTTTTCCACTATACATATACATTTATAGAGCACTCTGTTTGCACCGTCTTCAACAAATGGCAATGCTTTTAAAAATCGTTCGACATTGGATTATTGGTACCAGTGTAACCTTGAATTGGTAACTTGTGCCGAATGTGTTATACGCATTACGTTTACATATGCGAATTTTTCGAAAACATGTGAACGTGTAGGCAACACAGCACCAGGTAAATCATCAATGTGCCCCTGTGAGCATATACAATTTTCGGAACCACCATACGATAGTACCATATCGGGACAGGAGTTTTGTGGTGATGGCAAAGTATTTCGTAGTAAAACACGTACATTGCTATTGAAATTTTTCTATCGTGCCACCAATAGTCATGTTTTCTCATTGCAATACTTTTCCGAACGTAAGAATTAAAGCTGTTGTGTTAAAGATTACGTACGTAATAATACGGATTTGATATAATCACTGAAAGAGACCTAAAGATGCTGTGTTATTATTAAAATATTAAATCTCAAATAGAATTGATATTGCAAAAATAGTTTTTAAATTATCATAACGATCAGTCAAAACTCGGTTATCGAATTAACCAACTAGTTTCACACATAATCAACAAAAAAATCTTTGAAATGCAAAATCTTTGTATACAATAAAACCTTTGGTAATCGAACTTACGATTTCGAAAAGTCGTTTACTTCAGTTTTTATCTACCACTTGAAGTTGGCTGCTCATCTTTAGTAGTATGAATACTTAAATGAACGAAAATAAACAAAATTAGCACATCCGTGATTCGCCAAGTGACTAAGTATTCATATAAAAAGATGTTCTGGTAAGATTGAAAAAACTTGGCTGCAATATGATGTTACATGGAACTCAACAAATTCTGTAAAAAACATTTTATAGTGAATTGGCAAACGATATCATGTTTTTTGTTCATTTTTGAACTTGTATATAAAGAGTGTCGAAAATTCAGGTATCATTTTAATTTTAATAACAAAAGACTTTTTTTCAGATATTAAAAATATTTGTATTTCAGCTGATTACAAATAATAAAAAATTATGTCGGTCAAGTGACCCACCCTACTGGCTCGGCAGGCTCCCAATCTTTTACCAAAATTATCAATCACGTTTTTCAATAAACTGTTGTCAATGGTTGATATTTGCTCGATGTTGGTTTTAAGCCCACAAAAAAGTCTAAAGGTGTCAAAACGCACGATCTTGGTGGCCAATTTACTCCTCATCTACGTGAAATAATGCAATTGTCGACCTTTTCTTTCAAAAGATCCATTGTTCCTCTTGTTCTTTGACAAGTAGCCACCCTGTTAAAACAACATATTCTCTACGTCTAAATCATCGATTTTCCGACACAAAAAGCTGTAGCGATTTCCAATGATCGTCATCGCATTTCCATTTTCGTTTAAAAAAAATATGCTCCAGACCATAAACCACCCCAAACCGTAATTTTTTGTTGATGTAATGGTTGCTTTAAGATAACTCTTCGATTGTCTTTACCCCTAATGCGGCAATTCTGCTTATTGGACTTCGTCGGTGAAGATTATTTTGTTAAAAAATCTCATAATTACATCTTGAAAATTTTTGCCATTTTCAAAAAAAGTTTTAATAATAAAAACACGTTAAAAATTTAGAATAAAAAAAAAATTTCCCCGTTACTCCTCTTGGGAGCATATGGCTCCCACAAAGCATCTCCATCTAACGCGGTTAACTGCTGTTGACTTTGCCTCCTCCCATGTTAGGTTGTTCTATATCAGTTGTTGAATAACTGCCCTTCTCCAGGTGTTTTTTGGTCGACCACGATTACTTGGTGATACTCTCTGGACTTTTTTGGATTGTGAGACCGATCCATCCCCAATTTATTTTCCTTATCTGTTTCAGTATAGGTTACTTATGGTGTTAGGCCAGAATATTCTGCATGTGATTCTGAGGCACCTGCTAATGACTACCTGGAGTTTCTGTGTGATGTTATTCGATACAAGCCAGGCTTCACAGCCATACAGCAGTACTGTACTCATGTGTTAAGAGTTGAATATTCTGAGCTTAGTCCGTCTGGATATATGTGAGCTTCTCCATACTGAATGCAGTCGTCAAAATGCCGCTCTCGCTTTATTGAGCCTGTTATCTACGTCTGCTTCTGCGCCACCGTTTGTAGTCGTTGTACTTCCTATATAGCAGAAGCTATCTACATGCTCGACTGGTTGACCCTGTAGCTCGTATTGTTTAATCTCATGGCCTTGGTTTTCTTGATGTTTATCTCAAATCCAACACTACGAGCAAATCTTTCCAGGTCCTCCAGTTTCGACTGCATATTGGAAATCTTATGCGAGATTAGACAAATGTCATCTGCATTGACCAAGTCTTCGAGTTGGCGTCAGAGACTACATGTGATACCTCTTCTTTTCGAACAGACTTTGCTCATTATGTCATTCATCACGATGATGAATAGCTGAGGTGATAGTGGGCATCCTTATTTAGCTCCAGCATTGGTGTGGAATGGTTGACTGATGTACCCGTTGTGAAGAACTGAAAGTTTTGCATCCTCACACATCGCTCTGATTATTCGAATTATCTTCTGGGCTACTCCTTTTGTTTTTAGAGCTTTCCATATAACCGTTCGCCTGATGGTATCAAACGCTTTCTTGAAATCGACGAACAGTAGATACATTGAGGTACGCCATTCTATGGACTGTTCAATGATAATTTTTCTAAACTGTTGGCCTAATACACGCAACTTTTATTCGGTCTGAAGCCAGCTTGTTCGTCTCGCAGTATGTTGTCCGTTCTTCTCTGAAGCCTCCCCTGCATTATGACTGTAAGTATCTTATATATGGTGTTAAGTAGAGTAATTCCTCTCCAATTATTACAGTCTTTCCAGTCGCCACTTTTTGGTAACTTTACAATGATGCCTTTCTTCCACGTAGGAAGCAGCTTCTCCTCCTCTCATACTGATGTGATGTAAGGCAGTAGAACTTCAGCCATGATTTGCCTGCCGCCTTATTATTTTTCAATTTATCAATCACCACTTTTATCTCATTCAGATAGGGAGAGTTGCATGCAATTCTTAAACTGTTTTCCTCATCTATGTTCTCAACCGTTTCGCTGTCTTCAGTAGTGTTCGTGACATTACTAATTTCATTGAACTTAAATTTTCTTCGACTAGAGATTAACCACTCTAAACTCTCTTTACGCTGACTTCAAACCAACAGGACTCGTTCGCTGAGTTATCTTTACTTAAACTGATTGTTGTTATTTATGGCTGAGTAAACAATATATCGAAAGCTCTCAAGCTTCTCGATATTTCCGGTAGATTCCATTTCTTTCTTTGTAGTTCTTTTGTAGCGATGCGCATGTAAAGATCTACCTCTTTCAGCTCTTAGTATTTGTTGTTGCTTGTTTATTGTCTGTTACTTGTTTTCTTTGGTGTTAGTTTTTGTTGTTGCTGTGTTATTTTTATTTACTTTATCTCTGCTAATGTTTGTTGTAGTCGATTCTGGTTATTTTTAAACAACACGTATAGTTGTACTTGCAGCTTTTGTTTATTTATTTTAGCGATATAATAAACGCAGAGGTGCCCAACCTTATTTTCGTAACAATATAAAATATTCTTGCACACCATCAAATTCGGTGTCACACAAATTTTGATCTTTATTGTTTCAACAAAATGTTGTCTTTGAACAAACAGTTATTAATTTTATCTTATTGTAGGAGACCAAATCGCGTAATAAAATATCCGTAATTAACTTCTTTGGTTTATCTATTCTACGACTGTGCTGATATGATAGGATCTAAAGTTTTCAGCATAGATTTGACTAATGTTCTTTTTGTGATTTTAAATCAATTCAAACATCTTTATTGTGTATTCGAATGATTCTAATATAGAGTTCATGCTAAAGTTTTTATGGTAGGGCTTCCTGATGACTAGCGTAGCGATTGTGGTTTATACCCAATTCAGGGATATATCATGAGCTCAGTGTGTAACAGGGTGCTATGACCAACCCATAGCCAAGATTAAAGTGATGTGCAATTGTATGGCTTTTAATTGATACACACGTGTGTCATTGCAGTCAGATGGTAAGTTATCATGTGGCTTCAACACCACACATGGGGACACTGTTTGAAGTATCGTAACTATACTCACGTTTCATAAACGTTTTTTAGATTAATACCCCACCTTGTATCAATAACCTCTTTGTTACGGTGAAGTCTGTAAGTTTTATAATATTTATATCTGAACTAATTCTTGAAAGTTGTCCAAATCCGTATTATTTCGTTAAACTTATCAAAATGAAACGATTTACAATCATCAACAATTTGCAGGTAATGTTAAAATCGTAAGTGGTTCCCCACGTCCAAGTACAAATAATGAGGGCATACCACAAATCATATCGACACCGTATTTTCCCATGAATTATCCTCGAGATTATGGCACCGAACATATATTGACCTGCGAAGCTGATAATTGTAATGTGAGATTGGATTTCACAGATTTTCAATTGGGCCTCACATCGACTTTAGAGATTTTCGATTCAAATGGCCAAATGATCGATTCCTATAATGGTGAACATTTTCGACCTCCAATTATAATAAGTACCGGAAAATCACTGCTGCTGCAATTTCGCGGTAATGGTGTTACAAGCTGCGGTTTTATGGCAGAGGTTTCATTTGTATCACCTAAACAAAAGGAAGATCGGCTTATGCCCTATACTGGTGGGTTTGGTTAGAACTCTAATTTTAAATAGTAAACTAAATTTGATATTTTAATGTGAATTTAGATTGTGGTGGCTTAGTTTCTGGTCCTGGTGGTGCTATAACTATGATGAATATGATTGAAAATGCCACAGATGTTCGCTTTTTCGATTGTATTTGGATTATTAAGCCCGGCAATAATTATATGATGATGAAAACCCATATATCGTTGAGAGTTGAAGAATTCCATAGCATGGCTTCACGTTCCGATCTCAGCATTAGACAGGGCACAACTTCTGATTCACCCGAAATGGAAAGCATTGTTTGGCCCAATAATGGCATGAGCCAGGAAAGTCATGTTGTACCCATTCTGACTGGCTATTATATACGCTTGAGAGGCGTTTTTGGCATGTCTTCCAAGCTAGCCATAGTTTATAGTGTTTTCAACTATCTTAGTAGGTTTAACAAGTTTTTATTACTTCATTGGTCCTATAAAGTTTTCATTTTTTTGCAGATTGTTACATTGGCTCTGAATTTCTATGTGGAAATAATCATTGCATCTCCATACGTTTGCATTGTGATGGTTTCGATCATTGTGGCGATGGCAGCGATGAGCCTGACTCCTGTGAAGACGATTGGGCGAATTTGCAAAATGATCGCCGATGGTATTCTCACAAACCGAACTACTATTTCCCCAAAATAGAACAATATCCTGATCTCAAGACGGCTACGGGTATATTTATTATATCTACTCTGGGTATATTTGCCGTTTTGTCTGGTTGGATGGTCATTCTATATCGAATGGGTGTCAGAGCTCGTCATCAAAGAGAACTACAAAATCATTTACAGACTATAAGTGAACTATTGGGTATGTAGACTTAAATATTAAAATCGTGATTTATGCTAAAAACAAATCGGTATTCCTTTAGATCGTCAGGAAGAGATTGCAACACCTGATGAACCACCTAGTTATGAAGCACCCCCAGATTATGAGGAGGTTATTAAAATAGGAATGGAACATGAAATGCGTGAACCACGTGATAGACGTCGTAAGCATCATAGGCGCCATCGTGATTGTAGTCGTGCGTCAAGTAATGTTACTGTGTCCTCAACTGTTCCCATTCACAATTGCAGTGATAGGCCTACAACGTCACAGGCAGCAGCTGCAGCAGCCTTATCATTGCCCACTAATGGTATTACATCTTCAACAGCTATATTAACAGAAATTAATAATGCTGTTTGCAAAGAATTAACTCAGCATGTTATAAGAGCAACACAAGGCTGTGGTAAGTTTCTCCTAGTGACATCTAGTGGTAGTAACTCTGAATTCTAGAAGCATACTAAACATTATTCTAACCTACATTAAGAATCTCGTTTACAGGTACTGCAGGCACGCCTCAAGCATCAGAGGCAGCGTCGAAGAAGATTAAATGTCGTTGCAAATGTAAAACAGAAGAATATATACGAAACTGTACATCGCCATCCCCAAATGTAGATAATCTAAAACCAAATATTAACTCGTAAGTTAAAAAAAATAATTTAGTAATACTAGCCCGCTAACACTTTTTATTCCTGTTGAATATATATTACTGTGCACTAGTAATTACTATTAAATTTTATAAAGTGATATTTAATTGAATCTGGTTTAAATTCGTTTTCAAAAACCCATCTTTTACTGTTTTTGGGTCTATAGTATATTATTCGAGGCTTTGAAAACTTTCCATGAATGGATTATAATATTCACAGCATTTTCACCATATACCTCTAAAAAAGCGTTGAAACGCATTAAAATAGTATATCCATCCTCTTTTCTTCTTAACTCCAGCTTAATTGGATCGAAATATGTATATTCTCCGCGGTATTCATTCGCTAGTCCAAAGTAAATAACACCATACCGAACTGATTTAGGTTCCAGGTTAAGACTTATATGCACTTTCGGTATCGAATAATCGGTATAATATTACCGCTAATATAGTATCTGTAATGATCTAACCTATTCTGCCAAAGAAAAGGCTTCTTGCGGTTGCTTTCGGAGCATAGGAACAAGTCACTTTTTTCCAGAATACATTCTGTTGTAGTATGTTCTATCAATACGCAACAAACTCTGCCCGAATTCACGTGGGATCAAAGGATTCTCACAATTGAGGTTCCTCGATATCACACTGCTGTCTTTTCTCTTTCTCCAAGTCGTCCGCAGTCACAATCCATACATTGCCTCAAAGGTAGCACTCAAATAAATCGCATTGCGCGTAGCTATTCCGATATTTCTAGGCCGACACCATTGGAAGACGACTTTATCGCGGACTTGCTTTCGGAATATCCTGTTTTAAACCTAATGAAACTCTAGTCAACATGTCGACCTCTTCATGATACGATACGATACCCTGTGTATAAATTATATAAAGCACTTTTTGCTTTTTCATCACGCGAGTAATTTTTTTGACAATTTCAGATGTAATACCACTACCACCCAATTGGAAGAGTGTAGTAATGATTTTTGTGATGATACATTAAATATATCATTTTCTCTGGGAATACCACAGACAAACACTGGGCCAACAAATGAAAACAACAACAAAAACAACAACAATAATGATACTAACGATAATGGTATGAAATTTACTTAAATGTGTATGATTCTTTAAAAATATTTTTCGTTTCACATTTTTAAAGCTTCATCCAGACCAAAAAGTTCGGTTAATTGTAACGAGCAAACGTATCTAAAGAAATCCTGGATTGTTATGAATAGTGGTGGACAAACATTTAGAGTACAACGTTTGCGGCCCACTTTTTCATCACCAGATTCTTTTCTTAATGACTGGTCTTTCTATGATGATTCACAAAATTATGGCTCCATTTTGCCACATGAAAAAAGTTTCATTTTAAGTAATAATACCAGCAATTTTATATCAGATATATCGAGAGATCCATCTACGAATAGTATCAACACTCAAAACTACAACATCAATACAAAATTGAATAGTAACAATACTTTAACGTCCAATAGCAGAGGTCGTATCATTAGCAGTAGTCATTATGATGCTAATGAAAGTGATCTAACATTATATGAAGATACTACAAATGCCTTACCATCCATAGCTCAACAGAAGTCAGGAGGTCGTGGTAACCAACTATTGTTGATGTCCGAAATGGAAAGTTATGATGGGGGTGAGCAGAATATTTCCTGCTTCGGTGCAGTTAATAATCCCTTTAAAGTGAATACGACGAAAATCAAATGCGTAGCTGTTGGCCGTACGCATGTACGGAGGAGACATGCACGTAGTAAATCTTTTACGAACAGTGGTAATGCACGTTCGAATAATACTATGAGACGTAGTTCATCGGCTGATTTATTGTTAGATTTGAGACCAGTTAGTGACTTATTCTACAGTGATAATAGTGAATCGAATTTATATTTAATTTAGTAAATTATAATAGCAAACAATAACATTAATAAATTGTATTGTAAGTACATGTGTACATACATATAGTCATGTGAAAAATAATAGGGATACTTCTATCAAAATAGTTAAAAATCCAACTCTGTTTTTACATTCAAACATTTATCAAAAAGATCTTATAAATTTTATGCCGTTTCTTAGTTGTAGTACATTTTTCTATTAAGCTTTTGAGGAAAAACTCAAAATGTCCCTATTATTTTTCACATGACTGTATGTATGTATATAATTGAATTTTTTCTTTTTGATTTTGTTAACATACAAAATAAGAATTATTTTTAATTAAATTAAGTTAATTAACTCTAATTCAACTAAATGTCCAGATTTCTTTTTTTCGATTGGCTAAAAAAATCAAGAAGTGTTAGATAATCGATTAGTTTGACGGTTCCTTAAAAAATTTCAGATTTAAATTCCATTTATGGAACCCTATATGATTTTACCCTATTTAAAGCTAAAGGCAACAATGTTTTGTTTAAGTTATCTGCAGTGGTTAGGGTTTATCAGAGAAAAGCCTAACCTGTAATAGCTTACAAACATTAATACTCTAGAATTTTTCGGATTTAACATTTTTGTTTCATGTTTAAAAATTGTGTATGAAAATTACTTCAAACACATTTCAGAATTTTGAACACCAAGATAGGATGGTGTTTTGGCGTTATTCTGAACTCTACACTCTCATGGAAGCGTAATGTTGAGAAACACAATATGTTTTCTTTATATTTTTAAGAAAACGTTTGGAATGGAGTAGGGTTTTAAACATTACATTGTACATTGGACGTATATCGTTATCGTTACACCGTGCTATTACTGACTAAGAAAGTTCCGCTCTACAAGACAGTCAGCTAGTAATAATATCCCATCATTGCTAAGTCTTCTCTAAGACTCAATCACCCCTATCATGAATAATTTTTCCCTCGAAATGTTTTCCCATTTCCCACAATTGCAATCATAATTTTTTCATGAAATGTTTTCTGATTATTCAGTGGGGAATGATAGCCCTGTAAGAATTCCCTTGATCGTGAATAGTATTTTCCCTCGAAATTTGTTCCTTTTTCCCATTGATTTGTTCATATCATTTTTGCTGGGGAGTTGCATTTATCATTTAAGTATTTATTTCTTTTATTGGATAATTAAAGTTTTTATTAACTTATTTTAGGACTAGAAGTGTTCACTATAAACTTCAGAGTAAAAGATTTATTTCCTGTAGTTTAAGAGACGTGTTGGCTGAATTTTAAAACTCGCTCACAAAAACAAAACTTCGAAAACGAAAAGGACGACCTCCTCCGAGCTATCAGACTCTTCGCCACTACCGAATATGGCATTAAATCCATCCTTACCTTGCTCTTCATCGGTTTTTTTATTATTTATAATTTTATTTGATAGAAGATAATGGGTTTGTCATCGGGATAAATATACACTTTTAGTTTTATTTTTCTATTCTTTTTGGCGTTTAAGCCATTTTTAACTTGTTACTGTTTGGCCATAGCCATCAATTTCTTTCCGCCCATCTTGCTGAACAAAAGTTTGTTTTATTTCTTCTCTTCCAGCTTTTGTTTGGAATAGGGCTTTAAGCATTACATTGTACATTGGACGTATACCGTTATCGTTATACCGTGCTATTACTGACTTAGTAAGTTCCGCTCTACAAGACAGTCAGCTAGCAATATTACTCCATCATTGCTAAGTCTTCTCTAAGACTCAATGAATGAATTTTATTCTATCGGCGTACAAGGAAGTAAAGTAATCTCAATCTATACTATCGGCTGAAAGACAGAAATGCGCATGGTCACGGATTTTTACTCTAATAAACTTGGGTTATTGATATCTTGACAACTGCAACGTCTTTCAAGCAGGTTATTAACAGTTAATTTCATCGTAATAAAATTGAAATATCTTCTTAACAGTATTTCTTCACTTGTGCAATTTGAAAACATCCTGGCAAACGGTTATGGGTTCTAGGTAGGTTTGCCAGTTTCAACATTGCAAAAATTTTGACGTTTACATTAAAAAATCATGATATTTTATTTTAAAAAATGTTGACAATCAAAAATGATTGTGTTCGAAAAGCTTCAGTTACAAATTGTCGGTAGATGGTTCTAAAATGTAATATCTCTTGTAATATTAATTACATCAGGTAACACTACAGTTTGTTTGATAGGTACGAATGATTACGGGCGATGAAAAGTGGATCACGTACGATAATAATGCGAGATAAAAATCATAAACGAAGCAATGTGAAATCTCGCAGACGGTGGTAAACCCAGGATTGGTACCAAGAAAGGTAATGCTGTGTATCTGATGGAATTGGAAGAAATTGTTCATTATAAGCTTCTATAACCTGATCAAACGATTGATTCTGATCTCTACTGTCAACAATTAAGGAGTTTGAAGGAAGCAATTCAGTTAAAACGGCATGAATTGATCAACAGAAAAGGTATTGCGTACCATCATTACCTTACCTTGATTTTCTTCGAATTTTATTAGCCTATATTATTATAAATTTGAAATACATACATACATAGATACTATTTTTAATATATTTGTTTATTTATAACTTTATTGTTGAAAATTTTCATATATTTGAATTATGTTCATACATTATTGTGATTACAATTTTATGGTAATTAAATATTGTTTTGTAGGACCTTTAATTAGTTTTCTGATTTAAAAAATGCATTTTCTTTTTTAATGAATTTTAATAATTACATTTTTAAAACATTTATAAATGGTTTGTTTATCTGTTTAAATGAATTTGCATATAACTTAAATAAATTTAAATAGGAAACCATTGGAGTATAAAACGAACTTTTTCGAAATGGTAGTAATGGCCGTTTAAAAATATATTTTATTACGAAAACATAAATTAATATATTATTGAATACATAAAATTAGACAACAAATTAGTAATTAATTTAAATGCATTTAGTCTACATACTATACACAAATCAGGAGTAAAAGGAAAAAAACTAAACACAAATTAAAAACATTAATTAAACAACATTTCAGTTGTTATTTGTTATATAGCAAGATTTGTAATTTTTTTTTTTTTAATGTTTACGGATATCTGCATGGATAATATAAGCAGCAAACAAAAGAATATTTCAAAAGGAAACAAGCATAAATAAATTTGTTTGTTTTTTGGTCGATTATAGCTGACAACGGAACTTCCATTGAGTTGCCGAACTACAACTAAAAACTTGTAGTTTCCTGCAGTGGTGGTCATATAATTAAAACATAATAGCAATCCCTTGCTATATAGCATTTATTACCTTTTACGATATATATAAATATACCGTTAAAAATACGAAAGTAAAAAATGCTAATATCTATTCACCCCTATTCTGCGTTTCGATTACGTCTCCGCTTTCAATTACGTTTCGATCAAAAATTGGTATTAAAAAAATGAATTTTAAGAAAAAAAAAGAAGTCAAATATGTTCTCAAAAGCATAGGAACGTATGAAATAGGTGCAGAAAAAAAACCAATTGTAATAAAAGCAGAAAATGTAGTGCATATGCAAAGGGGTTCAATAGGAAAGCACTCAGTACTCACAAAGTACTCACTTTGTATTTAATAAAAATTAATAATTTAGTACAAAATGTTAGCCAAATTATACAATTTTGGCTGAAGAAAACAAAAATCGAAAGATTCTCCGTCACAACTTTCACAACTTAGAAAAGCGTAGCTACGATTGTGATGCAGAATGCATACAATCGAAAGAAACTGAACAATTTTCGGCAACTTGCAAATAACTAAAGTTCTGTTGCCATTCATAATCGACCCACTATATTTCATATTTAAATATAAATTACTGCCTATTTATGAAAAAGAAGAAGAAAATAATGTTCTCAAAAGCATAGGAACTTATGAAATAGAAACAGAAAAATAAGCAAATTTTAATAGAAAGTAGTGCATAAACTAAAGGGTTCAATAAGAAAACACAGAATTTTTGTGTCTCTTCTTCTTTTTCATGCAAGTTGACAAGCGTAAATTAATATTTTTAATAAATTTTTGTTACATTTCGTATATTTTCATTTCGTGTTTAATAAAAATAAATAATATAAGTTTTATAGCCAAATAATAAATTTTTGGACTAAAAAACAAGAATCAAAAAAATCTCCGTCACAACTTTAACAACTTTGAAAAACGTAGCTACGATCGTAATGCAGAATACAAACAATCGAAAAAAACTAAACGGAATCGAAACTTAGAATACCAAATTTGCCAAACGGAGAAAATTTCTATTCGAATCGAAACTCAGAATATGGGTGTATATGAAAAGCGAGTGTTTTTCAAAGTTTATTAATAAAAGGAAAAAATGTAGAATTTGTTGGTCGCAAAATATTACGTCATATAAAAAATTATATCCGGTTTTTTTCTAATTGAAAGATATTGATACCCATATATAACACTAATTCGATTGTTTCACGAGCTTAGATTACATATTCTTTATGAAGGTAGTTGTTTTATTTGTAGCTCAAAAATTAGTTAAATATGATATAAAAAAACGAAAAATTTGTAAAATGCACGATGAGAATAGCTGTTTTCCTAAACGCATATTCATGCGCGGATTCTAACATATTTCTAAAAGCAACCAAGCAAACTTTGACATTGTTTTGCATTCCTAAAGTCATCCTTTTCTCAGCCCATACTCAAACAAACGCAACTTGTGCAATATTAAAATTGGTAATGCTTTTTATAAACAATGGCGGGAAAATATGGGTATTTTATAAAACTTTAAATAAAAAATTAAAATTTCAATTAAAAGTTTCGCAAAGTTTAAAATGACAATGCATTTGATTTTTTGTTCTGTTAAGTATTAATGGTTGATTAAAACACTACTATGACATTGTATACAGACGTTTAGTAAGGTAGCTAATATTGTGAGTGAACACAGGACGCATGAGTGTCCGTTCCGGTAATTCCGATACTCTGCTCGGCCAGTCATTAAAAAAGTAAATGAAATTTGTACTTGGTGGATCGCCATAAAATCCCTAGAGAAATATCGAAAGAACTGAGCATAAATCACATCATAGTATGGAAACATTTAATAAAAGTTAGCTAATTAAAAAAATTGATGACTAGGTGCTACATGACTGAACGCAATGCTTGATCGAATTATACTATCAGTGAAACGCAATAAAATCAAAATATTTTTGAAACGAATTATTACGGGCGATAAAAGTTGGATTAAATCACTAATATTAAACAAAAGAATCATAATCAAAGACCGGTGATACTGACTCCAGTATTTTGTATTAAATAAGGTTTTTAAGATCTAATTAATACTTTTTTCCTTTTTTTAGAAATATTTGGAAGTAAAATAAATAGAAAATATATTAACTCTGTAGCTTCGAACTAAAAGGACCAATGTCAATATTTTCTGTTTTAAGTTAATCGTTGCATTAGGTTGATTTTTATACTATCTTTTATTTTGCTGAAACAGCCAATGTCTAATTCGACCCAGAACGGCTTCATAATGGTTTTGCTACCCAATGTCACTATATTTATAAAAGCTAACTTAAATTGAAATTTTCTCAAAATTGAATATTTTGACATTGGACCTTTTAGTTCCAAGCCACAAAACTAACCTATTCAAATCAACAGAAAAAAGATTTACAAAAACTGAAATTGTTTATACTTCAACGAGACCATGTAAAACACAATAAGGATGAATACTAAGAAATTGAATACAGCACAGCAAACGATATAGATGTTTTAATGTAATTAACAAAAAAAAAAACTAGGAAAAGCTGACATCAAAAATGTATTTCATTGCTGGGAGAAACGCTTAAAAAACTATTATTTTTAAATTAAAATAGCATGAATATACAATTTATGCTTTAAATATTTATCCATTTCTTTTTCTAACTTTTTTTCATATTATTATATATGGTGGTTATTGGAGAGAATTGAATTACTTTTTAATCACATGTATTAAATATTGCCATTAAGTGTACTATGCATTTTTGTCTTCTTTTATTTTAAAGTTACATATATTGTGTGAAATGCTTTTAATTTAGTTTAAGTTTCGTTTATGTCGCCGTATTTGTGGTTCTATTATTAATATTTTTTACTGTTGCTGCTGATGTTGTTTTAAGGTTTCATTTAATAAATTTTTACCAGTATTTTCCAAAGGAACCACTATATTTCGTAAACTATCAATACTGCTACGCAAACGTGCTGTTTGAAATTTTGCTGGCATTTTTGGTGAGCTGGTAACCGAAAATGCTCTAAACTCCTGAAAAGTAAAGTGTTAAGTATTAAGATGACAACAAATAGCCAAATGATGATAGAGTTGGTACTGGTCATGGTAACAATTTAAATTATTATTTATTTCTCATTTTTTAATTGAAAAACATAATTCATTTTTAAATAAAGAGAATAACTAAAATACACACACACATATATATATATATGTATGTATGTATATATATATATATATATATATATATATATATATATGGATATATATATATATATATATATATATATATATATATATATGGATATATATATATATATATATATATATGGATATATATATATATATATATATATATATATATATATATATATATATATATATATATATATATATGGACATGGACATGGACATATATAAATAAGAAATATAATATAAAAATAAAAAATAAAATCAATTTAAACAATAATAACCCTTATCGTTGTTAGAGTCGTTCAAAACTTTTTCTTTAATCTATTACAAAAATTACATGCGACCAACAGGATAATAAGGGTGATTATGATTAAAATAACGAATTTCGTTTGCTATTTTTTCGAATACTTGTATTAAATCAGAAATTAAAATAATTCACATTTCTTATGTCGATGGTTTTTTGTGGCAAAAAAAAAAATTGAAAATTTACTTTAAAATTCATTGTTATTAAAAAAATCAATTTATTTTACCGAAAAACATGAAAAATTCTAGATGTTTTAGAATTATTTGTTTTTCTCTTAACTTGCCTCTAACCAAACTTAAAAAACTTTTTAAAATTGAAGAGAACAAAATAAAAATAAAAAAATATTTTAAAATAAACAATTTCAAAAGTGTAGTGATGGGGTGTTTAAAGGACGGTTGAAAGCTTACAGGTATATTTTGGATATTATTGTTTTAGGGTGAACTTAAGATACCTGATGTCCAGAGGGTGAATTTGTTTCACTTCCCGTTGCGGACATATATGACTGAAATGTGGCTGTAGATTGTGCATCTCGATTACCCCCACGTGTAGAGACTTTTTCCTGTAACGTGTTTAGGGTTTTCGAAAACCAAGGTTGCCAGCTATTGCGATTTGATTGCATTTCTGTTATAGTCGTACTCAGTTGATGATTTAAATCTTGATTTTTGCATTCTGCTTCAACTTGAGCCAATTTTGCTTGTGCTAACTCTAACTCTAACTCTCGTATACGATGTAGAGCAGTATGTAAGGGATCTAGTGGCCCTAATAGAGCTTCATTCGCATTTTTATTAAGATTTGTCAAAGATATATTATCGTTGGTAGTTGTTGTTGTCACATTATTTGACCGATTATCTTGTTCAATGTATTGCGAGCAATTCTTACATTTGGATACTGTGGTCTGTAAATGTGATAAAATGATTAATAGAATAGAGTTATTAGAACCGAACTCTTTACATCGAACTGTTTAATAATAATAACGTTGCAAACTATTCCACATACATACCATTACCGAACCCAATGTTTCATTTAATGTTGTCATATCCTGTTCCAAACGTTGTATAATCTGTTTGTAGTCCTGTATAATGCCTGTATGCTTCTTTTCCTTTTCTATGGCACGTTCATTAGCATCTGCTAATTTCTGTTGTAAATCATTGATTTCAGCTTGTAGTTTACGCCTTTCGGCACCAAAGCGATTCTCATAAATTTGAGCTTCCTTATCCAAACGATCTTTATCCTGTTTCTTTAACATATATTCGTCTTCATATTGTTTTAGCTTTTTTATCTTACGTTCACAGGCCATTTTCATAATACGTCTAGCTTGGCTAGAACTGCGACATTTTTTCGGTAAAGTAACACGAAAATATTTTAAAATGCCTTCAAAATCTAGTTGACGTAAATCATTTTCACATATTGACAGTAAAGTGAGGGCAACTTGAAATAGTAAAGGAATGCCATCCAAAAGGAATACGTCGAGTACATGGAATACAAAACACAATGGAAAGCGAGCAGTAAATAAAGTTAGTAGCCATTGCGAGGCATACATATGAGTTTCTATGCCACAATTAAGAAAATGTTCATATAGTTTAGGCAAATGATCTTTGATAAGACGTTCCAACTGATGAAGTCGCAGATATAATACCTCAAAGCCCTGTTTATAAAGATCACGTAATCCATAGTCGTACATGAGAGAAACTAAAACACAAAATGCATCTTCTTCGGGCATCTAGAGATTAAACATTTTTGATCAACTAGAAAAAGTTGTTCCAAATAGTGAAACAAAAATAAAAAAAAACTTACATGTAATAATAAGCTAGCAGCAATAAAACTTAAACCTTGGCAATAGCCAACTTCACTGTCGTATACAGCATATGCCTTGGACACTTTGAAGAGAGCATCTTGACCTAAACGAGAAATTCCAAGTTAAAATTCATGGATTATTATATAAATACAATTTTTACCTGAACCCCCACTTTCTTTGAAACATTTATGTGCGGGAAATGTTCTGTGTATATCACGTTGTATAACTGTTTCACATTTTGTTTCCTAATGTTTTAAAAAGTTATTATTATTGTTTTAAGAGCATAGTTTCTAAGTACGAAGGTTCTTACTTTGGTTATTAAATTCTTATACATATCAAGCATTTCTGTTTTATTTTCAACTCCAGCCAATTTCTTCCAAATCATTTCGCGCAAAGCTTCTGGTACACCCAAACGAACTAAAGGTGCTAGATTTTTAGGCCTTTTTTCGCCGTCCCATTCTTTCAGTACCGGATCCCATTCATCTAATGTGTCTTGAGAACAATCCTTAGAAACTTCTCCCGTACCACTCAATAATGGCTCATCGCCATCCGATAAATCCTCCGGATCAGTAGGACATTCATCTTCAATAGATGCAATAGAAGCTGAACGCACTATACGTGACAAATTGTTCATACCAAATTTTAACAACGACGAAGAAGATGTTGTCTGATGTGGTTGATCCGTAATTTCTTCCGATGGATCAATGGAACTAACTTTCCAACTAAATTCGTCTGTGGTACGTTTCAAATGTAAGTAGAAACGTAATGTCATGGGACGTTTTGAAATAAAATGATCCATTATGCGTATTTCACCCGCTGACTGTATTGTAACAGGTGTTTCGATTACGAATCTTACTGGCTCTTGTATGCCACGTATGACAATGTCAACAGCAACGGTCAAGAAAGTTTTTGAAGTTTCTACATTTAACTGTTCGAATGCTTTTTCACTGGCCTTCCACTCAGCTCTTATATGATACGGGTTTAAACACAACGGTGTCTGAGGAGCAGGTGCTTCACCATTTGAAGCCACTGAAATACTACTACTGCCACCACCACTGGCATTAGCTGCTGAAGGTGGTTGTATGTAACCCATGGTAATCATATCAATTAATTGCATATCAGCTTGTCTTACTAGCTTGCCCGGACTCAATAACACTCCGAAACAACGTTCAATCAATAAAGGCTGCAGAACAGATGATGGTGTTTGTTTCACTGTTATATAAACCTCTTTGTCTGTGTTGGCCCGTAATTTAAAGCAATGACGGTCCCGCGGTACAGGAGCATAGGAATTTTTAGCAACTTTTTCTCGTATTTCCAAAGAAACTAAAAACTCATAGCCAGCTGTATTCAGAGGATTTCCACTTATATCTGATGTTATCGAATTCATCATATTATTGTCCACAGCGGATGTAAGACTACAAGTCATGCTTGGTGGGTATGTCTGGAAAGCCTTTTGAAAACAAGCTACAACAAATCAGAAAAAACAAAAACATATTTAATTTTAAGTTCTAAAATTATTTAAAAAATACAAATTTACCGCTGACTTGATTTACAGCTTCGGGAATATGGCAACGAAATACATGACACTGAAATAGGGAATCACCATGGAGCCAAGTAAAAGCAAAACAGCCATGCTCCACCGTTTCTATTGGGCCCCGGAAATATAAAATTATGCTTTGAATTTCGTATGTGGCAATAATAGTATTCGTCTCTGCATCATGTAACACCACTAAGCCGTCGGAACAATTTGGAATACTGATGGAAATTTTTAGACCATTCGATGCTGTACCATTATTTAATTCGCTCATTATGCGATAAACATCCAATTCTGATTTTGGTGCATTAATATTGGCTGCGCCCAAATAAGTGACACCCGAAAATATTGTACATCCCTGATCTATTTCAGAAACTAATTGCGCAGATACTATTTATGTGTTACAGTTTTAAAAGGAAACTAAAGTACTTACTCTCCTCATCGGTGTCACTCTTTTCTGGTTTCATTATATCTTGTTTTTCATCCAGCTCAACACCATCTCCTGCAGCTGCTCTTTCAGGCATTTGGCTAATATTTCCACCCGTATTGGCATCGATACAATCATAAAATACCGATTGTCCAACACGATTCAATTCTGAATTAGATTCATCACTTTTAGGTGTTGGTGTATTTGTAGCATTTTTTACAGCTAAACGTGGTATGGTTTGAGTTTTCATTATTATTGCACCCTGTTTATCTTGAGGTATTACCAAAGCTGGACTCGTTGTGCCCATTAAGGGCAATGTTAGTGGTTTGTTTTTAATACTTGTAAGATTCGAAGATCCTCCAGCACCACCTACAGTCAGAATAAATCAATAATATCTAAATGGTAAGTGGTTTGTAAAGACCATGCATACAAATTTAAAAGTGTATGTACAATGTAAGTATTTGATGATTGCTTGGCTTGATGATTGTTATTGAATTTAATCATTATTTTGTTTTGTTTTTTTTTGAGCAAAAAAAAAGGGGCGTATATTTGATATATAAATTGCTTGTTACCACAGCAACACATCGTTTACAACGACGTTTAACAGTTTTTTATGAAGTTAGGCGCACTTAGCATAATAGTTGTCATCCAAACACCAAATAGGGCTTCTATTTTCAACATTTATTGTAAATTTCAAAAAAATAATCGAAATTTTTTTTCCGTATTTGTATAAAGAAATACACTTTTTTGCTTATTGTTTTGTGCATCATCTGCTGACCACTAATAAATAGTATTTTGATGAAAAGAGAAGACTTTAATAACTAATAATAGATGACTTTGCGACAGATCTTAACGAGGGTGTCTTTTTGCAAGCTTTTTTATAAAACATTGCTTTCAAATCTGACAAATTAGAACAGAATTGTTAACGATACATCTCTGTGACAGTCCAGATCATAAAAGGTACTTGTACCAAAATGCCTCAGTTTATACTCCTATAGAGCAGGGCAGTCAGATAGTACCAATTATATCTCTTCATACATTAGGAAACCATATGGCCAATCATACAGTATCCAGTAATTCTACTTGTATAGGCTAATCAAATTCTTACTGTGTTAGTTCCTTTTTGACTAGAGTATTCTAAAGCATTTTGGAACTTCTGTAAGTGTTGGTATCAGACTAGATAAGTTCTGCCTCTTGTAACGTATATTCAACTTTCAAATTCGATATCACAAACAAAGGAGTATAAATGCCCCTTTTCCCAAGAGTCGCATCAAATTACGACCTGTTATTGCAGTAGTGTTCCACCAGTTGCACCCTTGAACCAGAAACCATATCATTTCGATATGGTGTTGTTCAAACTTAAAGGGAAGCTGTAAAAATAGCTTCTGAAAACCTTACACACCAAAACATATTGGTTTAATCGTTCGTTATCGCGTTTTGATTTACATATTGATGTTCTTATATTGATTTTTTTTATTTATTTTAATATTTGGAAATAAATATATATACGGCCAAGTTTTTAGTAAACATAAACAAAGCTTTGCAGTTAATTTCTTTTTTACGATTTTAAGAGTTTAGTCAGACAATATTATAATACGAACGAGGTCTTTCATTGATTTTAAAGTTTTAACACAAAAATATAAAACACAATAGTAATCATGGATCTATGTTTTGCCAATTAATTTAAAGCTTCATTTAATATCCATCCGTCCACACACTAACACTCATTTGAACTATTCATAGGAATCATTCTTTTTAGAATACCTAACGAAAACTCTATGCGTCGTTCAGTTTTCGCCATAAAAAAAAACAAAAAACAAAATCAATTTACCTTCTCCTGCTTTATCAGATTCCAACTCTTTAAGTGCATCAGTCATTGCATTTTGTATATCCAATATATTACGGTTATTAGCAATATCCAATGATGGCTGTATATCAAGTGGTGTAGTCAAGTTACTATCGGTAACAATTTCGTATTCTCCGCTAGTGGTTATAGAGGATTCCGAAGATTTCGTACTTAAATTATCATCCATGTTTTGTGTTTTTTATTGTTTCAATATTTTCAATATGTAAAAATTATTTTTCCAGTTTCATAGAATATCGGTCGGTAGTACTTCTCTTATCGCAAATATACAAACGTATATGTTTTTATGTACTTTATTTAATTTTCGCTTAATTATTTACTTAATACATATATTCAATATTATAATGGCAAAAATATTGTTTTGCAATGTTTTTCATTGCGTTGGTGGTGGTAGCACAAGGGTACTCTATAAACGCTATATTAAACAACAAGGAATAAAAAGAAAAGTAATTTTTCTCCTTTTTTCCCAAACTTTTTGGTAAATCGATGACGAATCGCTCGCCCTCCTATTACTTCTCTTTTTTATTTCACTGCGCTATTGTGTTTTTTTTTTACAACAAGCAAATTGTATGTAATAAGCGGGGCATAATGCGACACAAAGAAACAAACACTAAATTACCTCCTCGGGGGTTTAATTCTTTTTCTCAATTCTTACGTATAAACGAAATTTTTTAATAGATTTTAAATACTTTTTTATTTTTCCATTTAGTTTTCACTTTTTTGCACTATTATAATTAAGATATTTTATATTTTTATTTATTCATGTCGCTTGTAAATACTTCAATTATTTTGTTATTGTTTAATATTTAAGTAAATGAAAAATATTTACTTTTATTGTAATTACTTCTTGCGATTCTTGTTTCATAAATTATTTTTCTACACTCTACTCTGACATTTGTCCAGTGTTGTCAACTTTTGAAAACACTACAAGAAGAAACAACATGTGTGTACCGCATACATTAAAGTAATGCACAAGCGCCTTGAAACAAACCCAAAGGTTGGTTTAGACGGTAATACTTTAGGGACATAAAATTATAAAATTCCGAATATGAAATTAAAAATCTTAGGACAGATTTTTTTACGTTTTAAAAAAGAAAGCAGATTTTCTAAAAGAGAATAATAGTGCGCGCAAAAAATCAGTTTTTTTCTGCGTTTATTTTATTTGTTTACTTAAAAATAATTCTAACGAAGTGTGATGGTTTTTGAAAAATGTCAAACAAAAAAAAAGAGATCGTACGACTACCAAATTTTCATTCGTATTTTCTCTCAATGTCGTACACTTTCAATACATATTCGATTTACCAAATACTACCCGTTTCTTCTACACAAAAATTTGACATGCTGTAAATTTGATTTGTATTACCGAGTAAACTCGAAATCATTTTAATACATTTTAATGCGATTTTGAAACTAGTGTCGTGTAATGTTAAACAATTTAACTTCATTGTTGTGATGGATATTATTATTAAGACCATAAAATGACCACCAGTTAAAAAACGTCAATGTGTGGAAAATCGTTGCTAACCCATAAAAAATGTGCAATAGCTATTATAACCTAACATTTCACATAATATTATTATTATTTACGTCAATAATGGCGTTTTCTTTTCCGAAAAAAAGATGTTGCACTTCATTTGTTCTTTGCCATAAAACATTATTAAAAATTAAGAAATATCAAAGTTTTTTAAAGGTAACTTTATTAGAGGTAAACACAGCACCCTTTAAAAAAAGTACTTTTTTTAGAAAAGAAAACGCGATAAGAATATTTGGACAAAATTGAGAAAAACATATTTTTGGTACTTTTAGAAGAAAGGGTAAGCATTTTTTTTAATATGCCGTAATATGTTCAAAACAAATTTTAGACCAACACGCCATGGACACGATGAAATAACTTCATCAAATAATGCATGTGTGAGTTTCGGTGATTGACGTTTAAAAAGAGACTTACAAATAAATTCGTCAATCATCATTTATATTTTAATTTAGTAGTGCTTGTTTGCTAAAATATCTTCATCGGATGACGATTTATTGCTATTGACATCTTGTTATTTTTTATACGCGTGTGTGTTCATTACTACAATATCGAAACAACGAGATATTGCTTGTCAATCACAATTGGAGGCGATCAAATAAAAAGTCATGAAATGAAAAAATCTGAATTTTTTTGATTTTCACCAATCAATACCGACAACATGTATGCGTAGTCGAAAAAGTATGACAACACGTACATCAATTAAGCGCTAATATATGTATTTGATCGCCTCCAGACCAGGATTGGGAAAATTGATACAAATGTGCCTTTTTAAGCTCTATTTGTAGGTCAAAAGTATAATAGCACCCCAATGACTAATTTAGCACTATTTCAATATTCCACATTTGTATCTAAATATAATAAAAGGCAAAGAAAGAAAGAAACTGTTTCGACTGTCTCCAATCTAATCCAAAAGAAGGGTTTGCTGAAGCCATCTAATTCGTGCTACTACAATTAAGAAAGGAATAAACAAGCGAAAATTGTACCACTAATGATCCTTCTAGATTTAGTTCTCATCAATTAATAGCCTTTGCCTACCTTTTGAAATTATACATTAATTTTTAAACTTAGCACAAATAAGCTTGCAGTGTCTTTTGGCTAAGGGCTTTTACAGACATATGTATGTATGCATGTATAAACTAAAATTAAAAAAAAAATTGAAAAAGTAATACAATCGGACTGAAAAAAGTACCACTTTTCATGAAAGTTTGCACAATTTGAAAATTTTCTTTCTCATTCCTGCTCTATATAGCCTTACAGCCGCTTTTGAATTCGCCTTGCATACTTTAACGACGAAAACAGTGACATCTTTAGGTTTGTTGTGCTGTCAAACATTTTGCACGCCGCGTCTTTTTGACAGATAACCATACGATAAGAAAGAAGGTTATATAGTGTTTTAGTGAAATTTTTTGTTAAAATTATATTTGTTGAATTTGTTAAAAAAGAATAAATAAAATGTGGCCTCGTTTTGGTATTAAAGTGGGAAACAGCACCCTTTGCATAGCACATGTTAAACCATCTGATACAAAACCCGATGTTATAGCCAACAAACAGGGAGATCGTGTGTCGCAAGCCTGCTTACTATGGGATGGCGAAGAAGAGATCGAATGTGGCCTAACGGCTAAACAGAAAATGTCTTCCAAACCAAAACAGGCGGTAGCAAATAGTTTTCAATTACTTAAAGCAAAAGAAGATATAACAGAAGATCTTTCTGCAAAGGCGACTAAAACGATACCATGTGAATATGATTCTAAGAAGCATACGTTTATATTGAAAGCTATACAACCCTCCGATGATGGCGAAGATAAAGAGGTCACTAAAGAGCTAACACCCTTTGACGTGCAAGTGAAACTTTTTGAGTCTGAATTAGAACTAGCTAGGCAATATTATAGTGATGCTAATCAAAAGCCTATTGTTGTTCTCTCCGTACCCAGTTACTATCCCGAAAAGTCGTGGTCGCTATTGGCACATGCGGCTGAGAAAGCAGGTTTTCATGTGGCGCAAATTGTAGATGAACCCACAGCAGCTGTACTAGCTTATGGTATAGGAGAAGAAGTTAACAGTTTCGATGCCATATATGTATTAACAGTGAAGTGCGGAGGCTTATTTTCTCACTTTGCATTGTATGAAGTTAAGCATGGCCTATATACGAAAATAGAATGCTTTGGCCCATTCCCCATAGGCGGTCAACAGTTTACCGAAGAGTTGGTAAAGTTTATATGTGAAGAGTTCCAGCGTAAATACAAATTAGATCCTCATGAAAGTCGCCGTTCTTTAGCCAAGATACGCACTGCAGCTGCCAATTGTAAACACATCCTCACCACTTTACCTTCCACACAGTTGTATATAGATTCACTTATGGATGGTGTGGACTTCAATTTTCAAATGAGCGGTGCACGTTTCGATAGTCTCATACAACCAATTATAAATTCATTTATGCAAATTATGAATGAATGTGTTGAAAAGGCTTTAAAAAATCACCCAGAAATTAAAAAACTCGATAAAATTGTTTTATTGGGTGCCACGACACAAATTCCAAAATTACAATTAGCAATTACAAGCAAATATCCTGATGTTGAAATAAATAGTTCCATATCAGCTGATGAAGTTGTAGCTGTCGGCTGTGCTCGCCAGACCCTTTTCATTGAGGACAGCGAGAAGCAAGTTTTAGAAGAATCAGAAGAATGTGATTGTGTTGCTGAAGAAGTAACTATATGGCATGGTTCTGCTGAAGACAATGAAAATGCTCAAAAGCTCTTAAGTCCCGGTGACATTTTACCCAAAACGGTTATTTTAAACATAAAGCTTAAAGATTCCTCCTTAGACTCGGAAGTATTCCAATTGCGCTATGGCTCAAGGGTGAATGAGGTACATATCAAAAAAGCTGCCTCCAGCATACCTGAGGAAGGATTTGTACGTCTTGAAGCAGAAATACAAAAAGCTGAAAACAATGTACCTCTTGTACGCTTAAGATGTATATGATAAGTTAGTCAATGCGTAAAAACACAAGATAGATGGATGCATTGAATGTTAAAAAGAAATAAGGAACACGCCTTCAGTTATGCTTTTTAGATTTAATTTAACTTTTATTTAAAAAAACAAACAATACATTTTCGTAAAATACATCATAAGATGCAAAAAAAAAAATTATTTTTAAAAGTCCATTTTTTGTTCATTTATTTGTAATGATTTCGCTCTTAGACTGCTTTCAATTTTACGCAAAAATTCTTCAAATACCACCACTCCTTTGAACATACTTGTCTTCTTATAATCTTTAATACGTAGTTTTTCATCAGTTTCTTCCTTATTTTTACTCCTTTCATCGAAAGCATTAATTTCCTGTAACAATTGAGCTATATTGGGTACTGTAGTTGGATTAAATTTACTAACTGCATTTGCATTAAACGGTACGCAAACTTTTCCCGTCGATGGGTGTATACAAAAGGGAGCCTTTAGCAAATGATTAAAACCTTTAGTAACATTGATATCAAGACGTGGATATAAGCATGCCAATTGAATTTCTTCTATAATATTTTTTAATCTTCTAGACCATGCTGTTGTATTTGAATTGCAGCGCATCGAGCGGGCATAACGTTTAAAAGCTTCCCAAACTTCACGCGCTGATGCATCATCAGCCAAATTGTTTAGCAAGAAATGCTCCGTATCTTTACGAGCGACATCGTCTGCTATAAATTGACATAATTTTCCTATTCCTTTCGAAGAAGAACTAAACAGATTTTGTTCGTTTAAAATAATTTCTTCAAATACGGGTTCTATCATCTTAAATGCTCTTTTAATGCTATGATGCATTTTCTCTCCTATATGCACGCGCGGAACATTAACACCAGCAACCATAGCGTGTGTAACAACCTGAAAATATTCAGCTACAGCTGAACGACTTGCTGCATCTAAATGACGTGCATCATAATCGCAAACCCAACAATGAATACCACGACGACCGGAAAATACCCAGAGTATATGCTCCCACCCAAAATCTTCCCGTATAGCTGTGTCTAAAACTCGAGCGGCAATAACCATGAATTTCCAACACTTTTGACAAACATCAGCACCACTACAGCAAGTACGTACATCATCGTAGTCAGTCATATCAATATCGAAAACCAATTCACGCTGCTGGGGTGTCATAGCGGCAGCTGAAATGCGATTATTTTTAGGTCTGAAATTTAAAATGAGAGTAAAAATAAACTATAAATAATTGAAAGGATAAAAAACACATTCATAGGTTGTATCTTTCTAAAACAATTTCTAAATAAGATGACTTTGGGTTCAAAATTTTGCATTTTAAAAGTAAAAATTATTATATCGATTTTCTAAATCATTTTTAAATTTATGTTATGACTGTTATGTATGGGTATGTTCTGTGTTATGTTATCTAATTTTCCTTGTATATTTCAATTCTATTAGACTCCGTAAGTGTAAACAAATCCTGCATGATTTTAAATTTTTATGTTCTATAATAAACAATAGTGTTTTAGACACGTAGTATGTATATACCTTGTACTCATAACGGCTCCAATATCTATTTTGTATGGACATCTTGCACACAGTTCTTTTTCTAAATCACTCTGTGTATCGAAACATAAATATCTTATGTATATGTCATCATGTAATGTAAACGATATTTCACGATTAGCAAATATACCATCTTCAGCTATTTGGATTAAAAAAATGTTGAACGTCTACATACACAATGTATGTATGTCTGTATGTTACTTACATAAACCGTAGGAAAGCCATCTGTAGAATGGTTTGTGAGGAAATAGACGTTTATAATAGACGGGTAGCATATCAGGTAGAAATGCTGGATCGTAGACAGCGTCACATGGCTTTTGCAGTTGTCTTTGTGGTATCTCTTCCTGTGGTTCCCGTGTCTCTTCCGCTGAACTTGTTTGTTCAGTTGCAGTATTTCTTTCTATTTCAGGCATTCTAGGAAGAATACATTGTAATAATAATAAACATTTGTACAGTTATTTGAAAAAAATTTAAACGTAAGAATTGAATTTGAGTCTCGTTTCGTAAAAAAAACCATGTAATAAACATTTTTTAGATTTTTTTATTAAATTATTATTATTTTATGTTAGTAAAACTTTAAAGAATGACAAAAAATATATAAATATATATATATATTTTTTTTTTCAAAATTCTGATACATAATTTCCTTATGAATACTCTACCATTGAATTAATTGAGTCACTTGCTTTTTTCTAATTGATTACCATAAGTATCAGTTAAAATATATTAGCATACATACTTAAATAAGATTTAAAGTATTATTACAATAAGATATACTCCTTTTCTTGTTTTTAAATTTTTGACTTTGAAGGATAAGTTGATATTTTGTTACGCTCCCTTTTTAAATATTAATTATGTTACTATAAACATGATCATCATGTATGCGGTAGGATGTATTTTCATTAGATAAAAATAATCCCATAACAACACAAAATACATTCATATGAACTTTGTGCTTTTTTGTTTTGTGATGATTTACTCTAAACTTAGTGAGATAAATGATAATATATATCAGCAACTTTTCACGCAACTGTTAAGCGTATATCTTGCATTTTATGTTGTTGCCACAAATCATCGGAGGGTTTTACGGGTGCCGTATTATAGAGCGTAACTGAAGCAATATGATTATTGGGCATTACTTCAAAGATGATATCCTGATAACCATAACAAAAAGTCGAACCAAAAGGATTAGCGGTATTAGTAGACGAAGCTCTATGAAGAACGACCGGTCTCTCCGAAGGAGCCATGGCAGCGCTGATTTCATTCCACTTGGAATAAGCATTTATTGTAACAGGACTTGTTGGCGTCTCACCACCACTGTAGGAAGCACGTGAACTGTCATCGTTTAGGGAACGTTCCGGCTGCAATTGAAAATGAAATTCACAACGGTGATACATATTAAAATTAAAATGTCCTGGATAGTTGGTATGAAGAATGAATTTCTTGCATGTTTGGGTACGCGCATCAAACAAGACATCTATGCCCAAAGTAAAGTAATTAAAAAATATATCACTGCGTTTGCTTTGAGCTTGACGATTGACATTTGAGGAATGTATTTTCATTTTATCTTCACTTTTGAAAAATATACGATTTGGTGCACCCAACTGAGTAGTAACATCTTGACAACTGTCTCCGAATAATATCTCCTTTGTAAAACATTGTCTACGAGGTTCAAGCGAACGTCCAGAGCCTTCTGTAAATAGTTTCAGTTTTAAGCCCTTGGTGCAACCCAAACCTGAACGTAATACAGTCACAGACTCTAAGTAGATTTGACGATGATAGCAGGATAATGGCAATGGTGGAGTTTTATTTTCAGCTACATTACTACCGGCATACAAAGACATCTTTGAGACAACTGGTGATGCTCCACTCAAAAACACTAAGGATCCCAAGCCATGAGCATAACCTGCATGCAGCTTACTATCTACTGGAAAGTAGAAACTTAAACCCCGAAAGTGTAGAGCAAACAATTGTTTTGCAGCATCATATACTCCCGGATGAGTGGCACCAAATGAGTGTTCGATCTGTTCAATTGAGGGTAACACTTCTGGAGAGTTGAAGTACACACCACCGTATTTTAGTTTCACCAACTTCATATTGCATACTTCGATTATCTTAAGACGCTGATTGATAGGATCGAATATTAATCGTAAACCATCTTGCGGTAAGTTAATTATTATGTCCACACCCAAAGGATTAGTATCGGAGTACAGCACCTGTACGCCTTTTATAATACCCACTTGAGATTGTATTATAGCAATGGCTTGTGAGAAATGCATTCCCAAAACAAACTCCCACGCATCGCAGCCCAAGGATATTTCAGGCACTATTTCCAAATCCAGCATTGTGAAATATATTCGTTAATAGTAGCTGAAAACACACACACGCACAAATACAAAAATAATTAATAACTTAATACGCTCTTTTTTATTCATAAACAATTAACTAATAATTACCTTTTTCTACAAACAACAACAACAAACAGAAGAATAAAGAAAAAACAAACAGAAAGATAAACTCTTGGCAGACAGTGGCAGTGTTGCGATTTGATTTCTTCTTAATTCTTATCAATATTTCTTTGATTTTGCAAGGCCTTTCAATTCACCAAAATAATAATACAAATATTTTGTTTTTGACCCTGATATTAGCAAAATTTGTTAATTTTTTTTTGCAATTTGTATTATTTTTGCTGCTGTTCTTTCTTTGTTACTTGTCCTTTTGCACTGAAACGTAATTATTATTTAATGATTCTCACAATCTTTTATAATTTCCAAAATTACCTTTTAAATGTAGTGTCTTTATTTACCATATAACACTTTTTAATACGATTATCATAACTTTTTATTTTCGTTAAATTAATATGAAATTTTGTTTATTTCGTCTTAATTTTATTTTTTTATGTATTTCGTTTAAAATCAAGAAAAACACTCATGCCACTAACACACATTTACTTTTATTTCGTTTTGTAAAAGAAACGAAAACAAAGAAAAAACACTCAATTCATACAGCTGTTTGAGAAGTGTACAAAAGTAACTTCTAAGCAAACTTGGTAACACTTTGCACGCTGGTTTCGCAAATTTTTTGGCGCAATTCGTCTTCTACCGAAACAACATTTTTACTTACTTGAAAGATATTCAAAATGTGCGTTTTTTTTGAGATTTTTGTGTTATTATTAAGTTCTTTTTGTTATTTATAATAACGAATACTTTACTTTAAAAGCAAGAACACTTATATTTCAACAAAATTCAGGAGCACCTCGTGCTACAGAAGCGTTTCGTTGAGAACTTCCAAGCTGAATAAACTTGGCAGCATTTTCATCAGTGATGAGTAGTTAATTGTCGAAAGGGTAATTACCATAAACTGTAGTAATAATAAAATTATTAGTTCTTTATCAATATTTCAACGAAATAGTGAAAATATACTAATATACGATAGAAATTGAGATCATTATTAAAACCATTTGGAGATAATAAATAAAATGTAGGTATGATCTGGAAATAACATTTTGTCGAAACGAAATCACTTACCTTTTTAACAAATAATTTAATTAATTTGTTCATTTTTGGTTTAAAATTAGTTATTCAATTCAAATGGCACCGAAATTAAATGTTTTCATTGGTTGTCATTTACGGAAATTGAGGACGTTTAAGAAAGGAGAGCCAATCTTTTCACCAACATACGTATCGATAAATATAGAAAAAATGAAAAGGGTATTATAAAAATTTGTAAATAGGTATTTTGAAGATATATGTAACTAAAACAGTAATTAAATAACAGTACAGAAAGAGAAGCTGAATTAAGTGATTTCGGAAAATGAAAATTACTTCGAAAAATTCAAAATCACGTGATTATTATTATTATCTTTCTTTATTAGTATCAATAATACTTTGAATTTACATTTACAATAGTTTAAATAACAAGCTTTAGCTTTAAAATACATTGTTTCTAACAAAAAATATAACATTTTTTCGAAATATGTTCGGATTGCGTTCATTTTTAACGTCACTGGGTAATCTGTTGAAGAGCTGTAGTCCTTTGTAAAACAATGAGCGTTGCATTGCGGTTGCTGTAGTCCTTTGAATTCTGAAGTCATCATTATTCCTCAATTTTATATGGTTGTGTTTCCCCGACATACATTATTTACTCTATTATATATTGTGGTGCTATTCCAATTTTAATTTTCTGAATAAAGTTTACGGTATTTAATTTCAGTCTTTGCCCTATATCTAGCCATTTCAGAGAGTCAAGCATAAAGTTTATCGGTGTATATCTGTTGTATTTCAATATAATGCGCATTGATTTATTTTGTAATTTCTGCAATCTATCAATTTGTTGACTCGTGCAGCATGAAAAAAGAACTGAACTCAAAATGAGGTTTAATCATTGTGTTGTAGATTGTAATTGCTGTTAACGTGTTTATTTGTTTTCTTAATCTTCTGAAGAAATTAATTTTTTTTCCAATTTTCTTGCAAATATAGTCAATATGACCTTTTAAATTCAAAGTATTGTCTATTACAAAGCCCAAGTATTTCATTTGATTTACTTTTTCTATTTCTTCATTATTGATTCTGAAAGTAATGTTCGTCTTAGTTTTAATTTCCATTATTTTAGTTTTATTCTCGTTTAATTTAAGTTTATTCATCCGCAGCCATTTGTTTAAGTTTTCAATATCTTTACCGAGTCCTTCATAACATTGTTCATCTGTACCACCCTCAAAATATATAAGTGTATCGTCCGCATATAAATTTATCTCACAATGACTTATTATATTTGGCATATCGTTTATATATATAATAAAAGCAATGCCCCCAAAATTGATCACTGTGGTACTCCATATTCGTTATTAACTGTCCTGGATTTAATATTTTTTACCTTTGTTATTTGTCTCCTATTCGTCAAATATGATTCAAACCATTCCATTTCAGTTCCTTGAATACCGTACTTGCAAGGTTTCCGCAGTAGTATACCTCTATCAATTGTTTCAAATTCAGAAAAATTGCAACAATCCTTTTGTCTCTTTCCGATTTTTTCCACCTGTTTATAAGAAAATTAACCGCTGTTTCGCAAGAAAAATGTTTTCGGAAACCAGACTGATACTTAGATAATAAAGCGTTCGATTCCATATATTGCTCCAATTGTTCCTTTACTACCTTTTCCATTACCTTTTTACACGTCTTCAATGGGCGTTATCATTGACTCTTTCCAATTATCAGGAAATATTCCTGTTCTCAGAGAATCATTTATTATATCCAACATCGTTCTTCCTATCACATTCCAACTATTAAGTATAATTTTAGTTGATATTTTGTTGTAGTCTGCCTTATTCTTTAAATTTTTACATATAATTTTTAGTTTATCTAGAGTTATAGCACTGAATTTAAATTTAGAGTTTATCACAGGAAGTCGGTTTGAGTATTGCACGTAAGGTATTGTTATAGATCTTATACTATCAACAAAAAATTCGTTAAATTTATCAGCCATCTGCAAATTTTCCCTATATTCCATTTGATTAAATATCACAGATTGAATTGTATTCTGGTTTTTCTTAAGTATTAGATTCTTTATCTCTCTCCACATATCCTTTTGATTTCTAGCATTAATTATTTTGTTATTTATAAAATTTCTCTTTTCGTTTTCAATTTTCACCTTATATAAATTTCGAAAGACTTTGTAGTTATTCCATACTTCGTTATGTTCCTATTATTCGTAATTATATAATCAATAATGGTTTTTGAACTTCCCGTTATCCGTGTAAATTCTGTCATTATTTGCCTAAGGCCATTATCATTTATTATGCATTCTTTTTTGTCCCTGTAAAAACCATTATTGCTCCAATCTATATTAAAATCGCCTGCTATTATTATATCACAGTTTGCGTCGTTAATATTCTCCAAAATTTCTTCAAATGCTGCAATAAACTCTGCCTCTGCGCTACTTGGTGATCTGTATACAGCCGTAATTATACACATGTAGTTTTCATATTTAGCGATGTATGCAGTTATCCAAATTTTGGAGTTAATAACTTTTGCGGCCACTATTCTCACATCCCATCTTTTCTTGAAATAAACTATTACGCCTCCAGTTCCTGTTGAGTTTGATAGAGTTGTATATTGATTGTAATTTTCTATTTCTATTTCTTGTTCCTCTATATCTTCTGTTAAATGAGTTTTCGACAAAATAATAAATTCTGGTCTTTCCATTTCTGTAACTATCCCCAGCTGATCAAAGTTGTTAAGTAATCCTTGTATATTGGTATAAATGCCGTATATTTGCCTTGATTGTTAGGCTGTTAATCCTATCCTTCTTTTTTTAGCATTTAACTTGTTTTGATATACCGGACATTCTCTGCTTGTTACATGATTTTCATCTAAGCCCATATTTAACCTTTTATTAATTCTAACACAATTAATGCATTTATTCATTACTTCCCTGTCGCATTCCTTTGTTTTGTGCTCTCCATGGCATTTATAACATATTTCTTGATTTTTACATTCTGACGACTTATGATTGTACCCTCTACATTTAAAGCATTGTATAATATCAGTGCCATCATATATCATTTTTCCCATCCAATGTTAACTTTTTGTCATTATTTGCATACACGATCCGTTATCAATTTTTATTTTTGCATTGTAAAAGGTTCGACCATTTCTTTTATATTCAAACAATTTTAGCACTTTTAATTCACTATTTTTCAAAATATCATTCTGTTTTCTTAATTTATCAATTATTTCATTTTCTGAAAATTTAAATGACATTCCTGTTACTACTATTTTCATTTCCGGTTGATTTGGTACTTTTATTTCGTATTTTCCACTCATTTCGTTTTGTACTGCTTCTTTTATTTTTTCTCTCTCTTCATTGCTTTCACTTTGGATTTACAGAACATCTAAAATGATTTAGGTGATTTTATATCATACGTGATTTGAAATCATTTGATTTTTAAACTATACCTGATAAGCGTTTTTTGACAGATTTTCATCACATTTTTTACGAAATGAATTTCTTTTTAAATCGACCGATATCCATCACTTGTAAATATATGTATAACCTTTGACCGCAATAGCCATAATTAGAAAATTATTTAAGACTAACAGTCATCGTAAAACGAAGTTTAAATGTAAGTGACAAAAGTTCGCAATAAATAAAAAAAGTATAATTTTTCCGTAATATACATATGTATATATATATATTTTTAAAAAGTCCCTAATACAATAGATAAATTTGTATAAAACAATTAAGCCTAGACATATCTTTTAATCCTCAAAAAGAAAACCTCACACAGGTTGAATGCCATCTGTCAGAAGAGGACAATCACACACTAAGCAACAGAATTCAGAATCGGTAGATAAGTTCGCTGATATGCAATAATAACAGTATATATGCTCACAACCAATATAGTGCGGTAAAGTTGGACGTTCTCCACAATAGACACAAGTTGTAGAAGGCAAAAATCTAGGTTTCTTCTGTTGTACTCTATTATCTTCAATGAGATTTACTCGTCTGGAACTAAAAATGCTTTTACCAAAACGATGCAATGTACGGAAATTAATAATGGGCAAAACAAGACCTAAAATTTCCTGAAAAAAATTTAAAAACATTTAAATATTTGTAAATGAAAGTTATAACTATTTACCATGAATCCACCCCATAATAATTCTCTAGTTAAGTATTTATAACCGATATCCCGACGTTGATTATGTCTTAGACTTATATAGTCTAAGCCCAAAAGAAAATCTATTACGCTAGGTTTTCTACCTGTTTTAAGAAATCGAAAAAAATTTAAAATTGATAGCACAAGAGCTGCATTCTCTCCGTATTCGATCGTCTTATGTAACCACTCAACACTTCGATTAAATCTGCGTTCTTCCAAACTTTTTATATAATTGGGTAATATTGTTAAACAGAAATGTAGTACCAATCTAGACAGTGTTAAACGTTCTGAATCGTATGCCAAAACCAATAACTGTTGGCCGAATGTTGAACAGCGCTTACCCACTGATCCAAACCAAATTGCTGATTGGATAATTAAATCCAGTTCTGGATAAATTTTTAAAAATAAAACTGGCTAAAATATTAAAAAAAAATGTTTTATAAAACAATTTTCAAAGGGATATAATTGGTATTCCAATAAAAGTCAATCGATGTAAAATCTGTATCCAGCATCGTATAGTTGTTTATTATTCAGTTACTAATGCCAGTGATCTGTCAATAATCTCACCCGTCACATTAGCAAAACTGTATTATTTAGATCTTAGCAGTGAAGACGTATTAGATGTTATAAACCAGCTAGACCTTAAATAAATAAACCTAATTTGTGCGACTGCGTGATAATTAAGCGGTCCAAATCTAGTACATCGATCTGCGTTTCTTGGAAAAAATTATTAATTAGCTTACCGATATGGCTTGTAAGTTTTCTAAAAGGTTTTCCTTTATCAAACGTGTGATATCTTTGTCAAGATTTATGGCATCAATCTACATAAACGATATAAAAAATATTTTCTCTGGAAACCATTGCAAATTTAAAAATTTACCTGATTTACTCTTGGCACGTATTGGTTTTTTATATCAACTTTAGAAATCATTCTAGTGAATATTATTTAATTCCAGAAAAACTTTTGTACTCTGATCTGTTCGAAATATTTGCAAAAAAAATGTAAGAAATGTAATCAAAACAACAATCAACAGAATTTGGCAGCATTTTAAGGTTTAATGCATTTTAAAACTTGGCAGTATTCTGCACCAGCTGATCAAATTGTTTGTAAACGAAGAAGAAAGTTAAACTCAATTTCTGCAGAATATATGAAAACAATAATAATTATAAACAATATTAATTGCAAAGTTTTAACAAAATGAGTTCTCCGTCAATAAAGACCAATAACAACGATGCGTCTAACAATAAGCAACGTAAATCTACAAAAGGCAATTCTACCATTAAGTCGACAAATTTAGACACAAGAGCAGAGTTGGCAGACCTGATCAAGAAAAAGGCGGAAACTTCTGTAAGCCTGCAGAATTTTAAAAATAATTTTTCAAATATTTATGTATTTACTTCATTGTTACATTAGGAACAGCTAGCTAATTTAGAAAGACAAATTTATGCCTTTGAGGGCTCATATTTGGAAGATACTCAATTGTGTGGCAACATCATACGAGGCTGGGAACGTTACTTGACTTCTAATAAAGCCACCAATTCTAAAGCAGACAAACGTAATCGCAAGTTTAAAGAAGCTGAAAGATTATTTTCTAAATCATCAATTACATCTATGGCCATTTGTAATCGTAAGTAGAACTTACTTTACTGGTTAGTGTGTATAAACTAAAAAGAAAACTCTTTTTAAATAGCTGAAAGAGCTAGTGAGTCGGATTCTGTAACAAATGAGGATTCCAGCGACAATCAGATTGCTTTAACTCAAAACACAACTACAGCTCATGATGGCACTACATCTATAAAAACATCTGGCAAGGAGGAGAAACCCGATCGATCTACTACACCTCAAAGAGAAGCCAATAAGGAACCTAGTACTCCCAGTGCTGCAGCAACTTCAACAAAAAGTAAACTTTCCTCATCTAGTGTAACCGCCAAGAAGGGAGGCCACATTAATAAAAAAATTAGGCATCGATGATTTAGGGGTCGGCCGCGACATCGCACATATTAAAAGAACTAAAACAAAGTCGCGACCTGAATATTGTCGAAAATTTTTAACTCCCAAAACGATTTAAAGTAAACGATATTTTTTCGTTATAGATATAGATTTTTTTCTTTTTGAAGCCTATTTAAGTTTACACACAATCGTGCAAAATTAAATTCTTTACTTAAATACAAAAATAATGTTCTAAGGAAAATGTATGAGTTTTTCTCGATATTTAAACTATAAAATCATATAATATATAACTAGAGCTATGACTAATAGCGTAACAAACATACCGCCCAACATAATATATTTATCTTCCACAAAACGTCTTTCAATCAATTTCATAGTGTGATTTGATAGACCCAAGGTACTTCCGATGGTCATAAGACGTTTCTGAGCTCCCTTTAAAGTACTTCTTTGGTTTACTAAACTACTTAATATATTACCACCTGTGACTATCATATCATCAACACCTCTATGGGCATTTCCTAACTGGGTATTATGTTGTAAGGCATAATCGATATCTAAACATGTCTCGACACTATTAGGTGCAAATCGATGGCTAAGTAATTGCTCTCGTTCGGATAATTCTTGTTGTTTTCGCTGTCTTTTCTCTCTAAACATCTGTAAACTGCTTTGCAAATGTCTCAAGTCATACTTTATTTGATCCACACGCATTTTCGAACTCTGTCTTTGAGATGCTGGTACTTTATAGAGTAAGACATCTAAGCGGTCACAATTTCTGGAATTAAAACTCTATTTATAAATATTTGTATATTTCCCATTTACTAAACACTTACGAATTAACTTGTGTTATTTTAGTTTGAATTTCATTTTCCACCTCATAATTATCCGGTTGTCCTGCCGTCTGCACCAATTTTTGAAAGCTTTGCTCAATTTCCTGAACTATACGATTTGTTTGATGGTACAGTGCTTCCATATTTAAAGGAATTGCTGTCGCATGTAAATACTTAAAAAAAAATTTGCTGTAAAATTAATTTAAATGAATGATTGGAAATTGTTTGTGACGTGTTTTAATTATTTCCATACAAAATATTTTTGTTTAATTTTCATTCACAATAGCTTTAAAACATGTTGCCAGACTGCAATATATCAGGACTTAGAGCTGCCAGCCTTAACATATTTAAAGTGATAAATGTATTAAAAATTTAATAAATTTTGTGTTGACTATTTTAATGTTAGTCACGGAACACTTGATGAAAGTTTCTTGCAGAAATTTTCTTCAATTCTCTATTAAACTTGCATTCAATGAAATTTAAGATTTTCAAACAAGATTGTTCTTGTATGACTACGAATTTCATAACAGAAGAGAATCACATAGTACATGAAAAAGTGTACGCCATTACATTCGTTTCTCCCCTCTCATCGACAAACTCTGACTTTCTGCAAGAAATCTTTCATCGCGTGTTCCGGGACTTATGTTCATTATATCATAATTAATATTGAATGTTTTGTTTCTATTATTTTTTTCTCAATTCGAAGATGCTTCTATATTCCTATATTATTGAGAAAAGCAACAGTATTAGTTTAAAAATTTGGTAACTCTGTATGTAAAAAATAGATATATAAATAAAGGTGGCATCACTGAACCGGAGGCCATTTTTGCAATCATCGTATCAAGCTTGTTTCGTATTCCGATCGGAAAAATTTCCAATTTTTCATTTAATACATATTTTAAAAATTTTTTCTGAAAATATTCGTTTAAAAAACACCTTTTGTGTTGAAGGAGTTGGAATAAAATATATAGAAAATACTAAATATTACAATTAAAAATTCACGTCATATATTTTCAGTTCCTTCTGACAATTGGTTCGTCGCCGTTTGTTCGTAGCGAAGAAAATAAAAGTCGCAACTCATAACCTTTACGACAGCAAAAGAACTTGATTGTTTTTTGTGCGTGTGCATCCTCCAAAAATCTTAGTATATTTGAAAATTAACAAAGAGAATATATTTTCTTTGGTAAAATTTTGTAAACATGGCTCAGTAAAAATGTCTAAATTAAAATTAAAAAAAGTTGTAAAAGCTCCATGTGGAGGCAAAGTTCGTCACATTAAATCTTCGAAATCGAAGAGGCCAGTAGTAGTTATAAGTGGCAGTGATAATTTCAAGAATTCTTTCGGATTTCATCAGGTTCAGTGGAAGACTAGACAGCTGATTTCTTTATCTTCTGTATTTTCTAATTGTAAACGTAGTATCTATCAAAATGGACAATACCAAGAAACCACAGAATTATTCAAGAACTGGCAATACGAAAACGTCCAATCAAACAACTGACTCCTCTAATCGTCAAAAGTCTTCTTCTTCAGGTATGTACTTGTATATGATTGCAATGGCGACATAGACTCATACATACAAAAATATGTACTATAAGTATTTGTTTGTGATGTGTTTTTGTTCTTTTTATTATAAAAGATATACAAACAACCAAATCTTGGCCCAAGCATTCACGTCGTCGTGAGAATCCAACAACTTCGGCTCGAAATAATAACAGCAATAACGGTAATAACAGTAAACAGCAACCATCAGCAAAAGTACGTCCAAATGTGGACAAAAGGCCACGTGCCCGTGGTTATAATGGCTACAATAACGGCAATAATAATGGAGCTTATCGTGGCACCAATCAAGATTACTTTGTTACCGGCACCGGATTAGAAATTAGGGATGTAACGTCCTTTGACAATTCACTAGGACGTTTTGAACACATTGATTATGAGCAAAATTCAGTTTATGCTCCTGGCAGCAAGAAACAGAATTTAAATCATTTACTAAACTTTTACTACACACCGCGTGAAGTGGACTATTATGATGGTGTTGGTAGTAATAGCGGTAATGGTGGTGTCCATAGCTATAATCAACGTCAAGGTTATGCTAAAAAGCATAAATATAATAAAGAACAGTTTTTGCAAGCTAAGTAAGTGAAAAATTAAAATAGTATTAAGCCGTTATATTCTATACAACAATATCGGTATAAAATATTTGACAAACAACATTATCTAGTTATTTGTTAATATTTTTTTTTAGATATAACAAATTCTCAATATTTGACCGACTTTAGTTGGAAAAATTTCTAAAAAAAATATATAATTTTCCTGGTCAGAGAGTTTGTTTTTCAATGAATTTTTCCTTTAAAACTGATTGAAATTGATCGATTACCTAAAAGATGTTGATTTTGGGTAAATTATTATTATTATCTTTATCTTTCTTTGTTTATTGGTATCAATAATATTTGGATATACATTTACAAAAAGTTTAAATAACAAATTTTGGCTTTAAAATACATTGTTTTTAACAAAAATATAAATTTTTTTCGAAATATGTTTGGATTGCGTTCATTTTTAACACCACTGGGTAATCTGTTGAAGAGCTGTAGTCCTTTGTAAAACAATGAGCGTTGCATTGCGGTTGTTGTAGTTCTTTGAATTCTAAAGTCATCATTATTCCTCAATTGGTATGGTTGCGTTTCCCCGACATACATTATTTGCTCTATTATATATTGTGGTGTTATTCGAATTATAATTTTTTGAATAAAGTTTATGGTATTTAATTTCAGTCTTTGTTTTACATCTAACCATTTTAGAGAGTCAAGCATAAAGTTTATTAGTGTGTACCTGTTGTATTTCAATATAATGCGCATTGATTTATTTTGTAATTTTTGCAATCTATCAATTTGTTGACTCGTGCAACATGAAAAAAGAATTGTTGAACCGAACTCAAAATGAGGTTTAATCATTGTGTTGTAAATTGTAATTGCTGTTAATGTATTTATTTGTTTTCTTAATCTTCTGAAGAAATTGATTTTTTTCCAATTTTCTTGCAAATATAGTCAATATGACTTTTTAAATTTAAAGTATTGTCGATTACAAAGCCCAAGTATATCATTATATTTACTTTTTCTATTTTTTCATTATTAATTTTGAAGGTAATGTTGGTCTTAGTTTTAATTTCCATTATTTTAGTTTAATTCTCGTTTGGTTTAAGTTTATTCATCCGCAGCCATTTGTTTAAGTTTTCAATATCTTTACCGAGTCCTTCATTACATTATTCCTCTGTATTAGCCTCAATATTTATAAGTATATCATCCGCATATATTAGTCTCAATATATATAAGTATATCATCCGCATATAAAGTTATTTCACAACAACTTATTACATTTATATATAAATATAATAAAAACAATGCCCCAAAATTGATCCCTGTTGTACTCCATATTAGTTATTAACTGTTGCGGATTTAATATTATTTACTCTTGTTATTTGTCTCCTATTCGTCAAATATGATTCAAACCATTTTAATATAATTCCCTGAATGCCGTACTTGTAAAGTTTCTGCAGTAGTATGCCTCTATCAATTGTTTAAAACGCTCGTTTAAAGTCTAGAAAAATTGCAACAAACCTTTTGTCTCTTTCCGATTTTGTTCCACCTGTTTATAAGAAAATTAACTGCTGTTTCACAAGAGAAATGTTTTCGGAAACCAGACTGATACTTGGATAATAAAGCGTTCGATTCCATATATTGCTCCAATTGTTCCTTTACTACTTTTTCACACGTCTTCAAGGTATTAATTGGGCGAGATTTTTCACAAAGTTTTGTCTTAGCAATCTTCTCAATGGGTGTTATCATAGACTTTTTCCAATTGTAAACATGTGTCCTCACACAAAACTGGTAGGAATGTAACAAACAAAATTCTTGCACAATTTTAATTTACTTTCACTCCACTACATTGTACATTAAAAAAATAATATTAAATAATAATATTAAAAGAGCAATATATATATTCAGCTTTCAGTTTGTTATAAAAGCATCTGCTAAACGTAAACCTGATGATTCACCAGATACTCTAATTGATTGGTCGCTGATTGAACAAATCAATATACAGACACCCGACGAGCCACAGTGTCCTATTTGCTTATATCCACCAGTCGCCGCTAAAGTAACACGTTGCGGCCATGTTTATTGCTGGCCTTGTGTTTTACACTATCTCTCTCTTAGCGATAAAACATGGCGTAAATGTCCCATATGTTACGATGCTATACACGTCGGAGATTTAAAGAGTGCTTCTATTGTACAACAAAAATCATTCAATGTTAATTCTTTTATAACCTTCCGTTTAATGCGTCGTAAAAAGGGTTCATTGTTTATAGAAAAACACGATGGAATAAAAAATGATCAAAATATAGAGAAATATCCCTATGTCTGTAGTCCAGTGGAAGAGAAAATATTTTCAAAGTTTATATTAGCCAAACGTAGTGATGTTGCTGATATTTTATGCCGAGAACAAAAGGAATTGTTAACAGACGTTGATGAATCATGTCCTGAATATGTATTCATACAACAAGCGTTGCGACTTCTTAAAGAAAGATCTGATTTACTTGGCGACATAGAACAAAAAGACGAAGAGAAAGATAAATCTGAGAAAATGTGTTTGCAACAGACTAATATTGATAATAAGGAGGACAACAGTATTGATAATGCTGAAATTATTTTAATGGAACAACCAAATGAGTTACTACAAACTGAAAACAGCGAAACTGTAAACGAAGTAAAAGTTAACAATCAAACTAGTATTGAAGAAGAATTTTCTGAGTCATCTTCTAATAGTGTAAACAATTTATGCTTCCAATCAGGAAGTCTACAAAAAACTACTAAATTTTACTATTTTTACCAGTCGGATGATGGGCAAAATATTTACTTACATCCATTAAATGTGAAAATGCTACAAGCATGTTATGGTAGTCTATCGGATGCTCCCACTACTATAAAAGCTCGTATTATACAAAAAGAGCAACATTCTATGGATGAAGATCACCGTCGTAAATTTACTTGTTTGGGACATTTGCCATTGACATGCCAATTTTCAGTTGTAGAAATAGAATTACAACCGCCGTATGTCACTGAAGACATAATACAAGCCTTTAAGGCTGACATACTATTTCGTAAAAAAGAACGACTGCGTAGAGCTAGAGAGGAGAGCGAACGTGAGAAACATATTAACGCTATAAATGATCGTCAAATGGGAAAACTCATAGCGAGTGCTGCGAATATAAATTTAACATCCTCTGATGAGTTTCCAACGGTAAGATATCAAAATATTTTAATTTAATTTTCTAGATTTTTAAAAATTTTCCATTATTAGTGTGGTTTTGAGGAATCATTAGTGACTACTGGTATCGATGCATTTGGAAATGGCCCTTCAACTTCTACAGGAGCACGCACCAAAACTTTAAGCACAAGTAGTGCTGGAAGTTGTAGTTATTCTGCAATTGCAATACATTGCCAAAAGGAGCTTGCACCTTGGTCAACTCTTAATGCAGCTCAATTAACCAAAAATACAGCTAGTGATATAGTTACAAGTGATGATGGTGAAACTTCGGTTTTGAGTACTATACAAACTAATTTAGGTGATGTCTTGGCTCAAGCCCTATCGCAGAAAAAAGAAAGGAAGACCGCTAAATCGAATGAATCAACTAATGTAGATGGAAATAAGAAATCAAAAAAGTCTAAAAAGATGCTTCCCCTTTACTCTACCGGCATGAATTTTACTGGCAACTAAATTAAAGTTCCAAAAGTTCTTAATTGTATATGCAAATCATTTTATAAGTTTTAATTGTATAAATTAATTTTTGATTATGTCTATCGTTTTTCGTTTGTTTTATTAATTGTTTCATATGCAAGCATTAATTTGAAAAGTCAAATTATTTTAATCTTGTGATTGCTATTGAAAGTTTGAAAAATAATAATAAAATTGGACATATATATATATATATACATATATATACATACATACATATATCTGAATAAAAGTAACATCTCGATTTCTTATATTTATAAAGGGTGCTTGTATATAGGTTATTCGTTTGTGGCAACAGTTTTAATGCATATTTTGAGGCGCATTCTAAAATATAGAAAATTTCCATCTCTGTCTATATCATGATGGAATAACTATAAGGTACCCTTATATCTACAGTAAGAAAAACAACAGGGCATTTTCATTGTTGTTTTGAACTCTTACCTGTCAAATTACAGTTGTAGTGTAAAGTAAAAATAGAATAACTTTATTGTATTTTTTTGGCATTTTGTTTAAATTTAAAGTTCTTCAATAATTTTGTAAAAGAAAAAAATAAATTTATAAAATTTATTTCGCATTTGTGGAAAGTTAAGTACAATAATATGGTATTTATCAACGCAAGACCTATCACATATGATGTAGATGTTATGAAGCACAAAAGGAACATGCTGAAACAACTTTAAAAACTTTGACACAAAATGTGTGTTTGGAAAAAAATTGTAAAATACATACATATATATTTTTTCCACAAACAATATCATTATTGGGTCTCATTGATTACGTTCCGCGATAGCGGAAAGCATTTTTTGTACAGAAGCAAAATTTGAAATTATTGGTGCCGTTACCACAGTATCCTTCCGTTGTTGCGGAATCATCTCTACAATTGCGGTATTTCCGTATTATTGTTTCCGAAAAAAGATATTTTTCTTTATTTTGTACTTTAAAATTTTATTACGTAAGGCTGACGGGAAGAACAAAAATTAAAGAAAAAATTTAAAATTTCACAAAAAAAGAGAGAAACTAATTGCAGAGGCAATTTATTTTTAAGACGAAAATATATCTTTTGCAGAAAATGCTCCATGACGACTACTTCCTAAACTCGCAAGCTCGAGTTCAAATAAAATATATTTAAATGCTGCCTTATTTACACGATTTTTTTTAAAGGCTGTAAAATTATAAGTTACATAAAAATATCACACCTTAAACGTGTATTTAAATTTCTTTATTCCAATTTTCTATCATTTATCTGTAACACATCTTAAGACTTCTAGCGCAAAACTTATCTTACCCAAATGTCTAAGCAATCAATATTAGTGACAATCCTCAGAAACGGCTACTGTGTGTGTTTTTATGCATAAAAAATTTCCTTTTAAAAAAAATTAATTTTAATTTTTAATTAATTTTAATTTTTTTTAATGTTATTAATAAACTTCAATTTTTAGTAATGCCACTACAATTTATTGCCATTTGCTAGTGATGGCACTAAAATTAACGCAAGACGTTGAGTCGAACAAAATGACTTAGGAACATTTCATAAAAATGTTGGAAAATGTTGAAACAGCTCAGTACAATTCTTAAGAGATAATTTAAACATCTTTGCAAATTGATCGTTGGTTGATATGTTGATTCGTTATTCGACAGTGTTTTAATATATTAAGCCCAATTCTGACAATTCCATGGGAATACGGTTTTCGCAGTTATAAAATAAATAATTTTTTTTTGTATTCAATGTGTTATAAGTACGTCATGCGAACCAACTAAACTGATTCTGTTGAACACAGAATCAGCTAATGAAAGCCCAATAAGGTGTTTTTCAAAATTAGGCCTGGGAGAGGTTAAAATCAGGAGAAAACAGAAATAACTAGTGACTTCTACAATTTGATTTTTTCTTTTTTAAAGCAGTTTTTTGTTTGTTAACATTAATCATGCACCGAAAGCTGTTTTTCAAACGTACATATTCAAATGATGCACTTTTAGTGATCAATTAAGGGATAAAAGTAGAATTTTGGGCTTGTAGTCCATTCCTACAATAGAAATAGTTGTTACGGTATATGTAATTATAAAAGATAGAGCCCCAAACTTTATACCTGGTTTTTTATTATTAAGGTAAAATAATATTTATAATATGTCCTAATATGTTGAATTGTGCAAAAAAATCATTTGATGTAATGTACTCTTGAACTTCTCTAAAAAAGTAGATAATTTTGTAAATAGGAGGCTAAACATTTTTAAAGACATTCATTTTAATTCGTTGTACCATTCTATTCTTCATCAAAAACTAAATTTTAAGTTTTTTGGTTGTAAGATTCTTTTTTCATTTTAGGTGAATATTTCAACAGACAAGTGGTTTTTATTAAGACTCCAGGAAAATTTTGGGTGCGTAAGACCAGATTTTTTTTGTAAGAACAAATTTAACTACTTTCATATTTAGGACAACTCCCTTGTAATATTTAAGGAAATTTATTCGCAAAATTTGTCATCACATTCTCCCTTTACTTGACTTTCAAAATACCTACTTTTTTCCCTGTGCAAAATTTTTCATTTTCGAAGTTGAAAAGGGAAACATTTTCGGAGAAAATTTTTTAGAATAGAGGAACAGGGAATATGGAAACAATTCCCAGAAAATTCTTAGTCAGAATTGGGCTGATTTACTGGAAAAATATTTGTAAGAGTAAAGGTCATGAGGTAAATTAAAAAATAGAAATAAAACGCTTATAAGTTGTTGCAGAATCCATATTAAATTCTAAAACGCCTTGTTTCGAAAATGAAACCAGTATTCCAGACGGCTCTTTTGTTTAAATTTTGTAGTAACTTCTTCAAAGCCGACATAACTTTTGCTACGAAGTTTTCTTGCAAGAAATGAGTTTTCGTTTGAAGGAAAAAAGTAAAATGATAACGGTTCGCAACAATCTACTGATGTTGCTAGAATTAACGTAAGTACACACCGTTATTCCACCAGGAACGTTAACACCTTAAAGAACTTCAGATTCATTGCATTTAAATAAAGAGGCTTTCCAATGCCCGTAATTTCTACAAATAGATATCTAGCTATGTACAGTTATCTATGGTGTAACAAATTTTTTCATAATTCTGACCTTACCTACTGGTTAAAGTTTAATGTGTTTTACTGAAGGTTTTATTGAAGCGTCAGATATTTTTCAAAAATTTTGTAAACATTTAAAAATGTATAATCTTATACATAAAAAGAAGGTGTGTTCGTATGTTTTTAGATAGAAGCAACTATCTTGAAATTTTTGCTATGTTTTTCAGGAACTATGTATATGCTGTCTTAAATGTTTGACTTGTAGTGGAATGGAATAAAATAGGGAAAAAGTGTAAAAAAAGCTAACACAGATAAGAGTAAAAACAATACTTAAAATAGGTGTAGCCAAGCATGCCGAGTTTGATCTAGAAATGATATAAAATAACAAATATATTTGACAAATGTTGCCATATTTTTAAAGATAAAAACTCGTAGCCAAAAGTAAGATTGAAACTACCAAAGTTGTTTTACTGAATAGGTAGAGATAACTGTTAGGTAGAAATACGACCAGATATCTGTTTGTAGAAATTACGGGCTTTAGTAGAAGAGTAAATATAATCCCTATTCTGCGTTTCGATTCGAAGCCAAATTTTCTCCGTTTAGCAAATTCGGTATTCTGAGCTTCGTTTCTGTTCAGTTTTTTCGATTGTATGCACCATATTCTGCATTACGATCGTAGCTACGTCTTTCCAAGTTATTAAAGTTGTGATGGAGAATCTTTCGATTTTAGTTTTTTAACCCCAATATGCAAATTTTTTTTTTTATATTATTTATTTTTATTAAGTATAACATGTGAAAAAATTAATAAAAATATAAATTTAATCTTGTCGATTTTCATGAAAAAGACGAACAAAAAATGAGTGTTTTCTTATTGAACTCCATTGCGTATGCACTACATTTTGAGTTTTTATTATAATTTGCTTATTTTTCTGTTTCTATTTCATACGTTGCTATGCTTTTGATAACATTATTGTCTTCTTTTTCTATCGGTTCAGTTTTTTTAACATACCAATTTTCGATCGAAACGTAACTGAATGTGAAGACGTAATCGAAACGCAGAATAGGAGTGATTTATTAGAAATTCATAAATCGTCACTTGAAATGCAAAATGGTCAAACAACAAAAAAAAAATCAATATTAAGTTTTTTAATGATAATCAAGGAAACCAGAAATATGCAATTGCATATTTTTCTCATGGAACCAATCAAGTCGGGTGTAAGACAATTATCCGTTTCAGGCCTTTTTGTGGCTTCAATTTGTTTGTGCATATTCTGATTTTTTTGCATATTTCAGCTTTAAGAGCATGTTTTCGACTTTATAGCGCATATTTTTTGCTTTGTGCTCTAAACTTATTTTACAGCTTCTTTGTATTATCTGTTAATTGAAATTTATTGCACCATATATGTAGATCTCAGTTAAGTTCATTACCGCTTAAAATAAATCGAACTTTCAAACACAAAATAAACAAAAAAATATTCTCATCAGCGCAAAAATAATAATATTGAGAATGTAAAAAAAGTCATTGCAAATGTAAAGGATGTACATTTGTATTTTTGAAAGCTCCAAATAGAGTTGACGCTCGAACCAGTTGAGAACTTGGCTTGCTGCCATTAATTACTAAGCTTTTAATTATGAAAAGATCTTAGAAGTTGTTAGCGCACTGAATAGTGCGGAATCTCAATATATTAATACATTACATCCATGGCAATGAATGGACTGAAAAATGTTTATACAAAAAGTAAATAGATTTTTATTGCGACAAAATTTGTTTTGATTGAAAAGGTTTTTAATAAACTGCACCTCAGTGGGCTCATATAAGTTAAGCAATGTGCCATATTAACTGAGGCGGTTCAGAATATTTGCAAGATTAAAGATTGTAATCAAAACTTAATATTGAAACTAAGCTAAAAGAAATTATAGCTAAAAACAAACAACATGGCGCAGTATAATTTATATGCTAATATCTTTCAAAAGATTTTAACGCATCTTCTTCAAAGTAAGTTTGTATAAATAAGATCATAAGGAATTGTATTCCCATTACATCAGCAGACATTCAAATGACATTTTCCAGTTTCCTTATATGTAATAGGCAATGCTTTACATTTGAAAATTAAAGCTAATGCTTTGTTGTTTATTGCAACAACAACAACTGGCGAGTTATTGGCCCTTAATATTGGTTCCGCACGGAACGGAAAATTCAACGGAAAGAAATATCGATCGATATGCTAATTGAAATTATTCATTCCTGCGGTATAGTTTTCCGTAAATTCGATTTAAATGTCAACTACTGGTAATAAAAAAAAAATTCTAAAAATGTATAAAATTTGTTAACATAAAAAAGTTGATTTATAATCGAAATCAATGATACGAAAATTCCGCAATAACGGAAGAATACGGTAACAACGAAATCAATAATTTCAAATTTTGTTTCCGTACAAAAAATCCGCAATCGTTTAACGGAATCAATAATGATATCTCTACTCGAAAAACTAAAATTTTCGAAAGCAATTTGCTTTCTAGTACATAATTTACGAACGTTTCAAGATTTTTTTCTCAAATAAATTTTGTAAATAGTACTACATAATATAATTTGTTCGAACTCATTTTTTTCGAATCAAAATTCATAATAACCCCTCAGTTCTTTAGATATATATTGAAGTACATTTTTGTTTTTTTAAATAATACAACAGTATTTGGTATGGCCAATTTTGTATATTTTACCTTAAATATATACAAAAACCTAACTTTCACATTCCAAAGTCTTTGTTGCTATTCATCATCATATATACCCTGTCGGATAATGAGTAGCTAACTACAAAAATAATCAACTTTAAGTGAGCTTTTACTTACTAACTTTAAGCTATCTACTACTCAATGCAAAATTTACATTAACCAAAGTGTGTATTCTGTACAGTACAAATTTTGTTTTTGGTTAGTTATTCGAGTTTTCCCCATTTTGTTTCACTTTTCATTTCATTAACAGAATAGTGCAACCAAGGAGTCGTCGGAATAGAATAAAGTTTCGTATACATACATACATATTTTATTTTTTTTATTTATACCTACACTAGCTAAAACTTGGCGTGCCTAACTGCCCCCATCTTAATTACTATCCTAAACGTTATTTTAGTTACATTTTTATTTTACATTTTTTTTTTTATATAAGACCAGCACCCAGGGGATGGCCCCTACTCATGCAGTGCATTGTGCTGGTACTAGGTAAATAGGTTATTGGAAGGAGGACAGAGGGAGTAGTGTTTATGGATGTTAGATTTAAATTTACTCATGTCGTAAGTGGCAGGAAATACTTTCGCTGGAAGATTATTCCACAACCGAACAGTGCGACCAAAGAACGAGTTCTCCCTATAATGCGTTGTGCGATTTACTGGACAATCAACTACAAAGGGATGCGCTCTACGAGAAATACGAGTACTACGTAAAAATATATGATTTTTGGGAATTAATTCCTTAATTTCGTTAGAACACATTCCGTTATAGTACCGATAGAACAATGAAACACACGCCACATTGCGATGTGCTCCAATGAATCGATAGAGTTGGCTACCCTACCGTCATTGATGAGCATCTTCGCCCTCTCCTGTACGCGGTCGAGAAGCTCCAAAATAGACTTTGAAGCACCGGTCCATACATGAGAGTTGTATTCCATTTTGGGACGGATATAGGTCTTGTAAATATTAAGGAGATCAGATGGGGTGAAGTATTTCTTGCACCGTCTCAAAAAACCAAGGCACTTGAATGCTTCTTTCGACACTTGAAATATGTGATCATTCCAACGAACGTCACAGTGAATTCTCATGCCCAGAACATCAAGAGCATCTGATTCCTCAATATCCACATTACCCATTGACACAGATGACAGCACACCACCACGCCTGTGTGTTAAAAAACAACATTGAGTCTTACGTGCATTAAAATCGACCCTGTTCGCACGACCCCACTCGGAGACCTTCAGTAGGTCACTTGTGAGTGTGACGTTCATATTCATCCTTCTTACCCCAACCTCCAAAAGGCTCGGTCTACGGTCAAAGGAATATGAGTGACAAATGTTGCTGTCATCCGCAAAAGAGTAGATAGGATTAGAAGTGAAAAGAAGAAAGTCGTTAAGAAATATTAGAAAAAGAGTAGGAGAAAGAACAGAGCCTTGCGGTACCCCTGAGTTTACTCTGAACTCGTCGGATGAGACCCCATCTATAACCACTCTTATAGAGCGATCTCTGAGAAAGCTCGATATAAATCGAGAGAAGTGACTACTGACACCAAAAGCATTAAGTTTCGAAATGAGAGCCTCGTGCCAAACTCTATCAAACGCCTTTGAGATATCCAGTGCCACAACCTTACTCTCGCCAAAACCATGAATGGACTTGTTCCACTTCTCCGAGAGCAACGCCAGCAGGTCACCAGTAGAACGGCCCCTTCGGAAACCGTACTGACGATCGCTAAGTAAATCGTTGGACTCCAGATATCCCACAAGGTGGTGATTAATCATACTCTCCATAACCTTGGAGAGTGTGGAACAAACTGCTATTGGACGGTAGTTCTCAGGGTTACTAGCCTCGCCCTTTTTGGGGATTGGCGTTACATTAGCAACCTTCCAGCAAGATGGAAAAATACCGGCGCGATATGACGCACTGAAAAGGTGAGCTAATGGACGCGCAAGCGTTGAAGAGCACTGCTTCAGGACCAAAGCTGGTATGCCATCAGGCCCAGAAGACTTGTTAACGTTGAGATTTGCAAGAACCCTTTTTACAGCACGAGCTCGAAAGAATATACTAGGCATAGTTACTGATACTCTTTCAAGTTCGGGCAGTGGTTGAACGCTCTCCGGCAAGTGAGAATTACTTGCAAACATTTCGGCCAAAAGGTTTGCCTTTTCAACCGGGTTCGTGAATGAGTGGTCATTCTTTATAAGAGCAGGAAGCGTTGTTCCTCAGCCTTTTAACGAATGACCAAAAGTTTTTACTTCCCCGCGGAAAGGTAAGAACCTTACCACGAAGGCGCTGCTCGTATAAAGCCTTTTCGCGTCTAAGTACTGCGGCACATGAAGATCTCGCCTGTTTGCGAAGCAAATCAGTGTGGTCACATTTGTTATTGCGCCAATTCCTGAATGCTTCCTCTCTGGATCTGACTGCCAATTTGCACGCCAGGTTAAACCAAGATTTGTTTCTGGGTTTAATCGAAAGCTTTTTGGATGGGATGAAAATATCCATCCCCAGCCTTATTATATTCACCACCATTTCTGCCATGGCATCGACGTTTGAGTCAAGGAAACAAAGTTTCCAATTAAAATGCCCAAAAAAATCGTTCAGCTCAGCCCAACGAGCATCCTCGTAGTTAAAAATAGAGCGTTCCGTAGCCATGGGTGGAACCTCGCGAAGAGCGGTGGACGAGAATGAAGCAGAAACTGTGCAATGATCCGAATTTCCGAGAGGTGCAAGAACCTCAACTACATACTTTTCGGGGTGTGTAGGGAGGAAAAGGTCGAGGGTATTGTTCTGGTGCCCATCTACACACGATATATGTGTAGGTTCATTCACTAATTGCGCAAGGTGATTGTGCGCGGGAAATAACTCAACGTATTGGCCTTCCGGAGTTGTACGGCCTGAATGGCGTAACCAAGACGAATTATGAACATTGAAATCACCAGCAACAACAATTTCACTGTTCGGATAATTCGAAAGGATACTCGATATTGAGTCGGAAAGAGAGTCGAAGCCAGATATGGTAACCTCTCTTCCCGCGTTTGGGCTTCTATATAAAAACCCGAAGTGCAAAAGATGTGCCCTGATTTTGAACTTAACCCATAGACAGTTAAATTCCGCATCATACATGCCAAGAGGCTGCTGGCATTGGTACACAACTTCATTGCGAATGTACATAGCAAGACCCCTATGAAAATTAAAAAGGGACAGAAGGTGATACCCAGGGATATGAAAATCCTGTGGATCAGCATTTTCAGAAACCTGGGTCTCACATAAGGCGAAAACATCCGGCCTATGGAGACTGTATTCGCCTAGGTGTTGACGCCCTCAACTTCAGAGAACACATTTGCCAAATATTTGGCGAAAAAACTTAACCACTATTTTATAAAAACATTTTATGGAAACACTTGCTTTTCTGTCAGTGTTTCTTAAAAAAATTATTAAAAAACAAATAATAGTACAGAAAATATTTAGATTAATAAATTAAAAAAAAAAAATAATAATAATAGTAAAAGAAGAAATATTTCAATAAAGTGTTTCATTAAAGTAGTATAATACCTGGGATCGTATGCATATACTTATGTGAATAAAATATAAAAAGTGGGTCTCATTATTGATTCCGTTTCGCGATTGCGGAAAGTATTTTTTGTACGGAAGCGAAATTTGAAATTATTGATTCCGTTGCTACGGTATTCTTCCATTGTTGCGGAATCATCTCTACTATTGCGGTATTTCCGTATTATTGATTCCGAAAAATAGATTTCTTCATTTTGCTTACGTTAAAATTTTATAACGTAAGGTTGACGGAAAGAACAAAAATTAACAGGGAAATTTTTAAATAAAAAAGAATAAGGTGTGCTTCAAAATGATAAGGTCACCTTAATATTTGCTCATTTCATCAAACATAAAATGTTAGGTATGGTCACCTTATTAAAAAAAATTCTACGTTCAAATAAGTGAATAAGCCGGTTTTGCTTTTAGAGATGTACTATTATGTAATAAATTTATATAAATAAGTGCAAAATTCAATGCGTCAAAATGATAAGATCAGTGATTCATTTATACAGACTTTTATTTAAACTAAGCATTAATCAATTATTTTTAATTTATGCAGTTCCCATTTCCTTCTGTTGTCTTAAAAATACGGGATAGTATCGCACTTACTAAATTGTCCAGAACGTTGGAGCGGATTTCGCGCCAGCTGTTGCAGATTGCCACTTTTAATTCATCTTTTGTCCGGTACTGTTTGTTGTCTGCATAAATATTACGCACAAGCAATCCCCACAAATATTCCATGTGGTTTAAGTCTGGCGAACGTGCTGGCCAATCAAGTATTTTAATATTGTGCTTCTCAAACTATTGTCTGGTCGACTTGCTGACATGAATTGGTGCGTTATCTTGCTGAAAAGCATTTTGGGCCAAATAAGGCAGCAAGCGTTCAGACAAAATGGTCTGGTACTCTAAACTATCCATTCGAGTGGAAGGAAAGTAGAGTTCCAGGGTACCATGTGAGCTGAAGCCAGCCCAAACCATCAAACTGCCACCGCCAAAATTTCGTTTGGGAAAAAGGGCTCATTCGTTAAATCTCGCCAATAGCAATTGAAACCATCTGATCCATCCAGGTTAATTTTTTTCTTAGCAGAAACAATTTTCTACAAACCCAAAAATGTATGGAATATCTTATAACCATTTTAAACAAATGTTTACCTGATGCCAATTAGTTGCCATTTTGTTCTTCGCAAAATCCTTACGCTTAATCTTATGCTGCTTAGTCAGACAGGGAATTTTTTTTAATTTTGCTCGAATAAGGTTTGGTTGGGCGTTGATAGCTCTTAGAATTGTGCGTTTTGAAGCTTGTAATTTCAATTCCTCTTTTATTGTTACCGCACTTTTCATGGAATTCGAGGCCTTTCGTGAAGTTAGCCAAGTTTCACTGGCAGTCTGGATCTTTGGACGACCCGTGCTTTTTAATTTTCCATAATTTTCTGTTTTTGAGAAAATTTTGCACAACACACAAAGATCGTCCCAGTTTTTTAGCCATTCCGCGCATACTCAATCCCTGCTCATGAACTGCCACAATTTGTCCTTGTTCATAAGGTGTTAAAGGTTTCCCGCGACCCATACCGCGCAGACATTATTTAAATTATAAGTTATTACAAAAAAATAACAATTGTGATACCTTCTGATTAGAATAATTGCTTATTAATCACTGACATTATCATTTTGACGCATACAATTTTGCACTGATTTACATCTCTAAGAGCAAAACCGGCTTATTCACTTATTTTAAAGTAGAATTTTTTTGAATAAGATGACCATACATAACATTTTATAGTTTGGATGAATTGAGCAAATATTAAGGTGATCTTATCACTTTGAAGCACACCTTATTAGATGCTAGAATGCGGCTGATCTTTTCAGGCGCTATGTACATACATATGCCAATAAATACAATACTTTTCATTTTATTTTTTTATTCCTCCTATAAAATTATAAAAAGTAAGGATAGGTTCTTTTACATTTCAGGTGTCGAATTGTATGTAACGAAATAAACAAATTTAAAATAAGATGATTTCTAAAACAGAGACAAAAAATGTTCACTGATAAGAAATCATTTTTTTTCTTTTTCTATTGTTCTATAAACTTGTTTGATATTAAACTTAATCTCCAAAAATATTAAAAGCCATTCTTTTTGTATAAGAATTTGTCTTTTTATTTAAAATTAAAGCAAGTCCAAAATATATTACAAAATATTTATATTGATTCTCACATCATTCGCTTCATCATATTTCAAAGAAAATTTACGATTTCAAATAAATAATATGTAATAAAAAAATAATTCTCATTTTAATGAGATTTCAATAGATTTTGGTTTTATTAAAACACTATTTACACAACTATATGCCATGATTTGAATATAGCTTTCAATTTCAATTAGTTGTGTATATATTACTTAAAAAATAAAAATTTTCCATTAATTTTACAGCACGGCGCCTATTTTGTAAATAAAACTGATTAATACAATTAAAAAAGCTATTTAATATAGGAAGCAATTAAAAAAGATTTGATAAAAAAATAATTCAAGAGTGTAACACATGAAAATCAATTAATTTTTTATGTATAGATTACAATTAAAATGTATAAATAAAAAGGATAATTTATGTTAATTAAAAATATTTAAAGTAAACTAAAGACTATAATGAAAAGAAAATAGAGGGACAATTAAAAATAGATTTGTTTTAATAAATAATGCCTTTGCTAATAAATAATTCCATAAATACAAATTAGGAATTGTTTCTTAAAAAAATTAACAAATTTTTAAGCTAAACTAACTTATAGAAATATATAGTATATGTAGTAATTCCTTACTCTGAGGTTTGAAAAACACAAAATATGTTTTTGTATGTAGAATATATATAATCAATTTCTTTTAGGCATGATTTTTGTTTTTTTTTTTTCATATGATTTTCTACTGCAAATGTATTTCGCACATAAATATAATACATATAGCATATACACATTCAAAGTGTTTCAATTTAAAAGATCAAAATTATGTGTGAGCCTGTGATTGTTTGTGATTTACGAGTGTTTGGTTTTTAATTTAATTTAATAAATAACGATGAATTCTTAAAAAGGGCATACGTACGTACATATGTATGTGCATGTTATTAAATTTGTATACATATATTTCAAGTTTCTTTTTAATTTAAAACTATATTTTCTTTTAAAATGGTGTATTGTTTTTTGCTGTTGTATGATTTGGTTATCATTTTTAAATCTTTCTTGCTTGTTATGTCTGTTTCAACCGTTATAATATTATGTTATATCAGACCGGCCTTACTTATTTCTAATTACTTCTACGTTCAAATTCATCATCATCATCATCATCTTCATCTGGTGAATACTGTTCATTGCTGCGTAACATTGTAGGACTATCGACTACACGTCGATGATAAGTACGTCTACCTCGTGGTGAATGTTCCATATGAATATTTACTTCGGGAACATTTTCACTAGATCCTCCCGATGCGACACCATCATCATCGATAGCCTCGTCATCATCCTCATCGTCAAAGTCAATGTAATCGCCGTTAACTGAACCGCTTGGACTACCTGGTGGGCTAAGAGCTTGTATTAATTTTCCCTTTGATTCGTTCCACAAATGGTGTAAACGTTCACGTCCGAACAACAATAGAAAAGCATCAATAAATTCACGTGATTTTTCTTCCCATTTTGTTATAATATCACCCTTTACTTTAGTTAATTCGCGACGGCCGCGATCTTTAAGTTCGTCCATTTTGTTCTGTAAACGGAATTTCTTTTCGGACAAAAATGACACGTTCAAGTCCTTAGCTGAATAGCCGCGAGCTAAATTACGTCTAACATACAAATCATAATCTTTGACAATTCGAGCAACAATATCTGAGGTAGAGACGCCTGAAAAACAAAGAGAACAAATGTTGTTGAATAAAAAAAAAACAAAAACAAAAAATTAAGCTTAAATAAACAATGGTTAAGAATAATAACATTACAACAAAATGTTGATAAATTGCGACTCATTAATGTTTAAACAAATTTTGTTTTGTTTTAAAATATAAAATGAAAGAAGAAAACTACAGTGGGTAAAACCTGGAGCCAAATTAAGACATTCGATAACGAGTCTACGATCGAGTGTAATCTCGTAAGCGTTGTTCGATAGCAAAAAGCTATCGTAAACAAACAAGATATATTTTATTAATAGCGAATTTAAAGAAAAGTTGTAGAAAATAAATGTTTTATTTACTTTTAATTTAAAATAAAATTAATTAATATTACATTTTCAGGATAAGTTCAAAAAATACAAACTTAAAAAAAAAAAACGTCTTCTGATGCCAATGAATACAAATAAATTAGAATATTTTTTAATTCATACTCTGTTTCAATACAACGTTTGAATCTATATACTATAAAATGCTTTGTAATTGATGTTCTCTCAAATGCGCCAATAGATTTTATTTTGTAAGCTCTTAAACGAAAGGTTAAGTCAATACCAAGGTTTTTATATATGTGGTTTATGTAATATGCGGTTTTTGTAGGACAATTGGTTAGCGAGTTATTGACGTTAGAATGAACCTCTTTATAATAAAATATAAAAATAAGTTGTATGTTTGTAATTTTAGTTCGTACTTTTATAACTCGAGAACCACTAAACCGATTTATAAACCAATACATGCGTTGGAAAGGTGTATTTTCACAGATAATTTTTGTTCAACTGGGCGGTGCCACGCCCATATACAAATTTTATTTATATATCTATATCTTTAAAACGGTAGTAGTGAGAGTTGCTAAATTTGGCCCAAATAACTTTGTGGTCAATACTAATCATCAGCCAAAAAGTAGGCAGAATTGGCTAAGTGGGAGTGGTACCTCCTATACAAAGAAAATATCGATTTTTTTATATCTTTGGAACGATAATAGTGGAAGGTTCTGAATTTGGTCTAAATAACTTCGTAGTCAATCTACACCAGTCGAAATATGGGCGAAATTGAATAAGTGGGTGTGGCAGCTGCAATTCAAAGTAAATATTTATTTTTGTATATCTAGAGGATAGTTATAGTAGAAGATTCTAAATTTGGTATAAATTACTTCGTGGTCAATACACATCATCAGTTGAAATATGGGCAAAATTGAATAAGTAAATATTTATTTGTGTATATCTAGAGAACGATCAGATTATTGGCAGTTTCTGAACTTGATCTAAATGACTTGGTATTCAATACAAATCATTAGTTTTAATGCATTCCTTTAAAATTTTCTTATGAGGAATACATTTTATAGGTACAGAACAGCAACGCGGCAAAGGAATACTCCAGTTAATTTATAAAGTATAAACTCCTATTAACGTTGCTAGTGTTCTCTTTGCTTTTGTTTTATATATAATTTACCTCAACATATGTTGTATTTTCTTTTAAATTTGATGAATTCATTCACAAAAAGCATGAAATATTGAATCGAAATTTCAATACAATATATATATATATATATATATATATATATATATATATATATATATATATATATATTTAAAGCCCAAAATTGCCAAAGGTGTATCATATGTTTCGTTCAAAATTAATGACGTTTTAAAAAAAATTTGAAATGGATCATACACACGCTTTTAACTTTTAAATGCAACAAAAATTGTGAAAATTTTAAATTTTAAACCTATTGAACTTATGATATTAGTGTTTTTTTTTTTTTTATTTAAAATCAGCTATCGAATATGTCTTACCTTCAGTACGCTCAGTAGCAACAAACATGCCTTTGGCCTTTAACCAACCGTATATATCGTCAACTCCATCACCAGTGTATGGAATGTCATCATGGGCAACAAAATCTATTTTATGGGCAGTTATAAAGTCATCAGTCAAAGTCCAAGGAGCATTTGCTATAATCTGAAATTGAGTTCAACAACAATAACAACATCTTTATATAGAGCTGTTTTTACATACACATATGTATAAAGGTCAAAAAAAAAAAAAATAAAAGTTGAGCAACAAAAAATTTTACATACCTCATCAACGTAACGACAATGACGTACACCTTCGTAACGTTCAAAATCATTCATAACTGTGCGTCCTTTCATTTCATGTGTGAGTTCATCATTACAAATGCCCACAATCAAATATACATTAGGGAAAATATTTTTAGCCTGTAATTGCAATTAAGAAAAAGATAAAATTAAAAATCATGATATTTTAATTGATTTCCAAAAAGTTGAAAAAAAATATGAATACCTGCATTAATTGTCTGGCATGACCTTGATGGAATAAATCATAGATACCATCAGCGTAAACACGTACTCTTCTGGGTGTTTGACCACTGCGTGCCATTTGATACGTTATCTTTTGCGTATAATCACAACGTTCGCGTTCAACTACAGCCTCTTCATCGGTGGAAAATGGTGCTGGTTTGCAAATAGTCTAAAAATTTAAATTAAGAGTTTATTTATTAAAAGCCATCTATATGTCTTATAACTTTTTTCTGTTGTTATTTGGTTTATCCTTATATTTTTATTTTATTACGTATTCTTTGAAATCCATATGCAACGGCAACATTTTTACACCCTCCATTTTCAATTACTTAAAATGTGTACATATATTTACGTGCGCGTTTTTAAAATAATTTTTAATTAAAAAATTTTATTATTTCCAATTTTAGTATAATAGTTGCATAAATTGCTGTTTATATGACACCAACAATTTGTTAGTTTTTTTATTTTTTCCTATTATTTTTAAAACAATGTTAACTTTTTCTTTTTTTTAATTTTAAATCTTGGAAGACACACTACAGTGTTATTCGTTGAAGTTCTTTTAAAAAATTGAATATAGTTTTTATATTGTAAAATTATTTTACTTAAACCTTACCCCATACAAACATAAATTTGCTTCATCATTTACTACTACAGACTACGAAAAACTATAGCATCTGCTACTACTATGATATAAAATTTCAGTAATTGACTCTTCCTTTATGTTCGTTTCAATTAAAAGAAATTAGTCTTTTTACATAGAAAGACTACAACAAAAAGAAGTAAATATGTACATATGTATATACATATTTGTATACAGTTTTTTAGCCGGTAACATGACATTTATGTGTGAATCAAGCGAAAAATTACACTCTTTTTCAATCTATTATAAAAATCGCTGTGTTTAACAAAATTTTTCAGATACTAGTTAGCGGTGAAGTAAAAAAAAAATAAATTCCTAGTTTCGTATTCTTTTCCCCAAATAAGAATATCGATATGTGAATAAAAATAATAATAATTTTTGTTATTTTTTATTTTATTTAACTTAAAATGGAGCACTGGACGAATTATTTTTTATAATTGCTTTGGTAAGGTGTTTTTAAAAATTATGTCTGATTCTTTGAATAAAAACAATAATTAAAAAATGCATTGAATTTAAAAGCATTTTTATAAAAAATATAGAAAAGAAAACAAAAGAAGAAATTGAACTATAATCTTGAATCAGTCAACCATTCCATACTAACGCTGGAGTAAAGCAAGGATGTCCACTTTCACCATCGTACTGGATGAGATCATGAGCGAAGTCTGTTCACAGAGAATAGGTATAACATGGAGTCTCTCACGACATCACGAGGACCTGGATTATGCAGATGATATTTGTCTACTCTCACACAATATCTCCAACATGCAGTCAAAATTAGAAGATCTGAAACGACTGGTTTGCAATATTGGACTTGAGATAAATATCAAGAAAACCAAAGCCATCAGAATTAACAACAAAAGTACAGAAAACATCACGCTACATGGCCAATCAATTGGGTATGTGGATAGCTTCTGCTTCGGCGGTGCAGAAACAGGATTTGACAATAGGCTAAACAAAGCAAGATCTTTATTCGGCCGACTGCAGTCAGAATGGAGTAGCTCATATATATCCGATCAATATAATATATATTATATAATATTATCTTAAATATTAAAAAATTGAAAATAATAGAAATATTAAAATATTGAAAAACATTCGATTCAATCACTGTATTGCACTCGATAAACATATTATTATATTCTGCTTGAATTTTTTTTATTTACTTAGAATTTTTTGTCAAATACTTATTTGTTTTAATATATCACTCTATTCCCTCATAAAATAAAGAGTGAATCATAAACAGTACTCAAAAAAAAGCAAGTGTACTAATGCTTGAACAAATCAATCATGCATTGCTTTATTTCATATTGATTAATTCAAGTATGGCCAAAGCATATGACACAAACACTGCGCAAAGTTATATTGTGATCAACCAAAATCAAGCATATTGTACGAATAGGTTAAAAACAATCATTTTGATGCTCATAGTGCGTACGTGTTTGTAGTGGATATTTTAAATCTCTGTTAAAAATTGGGATCAAATTTGTGGATATGTTTTATCACAACTAATCAATTGAATAACAATAAAATTTTAAATTAAAAACTATTCCCTTTAATTAAAGTCATTGAAAAACAAAGTATTAGAATTTTGTTTCTAGTTTTAAAAATTTTATTTTTTGATTAATTTTATAAATAACTAGTTAAAACCCATTGTGATTCGCTATCCCACTCTTAATTATTATCTTAATGCTGTCTTAGGTACAATTCTACCCTTTTTCCCCATTTCGGTCAAAATCCAATCATTTGTTCCTACAAGAAAGACACTGTAGATTCTGCTTTTCAGCTGAATACAGTATTCAAACAAACACACGTTTATTTATTTTTATATAGTATGGGGTTAATTTTCCCCTTGATCCTATTCTGCCCATATTTTTCCTATTGGGTTCTTTTAGGAAGAGGTTGATAAAATACTTTATCGTAATCAATATTATTATACTTAAATGATATTGTACTGAAATAATAATAATACTGATTGCGATAAAATATTATCCCAAGCTCTTCCTAAAAAACCAAAAGAAAAATTTTGGGCAGTATAGGATTAGGGGGAAAATTAACCTCATACTATTTAAAGGTAAATAAAAGTGTGTTTGTTGGTATAGGCAGGATAGTATTAGTGGGAAAATTAATCCCATACTATTTACAGGTAAATAAACGTGTGTTTATTTATATAAAGTATAATAACACCGAATGCGATAAAATATTGCCCCAACCTCTTCCTAAAAAATATATACTATTGTATTCGAAAATTAATATTTGCTTTATATGGGGTGTACCTGTCCCTCTAATTATATTCGCCCTAAATTTTTTCCAATAAATCAGTTTAATAGGAAAGTAATTGGATGTGCAATGTCGAAAAGGACACATCTCGCACATTTTGGCAAATGCCATACATCTGGCTGATATAGTTCTTTATATATGTGGTTCTTAATATTTGTTTAGTATGGGGGTACCTCTCCCCCTGTCCCTATCGAAAAAAATTGACCTATGTCCCCTTCCAGGCATACAGGACGATATAGTGAAAATTTCAAGAATATCGGTTCAGCCATTTAGACGTCTATAGACTTCAAACACAGATATATGCATATAAACACACATTGAGTTTTATATATAAAGATATGCTCGCACATACATACATTTACAAAAAAAAAAAAAAAAATGTAAACAAAAATATACATACAGTGGTGGACAATTAAAAAAATAGAAACCATAAAACAATTAATAGAAATGAGTCAAGGCAAATGGTGCACAAAGGAATAGCGTAAAGTTATTTATCAAGTAAACTAGAGAGGAAGAAGGTGTATAACGCATGAGTTCATATTCAAGTCCATGGGACATACGGAAGTATTACGGAGTGAGCTAGGTCTAGAAAAACAACTCGTAAAGAGGACTTTATTTATTTATAGAGTTCAGTTGCAGGCCCCTTGAAATCCTCAACTGAAATTCAAATAGAGTTTTCAACAAAATTTGGTATTGACATCTCCTCGCAAACAATTAGAAGAACGCATTTTATTTTGCTGTGAGCATTCAGAAAAGTCGCCGTTCTTTTGGAAAAATGTTCTCTGGAGTGACAAATCCAAATATTCTCGATTTGGATCTTGCGAAAAATGTTATGTATGGCGTTCTTCAAACATGCAACACAACCCCAGGTATATAATGAAAGTAAAGCATGGTACCGGAAATATTATGGTTTGGATCGCATTGTTTGAGCGCGGTGTTGGTCCTATAATCAAAATAAATACACAAACGGATCAGTATGCTTATAAGGAAATACTTTTGAACGCAATAACTTCATTTGCAGAGGAAAACATGCTACTTATTTTATGCATGATAATTATCCAAAACAGATTTTACGTATAGTGAACTGTTGCTTAGAACAAAATAGAATCGACATTTTTAATTGAGCAGCTTGATACTAGATTTCAATCCTGTAATGAACCAATGTAATGATATAGAGTAGCACATTACTGTTGTTAAACCTAAAAATTTTATAGATTTATGGAAAGCAATCCAAAGCGAATGGTAAGCAATACCAATGGAACGTTGCGTGGGACTTATAGACAGTATGCTGAGGAGATGTGCAGCTGTTATTAAGAAAAGGGGTTTATCTTACCAAGTATATAGTTTTAAATAAAATAAATAAATAGTTTAGTTTTTTTCTTGCTGAAAATAATTTTTTCTTAATTTGTGCTAAATTTTTGTCCAGTCATTTTATTGGGCTTCGCTCTATTTTAACACAAAATAAAGTAATTGAAACGAACAAAACTGAAGTAAACTATGGCTAGGTATTCCTTGGACCGCGAGTGATACACTAGGACATAGAAATTAAAATTATTAAAATAATAAAAATGTAAAAAAATTTGATTCCTAAAAGTACATATAGATAGTGTGCTAAAATTATGTTTACCACTGTACATATTTACATACTACGTCCCGTACCATTCTCAATTAATTGTCTTTTAGCATGTATATAGTGGCGTGATGATATTGTTGTTTATAATGCTTCTTAGTATATTTTTTTGCTGTATATATTCGTATATTATATTTTTATATATTTGGTATATACTCATAGGCATTGACAATTAATGATTGGACTTTTTCAAAGTATGAACGCTATAGAACGACACCACAATTGTCTGTTGGTCGTCGTATTTATTTTTATACGGGTATTACAATTTATATTATATTTGATAAATTGACAGTAAAGAGTCTTGTATATTTGTTTGCATCGTGTTTGAATTATTTGCAAACATATAGTATATCTTTAAAAATAAATGCAAGCTTCAAAAGAAAGTAAATTGTGAGGTCACGTGAAATAAATTGAATCATATTTAATGGATAACAAATTTATTCAATTGTAATTAGTTTACTATTTTGGGTTTATGCTCGATTCAATGTTTGGAAATAAAGAAATTAAGATTTTACAATTCACAAATAGTATTTCAGCTGTGAAAGTAGACAGAATAGGTGACTAATATTACACTTGGCTAAGCTTTTCTTGTTTTTTTATAAGAGGTAGAAAAAAGAAAATGTTAACGGTGTACTCTTGTAGATATGTATATCTTTGATTTCGAAAAAAGAAAATATATTCATACTAGCTAAAGCTCGATGTGCTTCTTCAATACCCCTATCTTAAGTATTATCTTAGTTATTATTTTTTACTACTTTTCTCCATTTTATCTCTTTACGGTCCAAGTCTAAGCATTTAGGATAGCCTATAATTCCTTCCAGGAAGAAACTCAAAATTTCAAAGTAAACGCTTCTGCTTTTTAGCTGTATGTAGCCTTCAAACAAACACACATTCATTTTTAATATCGTTACGTTAATTTAGAAACTACGTAACGTAACAGTTTAAAAATTTACGGGAGGTAAACAAATTAACGAAATCTGAAACTTAGGAAAAAGAAAATAAATTTTAATGTAGTCTCAAATAAAAAACAAAATCAAATTCAATGTTTGAGATTGTTTTAATTCTATTACTTTTTAATAAAGTTATGCTAAATAGGGCTTGTGTTTCTGCAATTCTTTGAAAAAAATTGTGAGTTAGGTCTTTTCGTTAAGCATGAAAAACAAAAAAAAAAAAAAAATCATGAACAAAAATCCAGTTCCCACTTTAAGGATTGCAAATCGATTATAATCGTAATCGTAATCGCGATTAATCGCAGCATTTATTCGTAATCGTAACCGCACTATTAATCATGCGATTATGTTTATTTCATATTTCACCCAGATATTACGTCACATTTCACTTATCATATTATACAAGCTGCTATTTTTGTATAAAAAATTGTTGTTCGAAACAAATATTGCTAAAAAGATGGTATTAGCTTATAAACTTAGCAACATAAATATATTTTAAGTCCGACAATACCATTGAAGAAAGATTTGACCAATTATTCTAGATATTTTCTTAAACGCTTATATAGATTTGAAAATTCAAAGGATTTGTTATGACAAGGTAAGAGAATATGAAGAGGGCAACGTTGACAATAGGGAATCTGAGTTACAGGCTGAAATTGATAGAGCTATTGCTGAGCTTCTTATATAGCAAAACAAAGATTAAAGCAAAATATATACATATCTTTACTACACAAGGCTATTCAAACAGTGTAACCATTTTCTTTCGTATTCTGTTGTCTAAAAATCAAAGACCTCTAAAAGCCACCAGCTGTTTATCAATAATTGCATCTTCGTAACAGTTGTAAAACATTGGAAAATTAGATTTCCAGCGATCAAAAATATCTGGAAAAGAAGTGAACTTATTTACCCCTATCATGAATAACATGAGAAATTTCTATTCTCATGAAATTTTCATTTCCCTCGAAGGGGAATGTTGTTGTCGATATTTTTTTGTGAGCGAATTTTAAAATTAAGCCAACACGTCCCTTAAACTACAGGAAATAAATCTTTTATTCTGCATTTTATAGTGAATTATATTGTTTTCCACTTTATTAACACTTCTAGTCCTAAAATAAGTTAATAAAAACTTTAATTATCCAATAAAATAAATAAATACTTAAATGATAAATGCAACTCCCCAGCAAAAATGATGTGAGCAAATCAATGGGAAAAGGGAACAAATTTCGAGAGAAAATACTATTCACGATCAGGGGAATTCTTACAGGGCTATCATTCCCGATTAAATAATCAGAAAACATTTCATTTGAAAATTATTCATGATTGAAATTGTGGTAAATGTGAAAACATTTCGAGGGAAAAGTTATTCATGATAGGGGTGATTACTTATTAAAATAATATTTCCTTATTATTTCTCGAAAAATAGGATGATCAAAACGTGCATCGAATAAATCTTTTTGCACGATAAGCCACTGTAAAAATTAGTAAAGAAATGTATGAGCGCAAACTTGTATTTTCAGTTATTATTTTTCTAATAAAACAGAACGCAATATATCATGACATTGCCTTTGTTACCCTAGTAATTCATAGTTAAAAAAAATAGTTTTTATATGGTTTTTATTTATTAAAGTATTTCAAAAAACTTAAACATTTTTTGTGATATTTCAGCGAAGGTATGTCCGAAAACACAGCAAACGAATGATTTTGAAGCACAATAATTTTACCATCAATTTCCACTTTAAAATTAATAAAATTCCCATCCTCAATGATGCCTTTCAAATAGGTTTCTAGAAAACACGGTTTACGGCAATGTCTTTTTGGTTTAGTTACAATAAGCCAGAGCTAAATTCTGGAAATTGCCTGGTGGAACACTTTAAACTTACATTTTATCCCCTAAAAGTACTTTTACTGGCAAAGGCACCTTTCTCTGACAAAAATTTTAAATAATTCTTCTAAGGAGCGTCTTGTAGATTTAGTTTTGATCAATCACTTGTTGCTTTTGCTTTAATGTGTGCTTTGGTAATTCTTTAGTTTTCGTCATTGCTTTTTTTCTCTCAATCACAGCCGAGAGCGAATATTATTTACAATATTTTCTCACCCGTTTAAATTTTTTTTTTTTTTAGAATTTTCACGATCCAAAACTTAAACTTTATATACACTTTTTTTTTATTTATTTACAATTACTAATTTCTAATGATTTTTTTTTTGTTAAACTGATGTTTAAATTTAATTTAAATTATTATTTTATAGACAATTGAAATGACATTGCTTATGCAAAAATTCTATAAGTCTACATACAAGTGGTTTATTTGAACTACTTCTAGTACTAATGTTTTTCTATAAACGCTCTAACCCCGTTTATACTAGTGCCAGCTGTACCAGTACTAGAACTAGTAGTTTTTAGGGTACACAAAAAATGTTTTTTCTTTCTATGTGTTACTAAGAATTTTATAGTCGTATTACTCTCAAAATACTGAACCGATTTAAATAAAATCGATATTGTGCACATTTGCACAGAAAATATTTAAACCCAAATATATCCTTTCAAAATCGTAGAGCAAAACGGGTGTAAAAGGGAACGAAGAAATGTGTTAGCCTAATATAATTATATATAATTATATAGATAATACAATAATAATATATAATATAATATAATATAATTATATAGATAATACAAAGTAAAAAAACTACTTTTTAATTAATTTATTGTTTTAAAAAACAAAATGGATCAGAATGGTCCTTTACCTAAGATGACAAAGTTTTTTTTTACCCAACAGCAGGTTTATTTAAAAATGTAAAATTTTTAGTTTCGTTTGAAATAAACTGCGATTAATCGATAATCGCGACTAACGGACTTTTTTAATCGTAATCGCGATTATGAAAAACTGCGATTAAATGAAAACTCTACCTACTATGTATTTTATTGTACTGTGAAGTCAGTTAGGGTTATTTTCTTAGGTTTTTTTTTTAACGATTTACGTCTTTTCTTAAATTGTTTATAAAAACGTCATCTTTTCACAAAAAAAAAAAACTACAGTAAAAAAATGGTTAGCTTGGTCTTTTCTAAATTAATGCAACGATACATAGTTTACTTTTACCTAGTATGCTCTGTGCAATACGCTCAGTTATAGTCTACTGATATGTATGGCCCACGAAGCTGTTTGAGCTAAATTTGGAAACTTTTACTATTGAAGTTCTAAATATATACAAAAATTAATTAATATTTACTATGTATAGTCCCACTTATGCAATTGTCCACGAAGTCATTTGACCAAATTCAGAAACTTTCACTTTAACTCTGCTTAAGATATACAAAAAAAAAAAAAAAAAAATATTGAGTTTGTATGGGAGGTACCATGCCCACTTGTCCAATTCCGCACATTTTTTGACTGATGATTTGTATTGACTATTACGTCATTTGAACCAAATGTTGCAACTTTAGCTTCATCCTTCTCAAGATAAACAAAAATCAATCAGGTATGTGATGGAAATCGATTATGATCGAAATTGAAATCGACTGGAATCAAACTGCTATAATTTGCAATTCTGAAGAGATTTTGAATTCTATTTTTACTTACATTAATTAATTTTAATCGAAATTGCAATCGACTGGAATTTCAAATTGCTATAATTTGCAATTCTGAAGAGATTTTGAATTCTTTTTTTACTTATATTAATTACCATTAAAATAACTGCCTTGATTGGCAAATCTCTTAACATATAAGGAGTTGTACGACTTATAAGGCTTTAAAAATATTGTCGATTTCAATTTCGGTCAAAATCGATTTCCATCACATACCTTAATATTTACTCTTGACGGGAGGTTTTTTGTTTCGAGCGAAATTGAATAAGTAGGCGTGGCAGCTTCTATTCATACTTAATATTAAATTTTGTATATATGGAGAACAACAACTATTTACGCTTCGTTATCTATCCACATTAGCAAAAAGCGGGTATTGCAAAAAGCACACCGGGTAAAAGCTATTTAGTTTGAAGGCTGAAAAATCTTTAAAGCAGAACCGAATATCTTGAAGTTTTTACAGTGCCTTTATGGAAATAACTACAAGCTATATTAAAATTAGATAAAATTTTAATTAAGATAATAGTTAATGTAAATAACATCAACAGTGGTAGCACGCCGGGTATTAGGTAGTTAGATATCAAGATTTAGGCAATTTTTTTAGTGTTTAAAATATTTGCACAGGGTTAGCTTATATTTTTTTTAAATATTGTATGTCCTTATAATTATATAAACTTACCACGATATCCGAACTGCCACTACTGACACTCGGCGTCGTAGCCAAGGTGCTTGGCGCTAAATATTTCTTTTTCACGGGGCTTGTTGAATTGGCTTCATCCAAATTTAAGGTAGCAATAGCACCTTCTCCATCATCATGTTCACTTTGAGAAACTGTGCGTGTATTATATTTAATTGTAGTTGCTGTATGTGGTAAACCATTGTCCACTTTAATCGACAATAATTTATCGTTAATAGAAGCAGGAGGCAACATAGATTTGGATTGTTCTTTGGCAATTACAAGATTTGGCGTTTGAGATAACTTTGTGCTTGTAGACGATGATGATGATGAAGTTAATGCTGCAGTATCGTATGTTCTTTTACGAGCCGAAATTGTTGTTGCATTCGTAGTAGACTTAGAACCGTTGATTAACGTTGGTGCATGCGTTGTTATTGGATTGTTAGTGAGTATGGAGGATGATGCCATTGCAGCGTTAAAATAAGTTTGAAAATAATAATATAACAACGAAATGTAGAGCAAAAAACAAAAAACTATTTAAAATTTTTTGATCTCTTTTAATAATTTTAAGATGTTGTTTTTTTTCTATTGATATTTTAATTGAAATGATTATTTTATTTCAATTTAAATATGATGATGTTGATTTGATGATGCAAAAAGTTGTTTTGATTTTCTTGTTATTTACTCTAATACGGTAGAGATTCGTCGTTTGGTCACACAAAATAAATATTTAATTTATGACAAATTGATTTCAATCAGAAAGTTATTGTGTAGTATGCGGTTTATCAAAATGACCTGGAAGAAGATTGCAAAAGGAAAAGAAAAAGTCTTAATCAAATAAGACAATCGTAAATAAAAATAGGCCAATAAAATGTATGTTATGGTCTTAAAAAAATTACAGGTAATAACGTATAATACAAAATTACAATATAAAAATAAATTTTAACAGCACTAATTGTGTAATATTTCACAAAACTAAATAAATAAGCAACACTAAAAACAAAACTTTGCGAAAACAAATCTACTTTTTAATTAGAGCACAATATGTAGTTAAAATTTATTTGTCTTTGTCGTTCTTTAATATGTTGCCTTCAATTGTAGACTTACGACACAAAATTCATTAATATATTTTTTTCACTTGTATATACTATGTAGTTTTTTAAGCGTTCAAATTTTACATTACATTTTCTAAAACATACATATTACTTTGAAACCAATATTTCGTTCTTAATTTTATTAATTACTTTTTCTCAGCAAATACTCACATTTCTTTTAATTTCCACTTCTTTTTAATTGCGTTAATTTTGTGTATTTTTATGTAATATACATACGTAGCTATAAAATATATAAAATTACTTGTTTTAAGTGTAATACACAAATAAAATGTTACGATTAAACCGTAGCAAAATACTGAGACGAATGATGAATAATCAAAACGCATACGTATTCGCCTTCTGGCACATGGAAATCGTTTGTGATTCGGGTAATATGGCGCGATTAAGTAAATTAAAAAAAGTAATAATATTAATTAATTCTAAAGAAAAAGTGAAGAGCAAAACCGCTATAATGAAATTAAAAAATTTAAAAGGCAACAGAAAAACAATCTCTTTCGATAATACAATGCTACGAAAGAAACGGGTTAAATGTTTAGTTGGCATGCTTTTTTTTCTACCATTTAAAGCATGTATGGAAGTATATTTATGTACATGTACTGTGAGAGCTCAGTTTTTATAACGCATACCAATTTTTGTATAATAGTATAAAAAATATGCGTCACAATATTGTCCCACGTGAGAATAGGGGAAAAATACATTTGTGTTGGAACAGAAAAGTTTGTACACAGAAGGGTTTTAAGCAAAAAACTTGGGTTAGATAAAGTTTTATTTTGGCAAATTTTTTAGATAACATTTTCGAACTAATAACTTCTATGGTTTATTCAGCTTCACTTCAATAGTAGTCAGTAAGGTTCGGACTATACATGCAGTGAGTGCGTTTAGGGATACTAAAATCTGCAGAGGTAAAAAGAGTACATTCAAAAGAAAAAAAAGAAAGGAAAAATTGTAAAAAAGAGCGATTTTTTTATCCTTAGTTTTAAGTTCCAACTGAACTAATTTTTTCCAATTACCATTATATTTATTATTGCGGCAACTTCCATATTTTTTCAGAGATGTAAACTTGGAGAAATAACTAACTATTTGTACCCCCTAAGACTAAACTTTCAATTTCATATTATGTCCTGGTTTTTGTTGAACTTGCAAATATATTTGGTAATATGAAATATAATTAGTAATTTAATATATTCAAAGTTTAATCGTTTTTATTTTATTTTAATTAAAAATTTTTGAAATAATGCAATTAATTCATAATCGCACATATGCAATTCGGTGAACTGCACGTTTATTTTACTACCTACAAGTATGTCAAAATTACGTAAAACAATACAAAATTTATTAATTGGATTTTACTAAGTGATACCTTGCTCTGAAATCAAAATCGAAATGGGTCCTAAGAAAAAATAAATTTTTTTCTGCTGTTGATGACAGACTTTTCGTTGTTTGTTAAAAAGTTGTTATAAAAACATGCAATTTTTGTTTTTTTAATGGTTAAGAGCCAATTTTATTTTTATTTTTTTTGTAAAGTGTAAAGGTGTTAAAGGGGTAATATGGTAGGATATCCAATGGAGTAAATTTCGTTGTTTAAAATTTTATTTTTTAACAAAATTTTTTACAGTGTAGTTTTCAAGTTAAACAAAGATTTAGTTTAAACCATAACCACACATTTTATTAAAACAGAAAGGAAATGAAAAAAATTTTTTTTTTTTTTAGCATATCTATTTTAATTTGTATGAAAAAGCCAATAAAATTTATAAGCTGGGACAGTAGCTTAAGTAAGCAAACGTATATTATTATTAGGCCTTAAAACACACAAACAGCTGCTTACGTACGCACAGTGCGATCAAGTTCGCTCAAAACGTAAGCAAATGAAACTGAACGATACTTGACGAAAAGTTTGTTAAAGGGTAGTTTACACGATAATACTTTACATACGAAAAACAAAGAGCATATATTATAAACAATATTATTTTTTACGTTTACACGATACGTAGAAAACCAAAACGAAATAAAATGAAAACAGATGTTTTAAAAGAGACCAATAGTGCGAGCGTAAAAATTTGAATTTTCTTTGTTTACATAAAAATAAATACATCCATGATCTAATGAAATGTAATGTTTTTTAAAAATTATAAAAAACAAAGAGAGCCGTACGACTGTCAAATTTTCATCCGTATTTTCTCTGTGTCGTACGCTCTCATTAGATATTGAGTTTACTCGATTCACACTGTCGTTTAAGCTAGCCTTAGCATATATAGTTGGGCCTATATGCAAAACAATAATAAAATAAACACGTTGTGCAATGAATGCTGAACCTTTTTTTATTATTTTTTATTTATGACTTAATTTTTCTTTTCAATTAATAAAATAAATAAAATTAGCATTATGTGATAAAAAAAAAACTGTATAAGAAGGCAACTAAGAACCGCTTAGAAAGTATTATAATATATATTATAGTATTATAATATAACAAGTTGTTTCTTTTTTGTACATTAGTTTTAAGTTTCATTAATTTAAGTTTTTCAAAGACTACATTTTTGCTTATTGTTATTTTTGTCTACGAACCAACGTCAAGTACAAAACTTGTTTATATATGTAAATATCAGCTGTTATTTATTTTTATAAAATATTATTCATAAATATTTGTTATACATAAACCAGTGACAGGCAAACTAACACCAGTGAATTTTTCAATTGTGGTAGTATTTTAAGTTTCTCTCAGACCACACTGCAAGGAATAATTAAATTTTTTTCTTACACAAATGGTTGTCTACACTGGAAAGAATGCTTTCACACTTTTTAATTTCACATATTTTTACATAAATCGTTAAAGGAAAACAACGATAAAAGTAATAAAAAAATTATGAAAAACAACAACAACAAAACGAAGAAAAGCAAAATAAATAATAGCAAACAACAAAAGGCAATTCAAGAAATAATAAGAAAATGCAGATAACAATTAAGACTCCCTCAATTAAGAAGCAATTTAAAATTATAATAAAGCGAAAACGCTTTATTGAGGGTTCTCTCCAATAGGTTATTGGGGTAATATTTATATTATTAACTGGTTCGAACAAGGCACGATTAATGGTAGTATTTGTCTTCAAATATTTTAAGTTGTCTAGAACTTAACGAAAAGTCAATTATGTAAGTTTGTATATATACAATATATTAGGGTTTTCAATAAAATTATAGGATGGAATGATAATTAATAATGTTAATAGTTACACAAATGAATAAATTTATATAACATGTGAATATATGGAAATAATGAATAAAATGAATACAGTTAAATCGAGCCATAACCGCCAAAAAGACGTAAGCGACAAAAAACAAATTTTTCTGGAGTGGGTTTTTTTTTTTCAATATTTTTTGTTCTAGAGTAGTACATAAGACTCTTTTGTTTTTGCTGTAAAATCACAAAGGTACATTTTAGAGCTACAAAATTTTGTATGCTGGTGGGAATGATCGAATACTATCGATTTTTATCAAACAACGAAAATCGATAATCATGGCGCTTACGTCTTTTTGGCGGTTATGGCTCGAAATAATACGGACTGCTACAAATGTTTAATAACATCAATTAAAGACTTTTTCTTGGACTCTATTTTTCTGTTTATTTTCTCTTTATTCCTTTCTGTTTATTTTTTGTATATGCGTGTGAGTACGTAAGTGTGAGAGCAGAAGTGAAAATTTGCACAGTCATGTTTCGCCGGACTCTGACATAAACACATATATACATATAGTCATACGGACATATAATTTGTATTTAATGCGTCAGAATTTATTCTAAAAACGCAAGTTGTTAAAAATTAATTAATTAATATGAAATATAATTTGTTAAACACAGACACTATTAAATTTAGGGTTAAAGTGCAAATTCAGTCGGCATAATTTAAGCTGATTTATAATCAAGGAATATTGCAATTAGTTGCTTAAATCAGGTATAACGTCAACTGGCTGAAAATTTAGTAGTATGAAGTGATGAATACGAATTTCAGGTATTTAAAAGGATGCAAGGCCTTATGTTATGCGGATTACTAAAATTATAGTTAGGTTCCAAGGGCCGTCTTTTATCAGGTGTTGGTCACTTTATAAAAATGTATGAAAGAAAAAGAAGTCTCGACAATAATTTAAAACAAAACATAAATTCGGATCATTTGCTTTAAGAAAAAGAGGTGTTAAGTGGCCAGTAATACAAAGAACGGACTCAAATTTCAGAGAAAATGGATGATTATACTTAATAACCTGCATTCTAAAAGCTCTCAAGCAAGTATGAACTCTGGAATATTACACAAAAAGATAAAAATTAAATTTAATTCTTCTAAAAACCATGTCAGGATGTGCGGAGGTAAATAATGGAATTTAAATTTAAAATTTAGAAAAGTGGTAATGTTATAACGACTTAAGTGTGTGTCCACAGGTGTTTACTAAATTAAAACATCCTCTATATAATTTGATAAATAAAAGCAGTTTGCAAAAAACAACATATACAGTAAAAATATTCACCGCGTTTTAATTATACGTACAAGGTTATTAGAAAAAAGATAAGATAAAAATGCATTTTTTTCTATGTACATATATGCACATAGTTCCGTCGTTTTAAAAAGTTGAAAAAAACAAACAAACATCCGCCCGAAAATATTTGTACAATACAACTTTGTATGCACATTAAAAAAATAATAAAGATGTGCACTCAAACCTCGTTTTATACAAATTGGAGGCGAGAACTACTTATAGAATGCTATTACCCGATGACGATATTATTAGTTAAACTACGGATTAATTGATGATTATGAAGAAATAGTTGATCCTGTTACTTCAAAACAAATTCGTGAACTTCTTAATAAAGTTAATACTTTTTAGAAGGAAATTTTCAAGTGGATCCAGATAGGGAACAGACATAGCTTCAGCGTGGTCTTAACGATTTATTTTCTGCATATCAGAAACTGTATAAACAACTGAAAACTTCGACGTCACAAAGTATGATAGCAAATTATTTTGCACGAGAAGAAAATGGTGAATCTGCTGAAAACTCGTTGACCAATCCATAATGAGAATATTTTTGGGGATTAAAATGATAATTTGCCAAATGATGATAATAAATTACATTTTGCTTCTTGTGATTAAAGTGACATGGAAGCAATTAAAAAATGGTGTAGACATGTATATATTTAATTATTGTGATATACCATATATATGAACATATGTATAAAGTATTATTAAAAAAAAATTTTTTATCTTCTCTTTATTGAATAATAATTATAAACTATATTGTTTGTTTTTTAATGTTTTCGTAAATGAAAAAACAATTTTGCTTGATTTTTAATGCTTTGGTTTAAATTTATTATTTTTTAAATTCAGAAACGAATCAGTAGTTTTTATATAGAGTTTGTGTATCGTTTAATGTGAATTGGTTTATGTGGATTATCGTAAAACGAATTGATCGCATAAAATGAGGTCTGAATGTATTTTGTTTTAAACTGATCATAGTTAAGAGGATACATTCTAAAATGTTTTTTAACTAAAATTTCTACAACACCATTGCATTTATAAACAAGTATTTGTACCTTAATATTCCAACAAGTCATGTTTTTTTTATAAATTAAACATCACACCTTTTTAATTTGGCATTGTATGGTATGTATGTAGTAAGAATACCGTCTTAAGCACTTCGTCATCATATTAATTTATGGAAAATTTAGAAAAATTATTTTAAAAAACAGGGAGAATAAATTTAATTTTTATAGGGAATTGCTATTAAAATGCAAGTTAGAAATCTGATGCCAACGTGTTTTGTTTTGTATTAAAATATGAACTATTATAGAATGATTTCAAATAATGTTTTTTTATATTTAATTTTCTCTCGTATTAATGCTAATTATTTTTCTAATTCTCTTTTATAGAAGTGCCGGAGATACATTATATATACATAAGTATGTATACAAATTTGATTTAAATTAGAAAAGTCTAAAGTTTTGTTTATTTCAAATCATACGTTTGAGTATTTGTTTTCGAAACTTGTTACCAAGCAAACATAGCGACAATGGTTAAAAAAATTAAATTTTAAAAACATATGTCTGCAGAAGCATTATTTTTTTTTCTGTTTTTATTTATAAAAACAGCACATATGAACCTTTGTTGTTTTCTTTTAAGAAACGTAACTAAAAAAAATAAATAAAAATAACGTATTTGTTAATTGCTGCCAACATTTTGTATTAAAATTAAGTCAAGTATTTTACACAAAATAGTCTTACATAAACTAACAAATTAATAACTACGTTTGCTTTAATTATTTGTTGTTTACAAATACAATTGTTTTTAAAATTAATGACTCTAATAAAATGCTTAATGACGAAAACAGTAGTAGTATCACGCCACTATTTGTTAATTTCAGACCTTTGATTTATCGAGTTTTATATTATGGTGATAAGTTATGCAAATAAATCAAATATAAAGCAAACCTTAGGTTCTGCTGATGCTTTTAAGAGTTTTGTTTATCCAAGTTTGATAGTTTATGAATACAAAAAAGTCAAATTTAAAAAACACATCCGAAATATGAAATATATAATAATATATACGTACTTTCATTTTAGCTTTAAAAAAAGAAATACAATTTCTATTTGTTAAATACGACTTTAGCTTAAAAATATCGCTGATAACATCTATTAGTAAATATACTCATACATACAGATATAAACAGCTTTCAAATGTTAATCATAAAGATAACCTTGTGATTTGTTAAACTCTTACGTATAAAGTACACCACATACTTAGGCGATAAGAGGTCAATGTTTATATAAAATATAAATTTGTATTATTTAATTTTTTTTACAATTTTTATATACATAAACACCATTCATTTATAAGAAAACTAGTTTATCAAAAAAAAAAAAAAAAAAAAAAAAAAAAAAAAAAAAAAAAAAACTCCTAAGGGGTTTTTTGTGGACTTTAAACTATCGTATGATTATGATTGGGAATAGCTACGAGTACACAAAATTAATATTTAAATGCTATATTATTAAAAATATATGCGTAAGCATATAGAAAACATGTCAAGTTCAAGGTAATGGCCGAAAAAAATAAGTTCTCTTGAGAAGTATGTAATTATATTAATAAATTATTCATAACAAAATTTATCAAAATTCATACGGAGTGTACATAATCTTTAAAGATTAATTGCAGAGTTGCCAAAACTTAATTATTGCTTATTAATATACATATTTTTACAACAAAAAAAAAATGTTTTTTAACTTTTGTTTATTAATCGTATCTTCGTTACCATTAATGAACTAACAATAAGTTTTGAAATCGTATGGGTCGATTATGGATAACAAGCGAACTTAACTGCAACTGAAGTTCGTTTGCCATCCATAATAAAACCAGTAAATCTTTAAAAAGTATAAAGGGTCCGCCAAATATTTTTTTTTTTTTTTTAAATGTTATAAAAAAAAACTACTGAATATTTTCTCAAATTTCTTTTTTTATTTGAAAGTACAATCCTTCCGGATAATAATGGAAAATAATTTCATTCAAATGGCTGCCTCGGCTGGCTATGCAGTAGCCTACACGATTGGTCCAATTTTTAAGCACATTATCGATTGTGTGCAGCTGTATTCCACCAATGGCTTCCCGAATATTGTCCTTTAAAGCGTCAATTAGCTCCGTGGTAACCAAACGACATCAGCTCTGCGGCTGATAATGCAATCTTGAAAAACAAGGCGCAAAACAACGAATGTAGCTTCGGCTGTGTGGCACGTAGCGCCGTCCTTTTGAAACCAAATGTTGCTAATATCCTCATTTTCAATTTTTGTGTACACAAATTCGTTCAACATGGCCCGATAACGATCGCCATTGACTGTAACGGCCACTCCTTGCTCATTTTCGAAGAAAAATGGCCCAATTATGCCTCTGGACCAAAATCTGCACCAAACAGTGACTCATCTTGGGTGTATCGGCTTTTCAATGTATGCGTGCGGGTTTTCTGTGCCCCAAATGCGACAATTTTGATTGTTTACATACCCACCAAGATCAAAATGAGCTTCATCTGAAAAGATATATATATTTTTTTTTTGGCAAAATCGGCATCTTCTGTAAGTCGATCGCAGGCCCACTTAGCGAAGAGAAGTTCAAGCGTATACACAACCATATTCGTTCAGCGGAAGGATAAAACTAATTATCTGTCAAATCAAACATGAGCTAAGAGTTACCATTCACGAAATAAGCACTAGTTGGAAAAAAAACGTTAGATGGCGGACCATTTATTATATGTCTAATCAGTTGAACGAAATTGGCGGTCAAATAGATGTTATATTTCTCGTCTTCTGTTGAGTACAAAAGTGTCTCTCCTTTTTAGTCGAGTATGGCTGCTATCTTTTAGTATATCATGGACTATTAGGTTTGGATGCAAATCGAGCAACTCGAAATACTTGTCAGCATGTTAAATAATTTTAATTTTAACCATCGTTACATTTAAATATATACGAATATTTGAGTTTTCAATATACTATGAGGCGGCAGTGATAATTTATAGAATTTTATTATTTTAGCACCTTTGTATTTTTCTATGTTTCAGGCCAGATAGCATCCATATTTTATATTGCACTTAAAATGTGAATTACGTAGTAGAAGTTCACAGTCCACCCTTAGCGTTGAGATTCTACCATTAATTAGAGCTTGATACTTGGACCTGTAAGTACTGTGACGCAACCTGTGGGCTTTCATTTGTTGGCATATCATAGGTTTACATTAAATATAGAGCAGTACCTACAACACCATTCTGGAAAACACTAGCTTTGAAGGAGGTAATTCCTTTGGTATTATTGGGAATTTGAAGCAGAACGTACGATAGTAATTTATGGCAGCTCTAAACGCTCAATATTTGGAATATTAATATTGACGCACATGCGCTCCAATTAAGATTTTGTGAAAGAATGTTAAAACTACTATATGTATATACAATACTCGTATGTACCTACATACAAAAAACTTTGTATTATGTTTGTCATTTACTTATGGAACACAATAGGCTAACATTTTACCGTAAATATAAATATACACACATACATAAACATATATGTATAAAATGTACTCTACTGTATTTTTAACTTTATTATACGAAAATTAACAAAAATTTGTTTATTTAATAAAGTTTAATAAAGTACTGTATGGATTGGGTTTTTTGTACTAATATTAGCAATTCTTTCTTTCATTATAACATTTGAACTTTTATAGTTGATTGAGCTTTGTTTACAAACATAAAACTAGATCATCTGTGGATCGTTAAAGAAGTTAATCATATCCAACACTGCGTTTTATATATTATGAAATTTTTATATGCTAACGTTTGTTTTAATTTTTGTTGAAATTGTTAATATACCGAATAACGAGAGATCGGAAATGGTTCTTATACATTAGTATGAAGCAAAGAAACTAGTTGGTATTGACTGGGTCAACAAGGAGCCCTACATAGCCCAACTACACGACGTCAAAGAAACCATTCGACTGAAAAGCCATCATCAACATGACCACATCATACTCCATCACGACAACGTCAGGCACCATGTTGCACAAGTCTTCAAAGGTCCTTCAGCATCTGCTGTATTCTCCGGTTCTTGTACCGATGAATCCACCATCTTTTCCGCCCTCTGTTGTACTATATGAAGGCGTCATCTTTGACAATGAAGAAAACTTAAAATATTAGAAACGTGACAGACAAATTAATCGAGAGATAAGTGGAGGTCGTAATTAGCACTGATTAATTTATTGTTAAAGCTATTAATTATTGTTCAAATAAAAGTCTGTAGTAAAAACGCTTATTCCACAAACTATATTCTAGTATACATTATATAAAATGCTTAATTGTTATTTTTAATAACTTTTCAGATTTATTTCCTTCTTTTATGTAGAAAAAATTATTCCAAAGATATATATGTATGCTTTTAAAGAAATTTAAAGTACAAAAAGCAACTCATAATATGACCCAAAATTTTAGTCAGAAACTAAAGGAATATGTACAGTAGAATTCAAAACTAAGGACACAGCAGCATGTTTTTGAGATTTTACTTAGTTTTTATTTATTTTAGAAACAATACTAAGATAAAACTTATATAAACTACTAATTTAAGCTCTGCCACTTATTTTAATTTAAAAAATGGTTATATTTAATTTTAACCTTGATAATTGGATAACATTAACATGATCTCTATATATAGCAAATCAAAACCGTAATTCTGCCCTAAAAGCACTAAACAAACGGTTAAGCATGGGGACTTAGCCACTGACGGAATGGACTTATATGGTCACCTTAGGAGTTGTAAATCTTCATTTTATAGAAGGTAAAATGGAAAAAGCAATTTACTTTGACATTTTGAAGAATAATGTAAAGGAAAGAGCACGCATATTGGATATTGCTGATAATTTTAAATTTAATTGACATCACTATTGGCAAAATTTAGCTGTTATACACCTTCCCAAACGTCTTGAAAAGGCTTCTCCAAAGTCCCGAACTAAGTATTATTGAATATTTGTGGAATAAGCTTAGACGTCGAATGTTATATCTTTCGTGTACCAATTAAGAACAACTAAATCACATTTGAGGAAAAATGAAGTCAGATAAGTCCTAATGTGTGAAGAAAATTAGTTGAATTCGTCACAAGAAGACTGCAGGCTTTGAAAAATCAAAAAGAATATGCAAAAAAATAATAACTTGTATCTTATAAGTAGATATAAGGGTATTATGCCCGACTTTCAATGTGAGCTCAAATTTGGAGTTTCTCACTGTGATTTGTCTCATAAAATATTATCTTACAGGTAGAATTTTTGTTTGTTTGTCTTTATTGCTTAATTAGTGCTTTATTAAATGTAATTAAGCAAATTGAAAAAGTTTATGTTTATTTTTTTAACGGGCATCTAAAGCTTTTGTACTGAATTGCCCGATTTCAATGTGACCGACTATATTAGTTATTAATTTCTTTGCTTAAACTCTAGAACATGGTGAAATAATACTAAGTGAAGTTGCTTGTTCGGCTGACGTATTAAAATATATGTATCTCTTTAATAAAACGGAATATTAATGACACTAACTGTAATATATATATTTAAAATATCTTAATATTTTATGTTTATGATTAAAGACGTCCAGAAAACGAAATATTTCAAAATTAAAATTTTCAACAAAATAAAATATTTCTAATTTACAAGTGTTAATTACATCAAACTTTTGTTTACGATCATTATTTTTGTATTGAAATTTTTTGACATTTACCTTAACATTCACAAAAACTATTGCCCGTTGTTTTGGTAAAAAATTTGTTGTTGTACGGTCAACACCCCTTGCTCAATGTGCCTTGCTCTAGAATATATTTATTAAAAGTGAGTGATTGGGAACCTCTGCGTTTATTACTTCGCTAAAATAAATAAACAAAAGCTGCAAGAACAACTATATATGATGTTTATAAATAGCCAGAATCGACAACAACAAACATTATTAGCAGAGATAAAGTAAATAAAAATAACTCAGCAGCAACAACAACAAACTAACAGCAAAGAAAATAAGTAACAGAATAAAAAAGCAACAACAAATACTGAAAGCTGAAAGAGGTAGATGTTTATATACGAGTGGCTAGAAAAGAACTAAAAAGAAATTAAAAGAAAGAAATGGAATCTACCTGAAATATCGAGAGGGTCGAGGGCTTTCGATGTATTGTTTATTTAGCCATATAAAAACCACATCGATGCGTTTAAAAATAATCAGTTTTAAGAAAAGTTAACTCAGCGAATGTGTTATTGGTGTGAAGAGAGTTTATAAGGAGAAGAACTCATGAAGCTAGTAGTGAAGTAAAAAAAATCAGTTTAGTTGGAGCTAACTCAGTAAAGAGAGTTAAGTGTGGAAAACTCTGGTTGAAAAGGTTGTGATCGAGCCTAAGTTATAACTACGATCTTTAGGAAGAAAGACCTGTCGAGTAATTGTTGTTGTTTACAAAGTTGTAAACAGAGTAATTAAGAATAAAAATTGTTATTGCCTGTTAAAAGGTTACAAGCAGTGGTGCACATAACTGTGTTGAATAAAGAATTTTTAATTAAAACCAAACACAAAATTTATTTTATTTTACCTACAATCCACGAACTCATAAAAACACGTTTTTAAAAAGGTAAAAACGTAACAATATTATTTTTTCCAAATACGTTCTGAATTTTTGTTGTTGTTATTTTTGTTTTAAAAATGAATACTATGACTATAATAAATAAAAATAAGCTTTTATTATGTAAATATTTAAACAAATTTTTTGACATATTATTTAAAGTCGTAAATAATAAGTGAGCCTTACTTTATGAGGCAACTGTGTGTATCTAGTATGTGCATAAAGTTCTGTGTGCTGCTGTGTTATGGTAGGTAAAACACCCGCTTATCAACAAAGAGGTCCTCGGTTCAATACCAGACCAGACCATTAGATAATTTTTAACAGTGGTACCACCTCATGGCACTGCTAGCGACTGGTTATGAGTATTTACGCTATGAAAAACTTCTCTCACTAATGCATAGGCGTTAAATTGTAGGTCCCTTTCAAGGAATCTAAAAATAGAATCAGGTGCAGGTCATTGATTGAGAGACGTCCCCCTTGCCCTTCTTGGGATGTAGCGGGAATTATGTTAGTATGTATAAAGTTCTTTTCAGACGAATATAAGGTCTAGCAATACTGTCAGACTTGGCAATTTTGTTACATCGAGCAGACAATGGAAAATTGTGATGACGATTTATATTGTCAGTTAATGTTGTTGCAAGACATTTGTTAGAAAATCTGGCAATTCTATTACACATACGTTTTTTCTGAAAATGATGCCGTTGTCATGCTAGATGCACACTTTGAACAACATTTTTATCATTCATGTTGCATATTATAATACACACACAGCAACCAACAATTGAACCTTAATGAAGGGTGGGCAAATTTGAGGTTAGGAAGTAAATTGGCTTAATTTTTTTGTTTTTTTGTTTTTTTTTCTTGACAAATTCAGTTCTATTCATACCAATATAAAATAGAAATATATGAATTAATAAAGGAATATGATGTCGGCCAAATGTCCATCTCTAGCACGTCGGCAGACGTCCGCTCTTTTCACAAATTTTGAACCACATTTTGCAACAAAGCTTCGCTTATCTCATCAATGCAGCGCCAAATTTTATCTTTCAGAGTGTCAGTTGTTTGTGGTTTGTTCACGTAAACCCAGTCTTCCAAATGGCCCCAGGGAACATAATCCAGCGCCGTTTAATCACAAAAACGAGGCAGCCAATTAACATCGCCAAATCGAGAAATTACGCGACCAGGAAATTTCTCATGCAATAACTGAATTGTTTGGCTGGCTGTGTGGCTTGTGGCACCGTCCTGCTTAAACCAAAGGTCACTGACGTCAACATTAGCCAATTGTGGCCTTAAAACATTGGTTATCATGGTTTAGTAGCGCAAAGAATACACGATGACGGCGTTTCCTTGCTTATTTTCGAAAAAATACGAGCGGATGATGCCGCCTAACGCGCTCACTTTCTTTGGATGTAATGGTTTTTCGAGGACTGTTTGTGGATTTTATGAGCCACATATGCGACAATTTTGTTCGTTTACATAACCGCGTAATTCAAAATGGGCCATCACTAAAGATGACTTTGTTGAAAAATGAGTTGTTTTCGTTCAGTTTTTTAAACAGTAAATTTTCACAATTTAATTTCTTTGTTCAAGAGTGAAGCGTTCCATAGTTAAAGTTTCTGAATTTTGTACTGAATAAGTGTCAAAGGTTGACAGCTCGATTTTTAACATTTCACATTTGACAGCCAATTTACTTCCTAGGCTTAAATTTTCCCAGCCTGTATTAAACCATGCGTCAGCTCGTTTAATTTTTACGCTGTGGACAAAATAATACATAGATATATATTCACAGTTTGCTGGTCTACTGCAAAAAGCCTTTAAGTAAAACAATATGGAATATAAAAATTTTGATGCACTAAATTCAAATCCGTTTTCAGTTTTTTTCCACCGGACTCAATTTTTTTTTATTGGCGTGGCAAATTTTTCTCCCAAAATATGGTAGTTATGTCAATATATTTCGTCATAGCTTGAAAACGACTTGACCAATGCAAGTACCAGCAAATGCTTAGGAATAATTTTCCCTATAAATTACCTGAATACCATTTTTTTTTTTTTGTATTTTCAACAGTTTCGGAGTTATTAATTATTATTAATAACTTATTTGCGAAACCAACATTTTTTCGCGTAAAATTATATCGAAATATTTTGAATTTTTGAAATTTGAAACGAAATTTCCAGATTTTCAAACAAACCGAATTTAATCATAAAAATACAAAAACTACTGTTAAGGTTTGGGACTGTGTCTTGAATGCTGGTGACGACAATTCACATTCTTTTGATGGTAATATATTACCATTATTTCAGTATTCGAAAAAAAAAAATACGTAGCATACTACAAGACAACGATCCCAAGCAAACATCATTGACTTGTATCTAATCCAAACTTACAGAAACACCTGCGCACAGCCCAGAATCTAATATAATTGAACATATTTAGAAGGAATTGGCTCAGTATATTCGAAAAAATTTAACACATTATTTAACACAGACCCGGAAGAATGCTAACATTTGTTAAAATCAATTCCTACATGCTTATTGTCTGTTCTGGATTACAAAGGATATGTAAGCTATTATTAACTGTTCGATTATTGAATTTTAAATATTCATACTTTGCTTTGATCGATTATGCATTAAGATCAAAGAATTAGTTTTTGTGTTTCTGATGAAACAGTTACTATTGGATTAAATGATGGTTTTCTTATTACTCATAAAGGCTCATATTTGATGTATAATTAAGACCCCGAAAAATCTATATATATATTATATATTTATGCTTAGAGGGCTTTTCTATGAAAAAAATTTTGGTCGTTATACCTTGGAGTCACCGCAGGTAAATGTGTAATTTTTCTTCAATGTGTAGAGTTTTGATGCAGGTTCTGTGCAATTCATATTGCTGTTGGTGGTAACACTAATCAGATGTTAAAAATTCGGACATACTACAATCTGACATTGCTTTCTCTGACAATGTTGAAAGAAAAAAATTATAAGTTCACACGTTTGTAAGATATTTTCTGTACATTTTTCTGACTATATTGTTAAATCTGATAGTAGGTAAACACAGATTGCATGTTTTGACACATACACTGCAATCAACAATGAAATCATAAACGCAATATCAGTTCTGGTATTTTGAATTGTAGAATAGCGATTTTATTCTATAAGTACAGTTGAATAAATAAATCGTAATGTGGATGAATGAAATAAACAGATAAAAACATGAAATCACGATACAGATAGCACAAACTAAATCAATGCAATCCCAAAATGTTTTGATGTTGATGAAATTTCCAATGTAATCCGAAATAAGATCATAAACACGAATGCACACGATGAAATCTGCAATGAAATTTGATAGATTGTGTAAATGGATTTCATTGTGTGTACCCATTTCCATTGTGTGTACTATGATAATCGTCTAAACAGAACTTAATACTCATTATGTAGCATTGGCACATACACATAAAAAATTTAATCATATTATAACAGCTGTTATTGATTAAAAATGCTTTTATTAAGAATATTCCAATTAACATATTTTATAAAAAGGTCAACTCTGAGAACATCTCTATTCAAGTACAACGCGAATCCAATGTTAAATTTTTTTGTATGTGGACCAACATTTCTATTTGATCGTATTTTTAAAAATGCCAACATACAGCAATACAAAAACAATTTGTTGTTGTAATTTATCGTGAATAAGTGCGAAAAAAAGAAATAAACAAAAAGGCAAATTCCAAGAAAAAAGAATCATCCACGTAGTTCTTACGAAAAAAATTACCAAGTTATACAAAAACAATACATCAAAATGTCACGTCATCTTTGAAAACAAAAACAAAATTACATACTATAAAAATGTATTTCAGAGAAAATAAGAGAAAAAGCGAGAGATTAAAAAAAGAGAGAAAAACTAAGCAAGTATTCAATGATTGCAAAGTATTTTTTCTTTAATTATTGATGACAATTAATTCTATTTTTTTATACACATTAGCCCTATATTAGATTATAAAATCGCTTCTAATTATAAGAAAGATTAGTATTTTCCATAGCTTTTCACTTACCTATTTAACGCGTATATACATATTTTTATAAAAAAAAATCTTCCACTGTTTTGACGTTGGTAACCAAAGGGTTTTTTGTTTGCTAAAAATCGATTAAAGCCACCGTCTTGGCTCACCAGTATCACTTTATTAAGCAAATTTTATTTAATGTTAGAAGCGTTTTATTTTGATATTTAGGTCTTCTTCACTATTGTATGTTATATTAGTTCCACTTTAATCCATGCACTTTTTGGTTAGAAAATTAATACGAAACTAACAATAATTTCTTCCACATTTCCTAACAAGTGCACAAAATTTTCTCAACTGAGAGGGAAATTTTGCAGCTGCTTGGAGATGTACATTATTTTGTAAATAAGTAGTCGGTGTTTAAGTAGTCGAATTGAACGACTACTTCTTAATATGGTTATAAGAAAAAGTAACGGTTATTATTTCAATTTTAAAAAGTTTAAAGGAAAAACTTTTTTTATTTTCAAACTTTTATTTTCTGTATCAGTTTATAATTCCATTCACAACCATTTGAAATAAGTATTAATTGAATGTGGATAAAATGCTTACTTTTTGTGGAATCATAAATTTTTTTATAAATTTCTTAATGTCAAAATGCCTCGGTTGTTTGGAATCCTTGTTATCGGTGTCATATTGATTTAGCTGAGTCCGTGCAGAATCAGTTTTTGTTATTCTGCTCACTTGGCTAAAAGTGGAATTATGTAAGCAACTAATAAGCAAATTAACTGTGTGTCAGATATATTTGTGTTAAAAAAGTAATGGCGAATCGTTTTGACATACAGTTACTTACCAGCTGTTGCTTACGTAGCAAGCCAATGTCAGCTGGGCTTGTGATTCATGTTCTCGTTCTGGTTGCCATAACTTATTTGCTTGTATCCACTATAGTTCGGGATGTAGTGTGTACGTGTCTCTACGCCACGGACACGAGCCCTCCAGGGTAGGGTGAAGGCGCGTTAGTGAGCGGTGGGACCATTCGAAAAAAAATTGGAGGCCCAATACAGAGATGCAGAGATTTAAAACAAATCTCAAGGTTCACATTGACATACATATGTATATATATAGATATGTATATATATATTTAAATTAAATGCCTAATATCCGATATGCAAACTCAAGAATATAAACAAAATCTATTAGGAAAATGTGTTCATTATCATGTTAATCGTTTAATTACACTGTGCTCGAATTTGACAATTTTTGTTAACAAGTTGGGCACCCTTTTGGTAATGCTAATTAGTTTGATGGTGTTAGTCATTTTTCATTTAGCGTATTCGAGATATTCTTAATTTTATCTAAATGAATGCGTGTTTATATGTTTGGACTTTATAGACAGCTAAACGGGTGAACCGTATGTCTGGGAGGAACGATAGGCTATAGGCATTTCAAAAATTCAACTGGGCGGTGCCACTCCAATACAAAGTAAACTTTTATTTGTCGATATATTCAAAATGGTAACAGTAAGAGTCTCTAAATTTGAACCAAATACTTTGTAGTCAATACAAATCATCAATTAAAAATGGACAGAATTGGATAATTATATAACATATCTTAAAAACGGATAAATCAGAAGTATCAGAACTTTGTCTATATGAGTTCGTAATTAATACAAATCATCAGTTAAATAATGGGCGGAAGTGGACAAGTGGGCATGGTACCTCATATAAAAACTAAATATTGATTTTTGTATATCTTGAGAACGTTTATTTTGGGAAATTCTGAATTTGATCTGAATGACTTCGTGATCATTACAAATCATCAGTGAGAAAATGGGCTGAATTGGGCGTGGCATAGCCAAAAAAGGAGAGATTGTCTAAGAGATTGCAAATTGGATCGGGTAAAAGAGCTATCTTATACATATGTACATATGTATATAAAAATGATTGTGTGTATGTATGTATGTATGTTTTTTTGAAATCTGTATATTTAAAGAAGCAGAACTAATTACCTTGAAATTTTTACAGTGTCTTTCTTGAAAGAACCACATGCAACCTTTAATGTTTGGACTTTTGCCAGGAGGAGATTAAATGTGGGAGAAGGGTAAAAATTATAATTAAGATAATAACTAAGATAGCGGTAGCGAAGGGCGCTGAGTTTTAGCTGGTTAAATTATAAAAATATTAAAATTTAAGAACGCGGTTATTTCGAAAATGAGATCTAACTTTGGAAACGGGTAACATCATTGAATAAGACGTATCTGAAATACCTATACTAAAAGGATGCACAGCTTTTTAAAATTTACAACTAGCACAGTAAAATTATTTTATATTATTATATGATCAAAATGTTAAACACCGAATATATCGAAAATGAGCGCTAACCTTGAAAAACAGCTGGAACCATTGAATTCAGCTTGTTAAAGTTTTCGACTAGCATAAGTTTTGTGTTCTCATTTGAAGGGTTGCAGTATTAATAATCTTGATTTGCATAATTTTCGTTTTGTAGATGTTTATTTGGAACCCCGACTTGTATGCGTATGCATGTATAGAATACAGCTTTCTTTGTATATCGTAATGTTTGTGAGCTAGGAAACAGATTTTATCAGCGTAGTCGCGGTCTTTCTTTAAATATGTAGGTTACAAACATTTGAATGGAGAAAGCTCTTTGTAACACACACACAAACTATAACAACGTTAACTAGCAGTAAGGAGAGGGCAGATCCTTGTTTAACTTAAGCTTCAATAGGAACTAGTCACACAACGCTGCAATTATGCGCTTTACTAATGTGGATGATCTTCCTAGGACTCCCTTGGATGGCCAATGCTTTTTAAATTGCCGAGTGTATGTGTGTAAGTTTTCTGGAAGTATATAAAATCAGGGTAAATTTGAGAATATTACTCAACGTGTCACTCAATAAATAACAAACTGGCTCATTATGTGTTCGCAGACTTTTTTCCTACATGGAATGAACATTTGCTTCTTTTTTCGATTTGAGGCCTATTTATCAAAATGTAAGCATTAGAACTATAACATTAAGGCAGCTATTAAAAAATAACCGAATAAACTTGTCTACAATTTTACTTAAGTTTTAAAACTTATCTTTAAAAATTTCTCCATCATAATAAAAAACATATTTTTTCATTTTAACATAAAACATTTCCTTTTATTTGTAATGAATTTCCTTATACGTATGTTATAGTATTATTTTTTAAATTTAAATTTGTTTGGATATTGTATGAGTGATTTTGATTACATAAAAATAAAGTTCCATAAACAAAAAAAGGAAAACTATAATTTATTAAAAATAGATTTAAAAATGAAGAAATTATGTAAAAACTAATAAAACTAAAATAATTTTAAACATAATGTTACATGTTACATAAAGAAACACAAATCTTTGGCAAAAATTTACACTTAAACTAAAGCTACCTTCGCAAAATTTGAAGTACATTTTTTTAAGTTCCCTTTTCTTAAAATAAGAAAAATAATTGTAATAAATAGTACTACGAAGTATAATTGTATAATAAAAATAAAATTTTACAAAAATTAACAAAAGATAAAATTAAATTACTTTTAAATGAAAGCTTTATAATAAGATTTTTGCATTCCATTAGTAGCCTTTCTATATGCACATAATAAACTTTGTTTTAATTTTTTTTTTAATATGTACTTTGGTTTAGGCTGTTTTTTTTAATTTAAAAATAAAATTTGTGTGGTTGCACCTCTTTGGTTTTGGAGATATATTGTTATATTAAACAAAGTGTCTTTTCAATTTAAATGTACTTAAATATATTAAGGGGAGGGGCAAGAATGTTAATTTGTTCTTGGAGGGCAAGTATTTTTTTTCAATTTTTCGTCTTTAAACATTAACTTATATAGTAAATTGGAAAAATGAGTATTTCGTAAAGAGATTCTATTGGTTATTTTCTTTATTAATAATAGTTTTTTTAACCATTTTAACATTGCGATGAAATGCCTTGTGTTATAGAATTTTCTAAAACGATATGACATTCATCCAATGGCTCTAAGATTTGTATAAGAAATGTCAACAGGTTTTTACGTCTAAGGAAACTTTCCTCTTCGTACATTTCTTGGGTTACTTTACACATGGTCATGGGACGTATCATGCGCGTTAATAAATGTTCTCTGTTCAGAAAAGAAAATGTTAATAAAATTTTTGAGGTCTTTAATGAAATTTATATTCAATATTGTTCAAAAATTATTTAATAATACAAAACTGCAAATTTTTCAAATTGCTTTAGGTTTTTTTTGAATAAAAAAAAGTTCACAGACTGTTTTTGTAGTCAGTGCTTATCAGACATAGATTTTTTTACTCTTACCTTAAGCTTAAGCATATAAGCAGTTGAAATTTGCCATCCTTGCCTAACGTATTGCCAACTTGGTTTATTTCATCCATTAGATGTACATAATAACGCCAAATAGCACATAATTCTCTTTTCTGGAGACTACCACTGCCACTAGAATTCAATGATGAATCAAGACTAGAACCGGAATCATCCAATTGTTGTTGCTGCTGCTGCTGATCTAATAACAAGTATTGCTCAAAAGCTTCTTTGATTTTAGCTGTTAAAAAATGTTTGAAATTAATTTCTATCACTATTTTCTTTTACAAATAACACATACTAAAATAATCCCAAATATAAAGATTACGACCAAAGAAACGAGTTGAACGAAAACCACAAAGGAATACATTTTCTAAACATTTTACCAGACCATCATCACCACATAAAAGATTGGTAAATGTACCAACGTCACGATCGCGGCTGGGCTTATAATGCCATTTAACAATAACATTAACACAATTTCCTAACTTGTGTTGAATTTCCGACGTGGGTGGCAAATCTTGACCACGTTGAACACTGGGACTACGAGTACGCGGCGGTGTATGACAGGCCTGAACTAATTCGGGATTTTTTACATTTGTCGATACACGTTGACCCACAAGTAAACGTTCGGTAGAATCATCATCCACACCTTTGCCTAACCAACGACCACAGGGAAATCTTGAAAAAATGTTTTTAAGTTTTTTTTTATATTAAAATTATTAATATATTGTATATGCAAATTAAATTTTACTTGTAAGTATGTCCAGTTACTTCATTACGCATTACAACATGTTCCACAAGCCATTTGTTAGAAGCCCCACTGTTGTCATGACCAAGACGCATAGTAGTTAATAAACCTAAATTCTTATACTAAAAAACAAAGAGTTTTTTTTAAACAAAATATTGCATTAATAAATAAAACTAAATACTTACATGGAATATGAACTCTAACGAACCTTTTGGCACGGGTACCCTTTGTGTTTCATTTAAAGTACCCGACACAATAATCCATACATTACTGGAAGTATGGTACGAGCCATATTTACGAGATGGAAATATAACAACACGATAGGGAAGTTCTAAAAAAACAAAAAAAAAAACATATAATAATAATAATAATAATAATAATAATAATAATAATAATAATAATAATAATAATAATAATAATAATAATAATAATAATAATAATAATAATAATAATAATAATAATAATAATAATAATAATAATAATAATAATAATAATAATAATAATAATAATAATAATAATAATAATAATAATAATAATAATAATAATAATAATAATAATAATAATAATAATAATAATAATAATAATAATAATAATAATAATAATAATAATAATAATAATAATAATAATAATAATAATAATAATAATAATAATAATAATAATAATAATAATAATAATAATAATAATAATAATAATAATAATAATAATAATAATAATAATAATAATAATAATAATAATAATAATAATAATAATAATAATAATAATAATAATAATAATAATAATAATAATAATAATAATAATAATAATAATAATAATAATAATAATAATAATAATAATAATAATAATAATAATAATAATAATAATAATAATAATAATAATAATAATAATAATAATAATAATAATAATAATAATAATAATAATAATAATAATAATAATAATAATAATAATAATAATAATAATAATAATAATAATAATAATAATAATAATAATAATAATAATAATAATAATAATAATAATAATAATAATAATAATAATAATAATAATAATAATAATAATAATAATAATAATAATAATAATAATAATAATAATAATAATAATAATAATAATAATAATAATAATAATAATAATAATAATAATAATAATAATAATAATAATAATAATAATAATAATAATAATAATAATAATAATAATAATAATAATAATAATAATAATAATAATAATAATAATAATAATAATAATAATAATAATAATAATAATAATAATAATAATAATAATAATAATAATAATAATAATAATAATAATAATAATAATAATAATAATAATAATAATAATAATAATAATAATAATAATAATAATAATAATAATAATAATAATAATAATAATAATAATAATAATAATAATAATAATAATAATAATAATAATAATAATAATAATAATAATAATAATAATAATAATAATAATAATAATAATAATAATAATAATAATAATAATAATAATAATAATAATAATAATAATAATAATAATAATAATAATAATAATAATAATAATAATAATAATAATAATAATAATAATAATAATAATAATAATAATAATAATAATAATAATAATAATAATAATAATAATAATAATAATAATAATAATAATAATAATAATAATAATAATAATAATAATAATAATAATAATAATAATAATAATAATAATAATAATAATAATAATAATAATAATAATAATAATAATAATAATAATAATAATAATAATAATAATAATAATAATAATAATAATAATAATAATAATAATAATAATAATAATAATAATAATAATAATAATAATAATAATAATAATAATAATAATAATAATAATAATAATAATAATAATAATAATAATAATAATAATAATAATAATAATAATAATAATAATAATAATAATAATAATAATAATAATAATAATAATAATAATAATAATAATAATAATAATAATAATAATAATAATAATAATAATAATAATAATAATAATAATAATAATAATAATAATAATAATAATAATAATAATAATAATAATAATAATAATAATAATAATAATAATAATAATAATAATAATAATAATAATAATAATAATAATAATAATAATAATAATAATAATAATAATAATAATAATAATAATAATAATAATAATAATAATAATAATAATAATAATAATAATAATAATAATAATAATAATAATAATAATAATAATAATAATAATAATAATAATAATAATAATAATAATAATAATAATAATAATAATAATAATAATAATAATAATAATAATAATAATAATAATAATAATAATAATAATAATAATAATAATAATAATAATAATAATAATAATAATAATAATAATAATAATAATAATAATAATAATAATAATAATAATAATAATAATAATAATAATAATAATAATAATAATAATAATAATAATAATAATAATAATAATAATAATAATAATAATAATAATAATAATAATAATAATAATAATAATAATAATAATAATAATAATAATAATAATAATGATAATAATAATAATGAAGCAGAAGAAAATCAACTTACTTGTTGTTGGATAAGTGTTAGTAAATGAGTAATAGTCGACAGTGTTTAGTGTTAATAAATGGTATAAAAATTGTTCTTTTTCCTCCTCACATCTTAGAAATGCCGAACGTTTATAAAGTGAACGCAACAATGTATCATCCGAAAGTAGTGTGCGAAAATGCCTAGAGAGTAGCTTCTTTTCGAGTGATAAACGTACCCAAGCTCTTGTATAACCAATATGTGTTTTTATATCAGCCATTGCCATAACATTTCTTTAAAAAATATTTTTTATTTTTAATATTTAAAATTTAAAGTAATCAATATTTACTACTTACCATGATTGGTGTAATCGTTGTAGTAAATCCAATTTTTTTTCTAGTTTAAAGAAAACAAAAAAAAAAAAAATTGCCTTAATCTATTACAAAGACGTTGAAATAAAACAACGACTACGCCAAACACGATAAGAGTGATTAATACATTTGCATATCTTACTTAACATCAAATTCCAAAGATTCTGGCAACGGACATAACTGTTCGAGACCCACGAATTTATTGCGATCTCTAGATCGACTACGATTCGGGCTAGGTGGATTATCAAAGTCAGTTTGGAAAGTAGCCAAATCTAAAAAAAGAATTGCATTTAAATTTCTTAATAACCAAATATTAAAAATTGTTATTATTATGCTTACAGTCCATACGTTTACGCATTACATTCCAGGCTAAGGCAGGAGCTGCTACTCCATAACTGCTAGTCACACCAACTTTATTGCCACCAGACTTTGGCGACACACCACTGGCATTCAAATTTGGACTATTTGTTGCACTGGAATTGGAAGAACGAGCATCTTGCAACTCAACATATGCCTGTAAATGACACCATAACGCCGATTTGCCCTGTTTCGTTTGTAAGCCATGAGACCAAATTTTCTCCAACAAATCGCAAAGTGAAGCAATTAAAGTATTCTCTTCAATGCCATCATTTTTATTCAAACCCAAGGAGACAACTTCAGTGCCCATTTTTTCCAATAGCATACGTTTTGTTTTACTTTTAATATCCTTTAAAAATAGACATTTAATATAAGCTTAATATATTGTTTTTGTTTAATAAAATTTGAAAACAAATAATACCTTTAATAATCTTTCCACAAATGTCCAATTAGCTTGAGCGATTAACGCCGGACTTAATTCAGTATTAGTTAAATTAGCCGATAATCTATTTAGCGCTACATTCGTTATAGGTTTCTGATCAAAATTTATTTCTTTTGCTCTCCACTTGTTACCATTTTTCACACGCCTCAAACTGTTGCCTCTGTTTTAAGTTAAACGTTTGAAATGAAAAAGAAAACAAAAACAAATTTTGTGTGGTACCTTATGCATAAGATATGATTTTGTTTTAATTTGTATAAATAAAAAATATTAAAATAACAAATTCAACATAAGTAGCTTCTATTTCTATTTTTTGTTTAAATTGTAAAAGTAATCCTAGTCGAATAACGAACGCATTAACATCTTGATTTGTATTTCTTTTTTAAAATTTTGTAAATTTCTTAATCGCCCAAGAAAAACTTCTATTAAAATTGACACGAAGAGTAACTATTAATTTCTTTCCACTCTCTTTTAAACGTTCTTTTATGCCTAGAAAGAGAAAGTTTTTATAAACTGTTTCAACGTTAATTTATTGGACCAAAATCGGTAGATTTTAACTATAGAAACAAACTTTCAGGACTTTTAGTAAAAAAATTTTTTATTCTTGATATATGTATATTTAAATATGTTTGCAGTACAAATCAATATTTTATTTTAAATAATTTCTTAAAGGCACAGTTTAAATAAGAACTTTACAACTCTGCCCGATAGAATTCCATTAAATTAAGAATATTATTTTTATATTATATTTCTTAAAAGGATTATATTTCTTAAAAGGAAAAAAGAGAAATTGTTTTTTGCACCAAGTTTGGTGAGAGAAATAATTTATCTGCTTCAACACTGATTATATTTCTATATTTAGTTTATAAAATAGAGAAGTATCTTCTTTCGATGGACAACATAACAAATTTGCAAGCACAAGTTTTCGAAAATCGTAGTGACTAATTAAAAAAAATATAAGTTTAAAATATAAATTTAAAAATGAAAACGTTTTATATAACGCTAATGAAAGTAATCGGATTTTGAATAATAAACTAAAAAATAAAAAGTAATTTATCCTACTTTTTTGTAAAATCAAGCTCATGACATTATATTAAAAAAAAAAACGTCTTTAATATAAAGCCCTTGTAATACAATTAAAGTTAGTTTTGTTTGCTATTTTTTTTAATAAATTTTATGGTGAAATATATTTTTGTATAGTTTTGATATTAATCAAAAAAAAAAAAAAAAAAAAAAAAAATCAAAAAACGAAAATTACGTATTTTATAAAAGATAGTTTCAAATATAAAGGTTTCTACAACTAAAACATGCTTGAAAAACAATTTATAAAAACTAAACATTTATGTTATTAAAGTACGACTAGACAAGGCAAACACTTAAGCGAAAGTTCTCAGTAAACTAACAAGTAAAGCGAAAGTTCATTTTAAACTAACAGGGCAATAGTATATCTAAATATTTTGTATAGTTATTAAATCAAATTTATGTTTATTTGTTTTCGGTCAAATATTTACCTGGTTTAATCGTACCTTGTGTAGGAACTACGAGTATATTTTAGATTTACTAGTACTCTAATCGAAAAATGTTTGTAATAAATAAAACTTTTTTTAATTTTTTTAGAGGTGCTTTAAAATTTATTCTTTTGTTTTTTTGAGAAATTTTTTAACAAAAAATATATATTTTGTATATTAAACTATTGGTGTGTGGAAGACGAAAAATAAGAAATAATAAATATATTAAAAACAATAGTCAACATTTAAATATTTTATATATATATATATATATATATATATATATATATATATATATATATATATATATATATATATATATATATATTATATATATATATATATCTTTGTAGATATAAGATAAAAAATAATATCAGTACGTATGTAGAGAGCAGTACAATGCTATTTTAATATACACACACATACTACATACGGGTACATAATAACTAAAAAATAAATATTCGATACAATAAATATCGTTACGTTTATGCTTGATTTTAGTAGTTTGATTTTTCTTCGATTTAAAACAATTTTTTTGTCTGTATGTAGCAAATAACTAACGCCAACAACAAAAATTTTTTGACTAAAAAATACATAGCATTCTATTAGATAAATGTGAAAAATATCATATTAGTATTTTTTTTCTATTTTGAGTATAATTCTTTGAATATAATGGAGAATAAAAATTTTTGTGTATAATCTACCTCGATGCACACTCTTGATTTAAAACTGTCTTCTCAAGAATAGGAAAGCTGCGAAAATAAGCTGCACGATTCGATAATATCTCACTGGGCGGTGTTACTTCAATATCTACACAGTTGAGACGCTTTTCAAAAATTTGCTGAGCCTCTTGACTAATGACGCAAGGTTCATAACTAGTGGCACAAATCATATTTTCACCATGTCGTTTTCTAAAAATAGTATAAATAGAATAGATTATGTTGTAACTTTTCTTTAAAATTTTATCTACATATGTATAAACGAAAAGTGTTACAGCAAATTTCCAATTTCGCACATTTAAATTTGCATGAGACTACTGACTGGAAGGTCTTTAAGACTTCTCAACTACTCGAAATTACATGAATTCAAAATCTTTTAAACTTACCTTAATAGTTTAACTCTTTGATCGAAAAGTTTTAAATTAGATTCTGGTTCTGTGTCCCATACGGAGAGTATTTTATTATCCACTAAAGTGGCAAACATTTGAGATTCTAAGAATTGTGACAAAAACGGTCGATGATGTTCCGGTTGGTCAGACAAAAAGGATGACTTATCGAAATTTTGCAATGTCTCACGATTACTTAACCATTCATCTCTATCCTGATTTGGATAAATAACGAAAAACTCATACGCGAAAAACATGTGCACAAAACGATTTAGAAAAATCTCTCGTATAGCATTATTTATGCGTAAATCTTGATAATATTGTTCTTCGGGTGTTAGCTTCGGTGTTTGTTTTATCTCTTTGCCACGAGATCTTGTAGGTGATATACTAGTCGCCGATACGGTGGCTGTAGCATCTACACAATCACCGCCTGCTATGGGTGATGAAGTGCGAACACCTTTACGTCTTAGGAAATCAGCTATACGTGGTACATGATCTATCTTAGATGGATGAGCCACTAATGGCTGATAATGTAAATTATTATGGGAATTACTATCCGGCGATGATCCTAAGGTGTAAACAGTTTCTTGTAATTGTTGAAAACGTTCTTTGCTACGTCTGGCTGCTTGTAAGCCGCTCGGTAAGGTGCAACTGCTTATCATAACGTCCGGATCACGTGACGTATAGCCATTTCTGATATTGGGTTCATTTAGACGATCTCGTTCAATTTCAAATTTATCCAATATCGATATAATTTCAGCCATAAAATCGATTTTATGTGGAAAAACCGGTAGTTCTTCTGGCAGTTGTATAATTTTTTTATCAATGTCTACAAAGCAAAGGGTAGCTTCAGACCCAATTTTATTGGCAGCTTCACAATCAGCATGCAGACCCATGACAAAAGGAACTGGAGCATCAAGGAAATGATGCAAAGCTGCTGGTAAAATAGGTGCATACACATGTGGCCATACAAATGGAAAAAGTATTGATGTAATACTTTCGCCTACAATCATTAATTTTTGGTAATCTATAAAAAAATTACAATATCAAATTAAGAAAAATTTCAGTTAAAATTTTTGTAAAGCATAAACCACTTACCATTTGAACGTAGAAGCACCTGATTTTCTAATAGTACGCAAGTTAATAATTGTATAACACATTCCACACCCAAATAGGTAAACAGCAAACGCAGTGGAAAATCCAATAATGGCAATTCCGAACGCGTATCTGGTCTTTGTAATGTTAAAGCTATAGCTGGCAAATGTGCTTCTGCTGGTGGCAAGTAAATTCGTATGGATTTCCCAGGTTGAGGTAGCATTACTTCATAGAGTATATTGTAAACATAAGATTCGAGACTAATACCTGGACCGGGCTGACGCGGAAGACATCTAAAAATTAATATTTAAATAAGAAAAACTATAAACATTTATGGAAACATGATTCTTAAGCTTACTTATATAAATTTGTTAAAAATATTTCGGCTGCATATGCATATGGTATTTGACATATCAATGTAATACTTTTGGCAACATAGAGTTTATCCTTGGTGATATCATAGTAACTTTGAGCTGATTGTGGTGCTTGGCCAGCTACTTTGAAATGACGTGGCAACGAACGACTTACCGGACTATCTTTAATGCGTGTTAATGAATGTGTCTGTTGGCCATTTGAGAGTTCTGTTATAAACATGGACTAAAGGAAAGAATAAAAAATCAGAATTATAAACAAATATAAGAAACTAGCATTTTAAGCTAAATTATTACCTGTAATGTATGCATAGCACTGCATATATTACGATTACGTATTTCTTCATAGAAAACCAAACTAAAGCCATAACATCGTTTGCCATCTTCCCGTGTAGTTGCAAAAGAATGAAATTTCGGTTCAATATTATGTTTCTGTGTACGAAATCTTAAGCCTTGGGGTAGAGATAGCTAAAAATAAATATAATTAAAAATTTGAATTACTATATTTTTTAGCTATTTAAAATTAGTAAAATTTACTTAAAAGTTTGGTAAATTTAAAATTTTTATTGAAAAAAGTGCAGTAAAAAATAAAGACAATAAACAAAATTTATAATTTTTTTCCGTTTTATTTATAATATTGTAGAGTGGTAAAATTATTTATAAGGTGATGTTTAAGAATGATGAGTGATTTTTTTGATTTTTGTCGCTACCCCTATATTAATTATTATCTTAACTACTATCTTAGTTATAATTTTTTACTCTTCTCCATTTCAAATCCAAACATTTAAGATAGCCTATATATTGTTCCCTCTAGAAGTAACTGTATAATAATTTTTATTTAATTTTAATTTTTATATAGTATACCCTCCCGCGTTGCTGGGAGGGGTTGTTGCATTTTTCGTCAAAAAATTCGAATAATGATAACACTCTGCGACGGTGCGTTATCATGGTGCAAATTCCACGAGTTTTTCTTCCCACAATTCTGGTCTCTTTCGGCGAATTGCTTCACGCAAACGTCTCATAACGCCCAAATAATACTCTTTGCTTGCTGTCTGGCCTTCTGGCAAAAATTCATGATGTACTACACCGTTGTAATCCATGAATCCTTGATCCTTTTTTAACTAAAAACGCTGTTTCTAAAATTGTAAATAATCGCTAACACACATAGAGATAAATGTACTCTTGGCTACGTTCAAATCAGAAAAATGGGATCGCCACACGGAGGTTATTTCGCAAACTTTATGATCAAGGTAGCATACTAAAATCAATATTTAATTTGTATAGGAGGTACCACTCACAATTGTCCAATTTCGCTCTCCTTTTGACTGATGATTTGTACTGACTATAAAGCTATTTAAACTAAATGTAAAGACTCTTAATGTTATCATTTTGAAGATATGTACAGACAAATAAATATTTACTTTGTATGGGCGCAGCGTCGCCTAGTTGGAATTTTCGAAAAGCCAATAGTTCTTTCCAGACATACAGAGAGACACGGTAAAAATTTCAAGAAACTCGGTCCAGCCGTTTATCTTCAAACAAACATATATACATACAAACAAACAATCATTTTTATATATAAGATAACCGATTTTCGCTGATTTGTTATTACGTATTTAGAAATTTTAATAAAATATTACATAAGTTTTTTGCGATTAAGCATATTGTGCATAAACATAATGAAATAAAAAAAATTATTTATTAGCCAAACAAATAAAAATAAAACAAAAAACAACAACATGATCTTTAAAAAATTATAACAAAGCAAAACATTATTTTTTTACACTGCTAGGAAAACAATAATTATTACAAATTCTAAAAACTTGTTAATTGAAGAGATAAGTAATAAAAATAAGATTATATTTCAAAGGTAATAAAAATCGATAAGATTTAATGCGTATAACTGTAGAATATTACGTAAAAAAATACAGTTTAAAAGAGTAAAAATACGATAACTTTCGATATTTGACAAAAATATATTTCTTTGCTGCAATCTGATAAAAACCAAAAAGTACCGTCAATAATGCTAAAATATTCATATTTAAAAATAAAAAAATTATACACAAAATTTAAGAAAATTATAAATATGTTGCATAGAAAACAGTAATGTCTAGTAACATACATTATTGTGGGCTTGTATTTATTTTTGTTTCTAGTCTATACAATTTTTTTATTATTCAATAACAATGCTATTATTATGCCCATTTATGTAAATATATACATATATTATATGTACTTATTGGAAAACATAAAAAAAATTTCACTTTTTATATAAGCATGTCTGTAGCCCGTCTCAATAATATACACAAAAAACCATGTCAAGCCAATAGAATGTCGTCATATGAAAAAATAAATTTATTATACGTTTTTATATTTGTTGTTGTTTTTTTAATTGAACTCAATTGATCACATCTTAAAGTTGTAAATATAAATTTTAAATGTACCCATGAGAATATAGATACCATCATATTTAGAGATACAATTCTGTTGGTTCATACATATTCTATAAAAGTATCTTTCATTATGATGTTATTAGTTAGGAGAAAAAAAAAAATAAACAATGATAGTCTTTATATTAACAAATGTGTACATAGTATAAATATAAATTTTTTAAGATTATACTTTCATCTTATATGAATTCGTATATGCACACATATTACTTTAAAGCAAATATTGTATATGACGTTATGAACTCACCATGCATATACCATGCGAATCAAATGGATTCCATGGAACGTTTTCCGGATAATGAGCAAGGGGTTTGCTTTTATAAGCCCGATCCAAGGGGGAGCAGTGCAAATTATCACCTAAAATAGAAAATAATTACATTAAAGAGTTATATGAATTTTTCAACGATACTTGTAACGGATACGGATTTGCTAATACATGAATGAAAATAAGTAACAGGCATAATAAGGACACCCTAAACCAGTTTTATACCTATATTGTTATTCAGAAAATAGTGGTTTAGTTTAAATAAGAATTAAGATCTTTTAGGAATATATAAATCATCTCTAAAATTGCGACTTTTTTTGAAAAGTACAGCTAAAACAGTGCTTAATAAAAAATGTTCACAGGGGTTCTAAAGCCATACTAGAAGAAAATCTTGCTGAAATACATCACAAAGTTTTTTATAAGTTAGAAATATTAGGAATATTTAACAACCAAAACAGAATAGATGGAATTAAAATGAATGAATGCACTTAGGAAAGAATAAATTCTACGTTAAGTGCGGTCTATCTTAACCACACAACCACAAACACAATTTGGGTTCAAATATACTAGATTGTCTAGAAAGGCAAGACATTTAACGAGAAAAAATTAAAAAATGCCTGTAGGACTGAATGAATGTGTAAATTGCCGTTAGCAGAAGTGGTCAGCTGTAATTCGAAGTATCTGTTCATTTTTACATACTTTTTCAAAAAAAAATTCGCTCTGTAAAAAGTTTAAAAACTTTTCGATTAATATTTGAGGAAATGCTCTAAATATTATAAATTTAATGAAATCTTACCCGCAAAACGATCCGGTTCTAAACCAGTATCTAAATCTAAGCCGCATATGACAAAATAGTCAGCGAAACGCGAAAATTGTGGATCACAATCTCGCTTTAATTGACGCAATTCTGCCGAACCTAGATCTCCTCCGCCTGGTGGTGATGTGGGCGAAGTTGATGATAAGGAACTTGGTGATATTGGATTACCAGAATCGTTTGTAAAACTTTGGTTTGACATTGACGAAGAATTTGGCATATCAGCAGCAGTGTTGTTGGACTGCTGTAATGTCTGTTGCGGCCCATTGCTACTACCTCCACTTCCAGTGCCACTGTTAGTGTTGGTGGTGCTTTTTAGTTTTCTCATTACAACATAAGGTCGATTGCTGCCAGTGGAACTAACATTGCTTTTATCTTTGTTATAAGCTTGTGTTATTGTTGTCGTTTCATTTTGTTGTTGTTGCTTCTTAGGTAACGTCGCTTGATTATCAGTTGTTGACGTGGATGCTGGTGTTGTCGTTGTTGTCGAAGTTCTAATGGTATCATTTAATGTTAAACATTTTGCAATTCGTTTGCCTACATGATCCATAGACATGTTTTGTTAAAAACAATTAGCGTTCAATATATTTTCTACTAAAATTGAGACACACAGTAGAGAGATCTTTCTTCTTTTCTTTCTTTATTTTTCTTTTTCGTTATTGGGGTTGAACTCTCTTCAAGGACACAAAAATTTTTTCTTATTTGGTCTTCAACCACACTTGTCTTTTCTATAAATTCACTTTGATTTCTAATTAGATTTTCTTTTTGAACATTTAACAAAGTTTGTTAATGTTAAAATAATAAATTTCTCCTTTTTTGGTTTAATTCATAATTTGTTTGGCTATTGTTGGTTTTTTTTTTGTTTGTTTGCGTTTATGATTTTCTTTTTTCACTCCATCATATTTTTGTTGTTTTTTTGCGAAATCAGTGCACGATTTTTTTTACGAGAAAATTTATCTATTCACATTTCTTTGTCGTTTTCCAAGCCTTTTTATACGTTAATTCTTAGATTTTTATTGAAAAATGTTAATCAAATATTTTTGCATTGATTTTATCTAATTCTTTTTATTTTGGTATGTTTAAATAATTAAATTGTATTTATTAAAAAAAATCTCTATTTCCCAATAATAACCATTGCACCAATTCGATTAAAGCAACAGCGATGTATAACTAAGTAACAAATGTTGCACATAAAGATAACGGCGTTGAAAAATGTATACTGTTAAATAAAAAAGGTAGTGTTTCATAACGTTTTGTTCTATCCAGAGTAATTATATTTGTAAACTTTAATAAACGCGAATTGGTTGCTGATGTTATAATCTTATTATTATTATTAGACATATTGTGTGAATGTCGAGGGCTTGATATGTTTAGATGGAGATGTTTGGATACATAGAGTCTCAATGCCAGACATATCCACCATTAGTATTTCGGATCTATTAGTGTTTATTATGAAGACAGCAGATCTGCTAAACAAGTTGTAGACCGGAAGGACCACAATAGATCCTAAAAGTGGTAATGTCCTGTAAGATTGCCTAGTCAGAATGATAATGATATAGCTCTATTAATTAAACTTGGTTTTTCAATTATTTAAATGGTATTACATAGAAATTTAGTGAGACTTCTTTTCGTATGCACCATATATGCGATGATCTAAATTATATAATTCATTAAGGATCGACCACCGCCTTGACGTGATGTGGTGGCTTAAGTGCAGCTGTAGTCCCTCAATTAATGCTCGAGCCAGGCTTCGTGGGTTGCAGAATTGCTGGTACCGTAAAGGATGGCATACTAAGAGCTATCCAACACTTTTAAGAGCAAGGTTGTAGTAGGTGTGACGAGGACCTGGATGGCCAGTTAAGTGTTTAAAGATAACTCGTTGCTAACCGGTTGTAAGTTGTTGGCCTAGTTTACGTACGCTATCGCTGAATGGATGGCCCATCCCATCATGACTTACTCGTCGGCTCAATATGAATGAGTAATAATAAAAGTAATAAAAATAATGATAATATCGTAAAAATTGATGACGGACTGGCTATGGACGAGGAAACTGCACTGGCTCTTTTGAATCTGAGTCTTGCTACGCAGCTTCAGAAAGAGCTAGAGGAAGAGTTGTTTACGCCTAGAAACACCACCCCTTATGCAGGGGCTTGATGATTTGTCTTTGAGCACCGACGACATGCTGGATAACACTGTCATCTTAGCTCAAGAGTCGGTATCGGGTACAGATGATCGGAACCTAGTGCCGCATGCCTCAAGGATGGTGTTTCGGAACTCCCAACAGCTTCTTCTTCGAAGTCTTCTGTTCCGCAGAACGCCCTGCCAGGTTCTCGGGGTCGAACTAAGGATGAGAAGACCGAGAATCGGACGTTATTGTCTCTGGCCTCGCTCAAATTGTAGTGTGAACGAAGCGGCCATGAATTCACCTTCTTTTGAGTGGTGAAGGTTGTCCCGGTCCCCATCACAAGTGCCAAGGCTGTGGTAGGGAAGATTGAAGGTATGATGGCAAAGGGGGTGCTCAAGGCTTCGTCACAAAATAACTCCAAGCCCGACGCCAAACCATGTAATGGCGGGAAGGCCAATGAAGCGTAATCGGGCTCCTAAAATATTCCGCGTAGCTGAAACGTCAAGAGGACGAAGTCCGGTGAAGAGCAGCGGAAACTCTGGAAGAAGGGGAGGAAATCTTATAGCCTGGATTTTAGCGTTGCTGTTATTGATAGGAATGATCCGGATAGGAGGATCACTCCTGAGCTCTGGTAACAAATTGAACGTAAGCTGTTGGAGGATATCGCTGCACATGGGAAAGATACGCAAGGTGAAATGTTCTTCCTAGACGCAGATTGGTGTAGGGGCGTCAAAGTTGTGAACTGTGGCAACAGGAAGTCTGTAGACGTGGGTATGGACTTCAGGTCAGCTATTGACAAAGCGACAATGGAGTTCATTGATAATGCCAAGGGCAAAGTTAATTTCGATTTGGGTAGTAATAGATTTAGATATTCTAAAGGTGACAAAGCCCAGGAAACTGCTGGTGGTGCAGATAAACCTGCACCACAGTGAAGCAGCCTCCACCGAACTCACTTTACTCCTTGGCTGTGGGAACGTAGACGTGGTCCTTATCCAAGAACCTTTGATTGTCAACAATAATGCTCGTGGATTAAGTGTCACGGGCTACAGGTTGTATGTTCCGTGCACATTGGATAAGGTGAGGTCTTGCATTCCAGCTAGAAATTACTTACATTTCATCCTTTTGAATTCTTTCAGCCATGGCAATCTGACGGCAGTTGAGGGTGCGGGTAATGACGATTTCAGATGTATGTATCTTCTCTATAAGGCGACAAATTCGCCAGGTGCTGCAGTGGCAGGACTGATCGAGTCTGCCAGGTTAAATGCTGGGCTGTAACGCCAATCTGGCAGAGGGGGACATCAATATTAGAGGTGTGTCCGTTTTTGATTTCATCACTGCACAGGGACTTTTTATTTGCAGTAGGGGCAATGTGCCCACTTTTAGGAATAGAATTGGGGAGGAGTCATTGATGTGACGCTTGAGAATAGAGATGGCCTTATAGAGGACTGGAGAGTTGATGATTCGCTTTAGGAATCCTAGGGGAGCCAAGTGACAGTTATTTAGAGATAGTGTGGAGGTTGGTCTAGGTTATCTGTTTTGGAGACTATCGAGTGTTCAGAGGTTGATAGAGTAGTTAATAGGTTTACTGAGGGCTGTGCAAGGGCTTTCGTGCAGTCCTGTCCAAAAGTTTTACCGAACTTCGGCAAAGCTTGCCACTTCATGTCAAATGATTTTAGTCCGATCAGACAGTTATCGTTATCGTTTATTGTTATCGTTTTTATTGAAAATGATGGAGAGAGTGATAGATTTGTATCTACCACTAGCAAGATCGATAGGAGGACCCTTACTGGGGCTCAGCATTCCTACTTGAGGGTAGAGGTCTGTGGAGAGTGCTCAAGAGGTCGTGGGCCACTATTGGGTTTTATATTCTAGCAGCCTTTCTGGAAATTGAAGGTGCCTTCAATAATGTTGAGAGTGAAGCAATCAGAGATGCACTGATCGATTTTGGCATGCATGATTTTCTGGTAGAGTGAATCATCAATGTGCTTTAGGACAGGATTTTTCGCTCGGAGCTTGATCAGGTACGCCTTGATAGAATAGTGTCTCGTGGTACTCCTTAAGAAGGAGTACCTTCGCCCTTACTTTGGAGTTTATTTGTCAATGGCATCCTTAGGCGATTTGATGAGGAAGGTATGAAGGTAGTTTGTTATGCGGACGATCTGGTGATTCTGCTGACGGGAAGGTACCTCCCTACCGTCGATGAAGTCATGCATTCGGCGCTTGGCAGGCTTTCTTTCTGGGAGTCCGTCAGGGGTTTCAGCATAAATTCTAGGAGATACAAATTGGAGAAGTTTGAACTACCTGAGTTGAATGGTATTAAGTTGAAACTATCTAATGGGGACTTTTCTTGGACAGGAAACTTGGAGGGAAAACACCCTTCTTAAGACGAATAAGAGCTTCAACGTTTACTATGCGGCTAGAAGTGCCATTGGTAATAAATGGGGTGGTGGAGAGCTCTGTACCTAAATAAGGTACACAGGTGTGTCGCTTTGGGCATATCTGGTGCCTTCAGGAGTACTCCTCTGGTAGCGCTAGATATTAACCTGGTCTTAACTTCTACGGAGATTTCGATGTAGGGCTGCAAACAGCTTCTTGAGGATTTCTGAAGGTGGCCTGGCCAAGGTGACCGTTTGGGTTCTACGGATTTTGATAGATTTCATGACTAGGCATTTCACTCTGAAGTATAGGACGGGGATATGGGAAGCAGGCACTCAGGTCTTCTGCTGGGTATGCGGCGATACGGGGGAGCCAGAGACTGTGCACTATATTTTCTGTCATTGCCCAGCTCTTCAGGGGAGCAGGCTCAGATTGCTGGGCTGATGCTTTTTCAATGGCCTGGGCGAGGTGGAGACAACTAGGATATGAACTTTTAACGCATATTGTCTTTTTGATGCTATGAAAATTACTTTTTTCTTCAGAACACTTCCGTTTTGCTACAGCCTTGGCTCATAGTACAAATTGTTGCAACCCGGCATTTTTCTTATAGTAAACAAAAAAGTGCAAGTATAATATAATATTTTAATTGCGAAAATCTAAAGGAAAAAATCAAAGAAATGTATCCTCTTATTTACTTATAAAGTAAAAAAGAAAGTATTTTTGTGGTCAGAATATAGATTTTGCTTTTAAATAAACTGTAAAGAGAGTTGAACTTAACAATACCATCATGTCTCAGAGTACTTCTGGTACTGGAGGCGTCAATAGGCGTGAACTGATGGAGCATACATCAGTTGGGGTGGGTATTATAAATAATACTATTACTGCCAGATATGGTGCAGGAGATACAGAATGGGAAGCTCGAGAGGTTTGTTTCACAATAGTATGTAACAAAATATGAAAATAATAGATTTTCTTAAATACTAACAGTCTCAACGTCAAAGAGAATTGGAAGAAGCTCGTGCTAGAGCAGCTCAAATGGAAAAAACTATGAAATGGTGGTCAGATTGTACTGCTAATTGGAGAGAAAAATGGAGTAAAGTAAGTTATATTAGCATAGACGGTACCAGACAACCAAAATTTAATTTTGTTTGGAAGTTTTAACAATATGTATACCTTTAGTAGATGAGAAAACTACAAAATCTTATAAAAACAATTTTATTAAATTATTTTCCAAATTAAATAGGTTCGAAACGAACGAAATAAAGCTAGAGAGGAAGCTAAACAGTTAAGAGTTAATCTTGAGATGGCCATGAAGGAAGCAAATTCATACAAACGTGAAAAAAATGATCTGGAAATACAAATCTCTCAACTCAAAAAAGAAATGGAAAAAGTGCATTCCCTTATGATGAAACATGCAGGGCAGTTTCATAAGACAGGGTAAGAAAAGTGTGTCGAGAAGTTATGTTCATATAAGAAAAGAAATATATAATATAGAATGGCAGATACTGGTGAAGAAAATGAAGGTAATGGTAGAGATGCAAATTGTTCTCCTGATATCTCTTCGGATGGCTTAAAGAACGTTAATAGTGAAGATGGTTTAGTTACCAAAGCGGCAGTAGGTGGCGATATGAAAGATCTCGATATTGAAGAATATGTTTTAAAAGGTGCTGTACACAAAAACCTAGCCGATTTAGGTAAATATATGTTTGCAAAAAATTAAACTCTGCTACAGACTGATGTTTGCAAAATGTAACATTTTAACTATTTTAGATGAAGTATCTGCTGAAGAAAAGCGCTTAATACAACAGCTATCTAAAGACGACTTTGATGAAGACTATTTATTACAAAAAATTTCTATGCTCCAGTTGCGTTTAGATGAAGCACAAAAAACTGTTCAGGCCGAAAGAGAGTAATACTTAAATAATTAGAACTTAAACAATTGGTATTTTATTTTGTCTTTCACTTTGCAGCGAAAAACTAATCTTGCATAAAAATATTGAAAAACTATCACTGGAAATTCAAGAAGTTCGAGAACGTCAGGAAGAATTGCGTTCGGCTAAGCAGGTTGCGCATTATATTTTTATAAGTTTGATTTTGTTAAATATAATAATAATATTGTTATAGGAAGCTGTTCGTGAGTTATTGACATTGCAGGAATCTCATCGTGCTGAAATGCGTATTATAAATAATTCATTGCAAGAAGAAGTGGCCGCTCGTGAAAACCTTGAACGTCGTTTAAGTGAATTAAGGACAGAACTCGAACGCTTACAAGCTGAAAATGCTTCAGAATGGGGTAAACGCGAGCGATTAGAAACTGAGAAATTGGCTTTGGAACGGGATAATAAAAAATTACGGACGGAATTAAGGGACTTTCAAGAACGTTCAGATCGTAAAGGACGCCCAATACAGGCAACTGATGCAGAAAATCGCGCTTTACAGCAAGAGTTAGCTGATCGTAGTAAGGTGTGTACTACAACTTAGTCAGAACAACTGTTACAAAATATTGTTAAAAATATGTTAAATTCCTTTCAGGAACTAAGCGAACTTAAAATATCACATTCCAAAATTAAGAAACTCTTATCAGAAACTAACACAGAACTGGGTCATGCTGTGAGGCGTGCTGAACAATACGAAGCAGAGGTAAGTGAACTTATACAATAATTCTTCTATCATTTTAATTTGACATCTCCATAAACAAACTACAAAAATGTTTGTCTAAAAGATTGCCTTAAAATTTAGTGATTGATTTTACAATGAATAAATTACTTTTTCGTCGTTTTTGATAATAAGAATTTCCTTTTATGAAACCCAATCAATTAAAAGCTGACTGTATGCGCTGTTTCTTCAGTTCAATTTAACAGGGGGCCTTCCTTTCTTTTGGGCCTCCCATAAGTACATACTCGATATTTTCGCTGGAGCATTTTTACTCTTGCAGTGGACATGTCTTAGTCAACACATTCGTTATAATTGATTGCACACCGAGAGAAATTTCTCTCTAATTACCACGTATTATTATTTGGCAACCCTGGAGAGATAAACAAGGAAATTTAAAAAGCTCTATAAAAATATATAAATATTAAAAATAAAGTGTTTAAAAAAATAGATAGACACTATTCTAAATACTAAATAAAATATTTTGTTTTGGAAAGTTAGTGAGGACAGAAAAATTTTTTTCTAATAAGTGTTTTTTTTTTTACAAAAACAAAAATGGGTGGCTGAGGGCACTAAATGCAAGACAGCTATAAGAGGTGAAAGTGGTATTAGATGCACTGGAGTTTGTAATAAGGTATATCACTTTACAAAAAATGTGCCGCAACATTAAGCAGAAAATGTCTAGTGTATTAAAATAAGCTTATGCTAAAAAAGAGAAGAATGGGAATAGCCATGTAACAACCAAAGAAAATACATGAGTATATACGGATATACAAGTATTGTTAAATAACTAGAAATAATTGTCGAAAATGTTAAACCAGATTTTATAATGCTTTACGAAACACATTTAACTGAGAAAATAGAACCGATTCTTTACGGTCAGTACATAACGTTGTACAATTTATCGAGAACAGGAGAAGATACTGTGTTAAAGAGAACTTGGAAATTAAATAAAATTAAACAAAATGTTCGATTAGCGCATATACAGGGTCTCCGCCGGGAAGGTATTCTACTTTGTTTGTTTATAATTTTTGATTATATGAAAGAGAATGGATCTTATATTGATAAATGTTTTATTTAATGTCGGCAATTATGTATGGAATACGATATGAGATAAAAGCCCGCCTCTGTTAGCCTCACAAATGCGAGCCCTTTTGAGCATATTTTTCATTATATTCTCACACATTTCACGCGGTATTTCATTAATTTCATTACGAATATTTTTTGAGTTGCTCCAGCGTTTCTAGTTTGTTTGCATAAACCTTGTTCTTCAGATATCCCCACAAAAAGAAGTCCGGAGCAGTCAAATCAAGCGACCGTGGAAGCCAATCAACATCATCATTCCTTGAAATAATCACCCTTATTCTGAGTCCGTTTGGCAAATTTGGTATTCTGAGTTTCGATTCCGTTCAGTTTTTTTCGATTGTACGTATTTTGCATTACGATCGTAGCTAGTTGTGGTTTTTTATTGAACCCCTTAGTGCATGCACTACTTTTTATTAAAATTTGCTTATTTTTCTGTTTCTATTTCATACGTTCCTATGCTTTTGAGAACACTATTTTCTTCTTCTTTTTCTTTCGATTCGATTTTCTTTTGGAATACCAATTTTCAATCGAAACGTAATCCTGGCTGTATGCGGTGTGGCACCGTCTTATTGAAACCACATGTTAGTCAAGCCCAAAGCATGCAGTTTTGGCGTAAAAAAGTTTTCAATCATATCACGATATCGCTACCCATTGACATTTACTGTTACGCCGTTTTCAGTTTCAAAGAAGTAAGGTCCAATGATTCCTCCTTGCCAAATTGCACACCACTCTGTCACTTTTAATGACTGCAAAGGTGACTGATGAATAACTCGAGGGTTTTCCATTGCCCAGAACCGACTATTCTGTTTATTCACATAACCATTCAAATGAAAATGTGCCTCGTCACTCATTATGATTCAAACACGTTGGTTTACTGAATATTTTTTCATAATAAATTTGCCAGGTCTCTACTTCACGACCGCCAAGTATGAACTGTCAAAACTAATGTTTACCAAAACGGCGGCAAAACAAATTAGTATACCTTCCCGGCGGATGCCCTGTATAGCGAAATATGAAAACATATCATTTATAATAGTGATAGTGTATAGATCACCAAGGTACAGTAAAGCGGAACTTTATGAAGATTTTTTAACAATTTTTAGAATAAATTTGCAAAAATAGTAATGATTGCAAGTTATTTTAATATTGATTGACTTCAGATTTTTATAAAGGTGAATTAGAAAGCATATTAAACGATAACTGTTTAAAACAAATAATGACTGAATATACCAGAATAACGAAAAACTTTTAAACGTTAATAGACTATATAATCACGAATAATGAAATAATATAAACAATAAAATAGCGTATCACGAGTGCATAGATATTATTATCTTTATTGGAAACGGTTGGAATATACAGAACACGGAAATAGACTATTAAAAAACAATAAAGATAGCTTTAATAACGAATTAATGCAATAATATATGTAATTTAATTAAATAAATTATATAAATTAATGCGTTTATAATTTCGACGCTGTTTTTAAACGGACAATTGAAAAATTTATAGTAAAAGAAAAGTGAAGAAAATAATGGTAATAAATGGTTTAGCAACGAACTGAGAATGTTAAGAGAATAAATCATAAAATATCAAAAAGTTTTACTATTTGAAAATACAATATTGGCATGGAACAATTATAAATTAATTAAAAACTCTTATAAATCTAAAATTGAAAATGAAAAGAATAAATTTACAAGAAATATGATTGCTCATACATATAATCAAATAGAAATGTGGCAAAAAATAAAAGAACTAGCCTAAGAACACCCAAAAATATAATTAAATCTGTGATTTTTAATAATGTATAATATAATAATAATTTTGAAATGGCCGAAAAATTGAATAACTAATTCGTAAATAGTATTAGGGAAATAAGAGACTTCATAGAAAAGCTGCAATGTGAAAACAAAGTACCTGTGATAAAATGTGTGTTTAAATTCCGTGCAATAACTTTAAAATTAAGAAATATATGTAATAATATTAAGAAAAAGAACGACTACAGGAGAATATCGAATAACTTAATATTTGACAACTAGAAATTAGTAGGTAAAACATTGCTTAGAATAATAAATAATTCACTGAGAACTAGAATTTTTCCTGATAATTGAAAGGTGTCTTTGATAACACCAAATGAGAAAATACTAATAAATGTAAAGAATTTCGTTCAATAAATTAATTAAAAATATTTGAAAAAATTCTAGAAACAGTAGTTAAGCAGCAATTGGAAAAAAACATGGAGTAAAACAAATTACCAATCGGGTTTCAGAAAAGAAAAATTCATGTGGAACTGCTGTAGGCCGATGGAAAAATATAAAAAATATTAAGATTCAGGCAATTTTCTTGGAATTTAGGCGAACTTTTGAAACGATCGATAGAGACATCTTGCTAAAAAAATGATAAAGTACGGGATAGGGAATGAGGAGCTAATGTGGTTTAGATCATATTCTGCGCACCGTAGATAATCTACAATAGTCAACAACTCCGAATCTAGGCCAATTGAGAATAAAATTGGAGTACCTCAAGGATCAATTTTAGAAGCGCCGTTATTTATTATATGCATTAATGACGTGGAGAAAGTTCTGGATAATTGTGAAATAGTATTACTCGTATATTCGGACAACACTTAATTTTTACCGAAGATAAACGCATAAGTTATATTACATAAAGTTATAAGAGGATATAGAGAATATAAGCGGTTATAGATGAACAAGCTCACGTAAAATGAAAATAAAACCAAATTGCTCGAGATTTATATGAACAATAATATAACATTTGAAGTAAATAACGTGATAATAGAGAAAGTTAATTCAATAAAGTACTTGGGTTTCATAATAGATTTTAAATTTACATGTAAAGTATATTTATAAAAAATACGAAGTAATATATCAATCAGTACATCAATAAATATTTGCAACACAATTATTGAACCAAATTTTCAAACCAATTTTCGAACCAATTTTCAGTTGTTTGTCCGCCTGATTGTTTTTTTTTTAATGTTCATATGCTGTCAAAAGCTTTTCTTGCGCAGCAAAGACTTACTATATATAACAAGCCATATATCTATCTATATCTTATTGCAAAAAACATACTTCAAAATGCATTAAAAAATAATATATTTATAAATATATATGTCTAAATATATATTTCAATATAATTGAAAAACGTCTAGAAAACAAAATATTTGAAAACTAAAATTTTCAACAAAATGAAATATTTCTAATTTACAAGTACACTGGTGCATATTCCTATAAACACACTTAATTTTTTTTCTGTATTTTTGTTATATCTTTGTTGTTCTCATCCAAAAGCAAAATTTAACTATTTTAATGAGGGACAACTTAACGGTACTTCTTAAAAGTAAACAATTTTTTTTCTTATTTTTGTTGTTTGCCTTAATTATGCGATCAAATGTTCTTGGTGCTATTTTAAGTGGAAGATTCGTATAAACGCACACTCGAAATTTGTTTTTAAAAAAGTGACCAAAAATAAAATATTATCAATTTTAGTTTTTTTTTCAACCAAAGGTACGTTTCTAATAGTAATATCTCAATTTACTGTAACTTTTCCTATTTTAATCAATAAATTTCATCACTTTTAAAGATGCCTAAGGGAACTTTTTTGTCCGATCAAGAAAAGATTCAAATTAAATTTTTTTCACGACCAAGGATGCTCTAATAGAGAAATTGGGCGTAATATCGGTCGTTCGGAAAGTGTGGTGCGAAATTTCTTTAAGAAAGGTCAAAATTATGGAGTTCGCAAATCAACAAAGGGTAATACAAAACTAACAAGAAGACAACTTAATCTAATAAAACAAGAAGCAACCCGCAACAAATTGAATTCCACACAAATAAGGAATAAATTAAATCTTCCTGTGACTTCCAAACACGTTGCACACATTTCACGAAACGATGAAAACATAAACTGGAAAAAGCCGAAATGTAAACCAATGCTAAAAAAACACCATAAAGAAAATCGTCTAAAATTCGCAAGAAAATATATGAAATGGACAGATGAGTGGAAAAAAATAATTTTCTCTGACGAAAAAAAATTTAATTTAGACGGTCCAGACTCATACTCATGCTATCAAAACGTAATTTCGGTGGTGGCAGTGTTATGGTTTGGGCAGCGTTTTCTGCAGTTGGCAAGTCGAAAATTTGTTTTGTTCCGACAAAAATGAATAGTTTGATTTATAACGAACTGTTGGAAGATGATCTTCTCTCTTTTATGGACGAAAAAATGGATGAAGATTGCATTTTCCAACAAGATAATGCTGCAATCCATGTTTCTAAGCAATCGAAATTTTGGTTCAATGAACATGGCATTCCTTTGTTGTACTGGCCGGCTTGTAGTCCGGACTTAAACCCAATGGAAAACTTGTGGGGATACATGGCCCGTAAAGTTTATGCAAATAATGCCCAGAATGAAGGCATACAGACTGTGACAGAGCTGAAACTAAGAATTAAACAAGTCTGGGAGGAAATTGATTCTGATCTGCTTAAAAAATTAGTGGAATCAATGCCAGACCGTATTTTTGAAACAATCCATAACAAAGGATCATCCACACATTATTAATAATGCTACAATGGCCCAAACATTAAAGTGCGTTTATAGGAAAATACCCCTAAAAATGGCTGTTAATATCGAAAATTAAGTAAAAAAAAATAATTAAAGTACAAATGAATTTTTTTTGTAAACAATATTTTAAGTGAAGTCTTAACTAATTTAATACACAAATTTATAGCCCCCTAAATATTTTCTTGTTTAATTTTTACTTTTTTTTAAAACAAAAGTAGTGTGCGTTTATAGGAATATGCTCCAGTGTATTAATTGTTTACGTTTTTCTTATATTGAAATTTTGTTGTCATTTGCATCACAATATACAAAAAATATTACCTCAGTAGAGGTAAAAAACTGTTTGAGGTTACATTTTAAGAGAAGTTGAAAATCCGAATACATCATAGTAAGCAAAAAAAAAAAAAAAAAATATATATATATATATATATATATATATATATATATATATGTATATATATATATATATATATATATATGTATATATATATATATATATATATATATATATATATATATATATATATATGTATATATATATATTTTAATAATATATATATATATATATATATATATATATATATATATAATTCTGGTTTTAACCCAACACTTTGAAATTATGGTATGACTTATTTTATAAAAAAATTAAAAATGCTATCACTCATTAAAAAAATTTATACATATTTAATTATAATACTGTGATGGTTTTAATTTTTTTTTTTAATATTAGAGTCTATTTTAAAACTGTGGCATGAACATTTGTTTACTAACAAATAATCTATAGTATATTAAATACCTCCCAATGTCGTGTTGTATAATCTGTTCCTGTATTTTGTTTTGTTAAGATTAAATTTTAAAAATATCCTTTCGACATAAGCGGATGAACTAGGTAGACAAAAAGTGCGAAACTAAAGTTATTTTCTGACGGATTTTTATTGCAATAAAAAGGCTGTGTATATGCTTTTTAAATATATGAATGGCGATTCTCTGAAATACGTTTTTATTTTATAAAACTGGCAAGAATAAAAGACGTATGCATGTGAGCTAATAGGTAGTGTGACGAAAATAATTCTTAAAAAATCTTATTTTGTGGAAAAAGATCTTCACGTCTTATTTTGGTTAACAACTCTTGAAAAATAAGATAAACACCCTTATTCCATTTAGCGTCATCAATACGAAACGATGTAGTTTTGCGTCGGTTGTTGTAAATCGGTATGCTCATCATCAATATCAAATTTTATCGATTAGCGTCGATGCATTTTTCGTATGCTTTACACAACGTTAACGGCGACATCGATTTAAATTGGCTTTGATTTTATCGTCGGTCTGGCTTGTGTGGAAACAGTTTTAGTGTTTTTGAATTTTTTTTTTGCAATAGCACAATTTTAAGTTAAAAAAAATGGAAAAAGAAAAAAAAATTACAAACAGTATACAGTTTAATAAATTAGTGGAGGAGATGGAAAAAAATCCACCGCTTGCCAAGGGTTTCCAAAAGGCAGCCTTCCCAGTGACTTCAACGATATTGAATGCTCTTGTTCCAGCGAAAAGAGCAGGTAATGGTTGGCAAAGGGTGAGATAAATAGTTATAAAAAGATTATTGAATAATAAAATTGATTTTAAAAGTTTGGCGGGATTTAAAATTGAAAGTGAAGAAAAAATTAGTGGCAAATAAAGCAGAGTGTACGTCGACTGGGGGCGGAAGAAGCCGTGGCTAACCTGCTTCAATTTCAGAAGCAGCTGAACCCAAAAGGATCTGTTCAGGGAGTGGAATTTATTGAACATGAGGATGTGGAAATAGAAGTTGTGGAAAGCAACAAATTGGTTCCTCAACATGAAAGTGAAATACTGCCAGCTGCAACTTCTATACAGAGCGCCGAAAATTGCACCCCTTTAAGAAGAAAGGAAAAATCTACCTGGAAGAAACCAGGTTCATCAAATGATCACTACGAACTGCTCCAAAAGCATATTGATGAACAGGCGCATATGTTAAAAGAAATGAATAATTCAATGTCATCAATGAAAAGAACCCTAAAAGACTTAAGTAGATACCAAAAAGATTTAGTAGAAATAGAAAAGAAAAAATATCAGTTATTATTGGAGGAAAATGAAAGAAAAAAAGAACAGCATGAATCCGAAATGAAAATTAAAAAAAAAAAATTAAATTATTAATCAAGGAAAAAGAGTTGGAGAGACTGAACAAAAGCTAGACAAATTTCATAGTTTATATTAAATTATAGGTTCTTTTTATTTTTTATATTTTTGTGAATATTTCGCTACCCTTGAAAAAAAAAACTATAAAAACTGAAAATAAAAAAAACCAGCTGTCTAAATTGTTAGAGGTGTGCTTTAAAAATCGATAAACCATCGACATCGTTACACTGCTCTTATGGCATACTAGTTTTGTACTGAATTGATGACGATGTCGATAAAATTTGAGATTGATATTAAATTGATGACGACGACGCTAAATGGAATAAGGGTGAAAGTCTTCATTCTGGCAACACTGACTGTCACTTACACAAGCCAAGTTCTTAAGAAAAGAGCCTATTGTTTTGGGTTATTATCCTGATAGAAGTTGAACTTCTGCTTTCCATTAGTATAACGCCTAATTCTTCTCTGCACTCACCAGAAAGTGTTCTTGTGGATACCAATGGGTTTTTGTCCACTTTTCTTCGTAACACACGTTCTGTTTCCTTTAATTATTACGTGGGAGCTATGGTGAATGTATTAATGTTAGTCTATTTTCGTTTTTAGCGCGTCTTAAACTTTTAACATATTTTGTCTTCTTGTTGAGAACATTTCAGATAATGCTCGAATCGTTTTCCCGAACGGGTGACTATAGCAAACTAACCAATTTACATTCGACTCTGTTCTATTGTGAGGCATTTTAAAGTCCCGTATTTTTAGCATTTATTAGATAATACAACAAAAACTTTAATTTAAATGTTTCAATAGTTACTTGACTAATGAAACAAAACATCAAAAAAGGAATAGCAAAAATCTACCAGATTAAAGAAAAAAAAAAAAAACAAATTGTAAAACTATTTTCTTGACAACACAATTTTGGACTCTTATTTTTAATCTTATTTCCTTATCTCAATTTCTTTTTTATGTTCTTTTGCTGTTATTTGTTAGTTAATAATCAGATAAATTTGAATTAATAAAAAATATTCAAAAAATAAATCAAAAAAATCAGTTTTTTTCAATGACAAAAGTTAAAAAGAAAACTTTTTCATTATGTAAAAAGATTTTCTTGACAAACTGTATAAATTTTTTTTAATAACAATTTTCTTTTTATTTACAATCTTTGTTTTTAAAATAAATGCTTTTTAATATAAATGTATATCTCTTTCTTTTTATATTACAAAAGTATATTAAATAAAGGACTAATCGCTATTAAAATCAATAGATGCAATATTCAACAAAATTTTAGTTTGCAAATGCTGCAATACCCGTAATAGCGCGTCCCAGAATTAAAGCATGAATATCATGCGTACCTTCATAGGTATTGACGGCCTCCAAATTCATAACATGACGTATTATATGATATTCATCCGCAATGCCATTACCACCTAACATATCACGCATATTTCGTGAAATTTCTAAAGCCTTTCCTGCGTTGTTACGTTTAATGAGTGAAATCATTTCGGGCGTATGAAGCTTTTTATCCTTAAGGCGTCCGACTTGTAAACAAGCCTGCAAACCCAAAGCAATATCGGTAGTGGCATCGGCTAATTTCTTTTGTATCAATTGATTGGCAGCCAAGGGACGTTTAAATTGTTTACGATCAAGCGTATATTGACGCGCAATTTCTACACATGCTTCTGCTGCACCCAAAGCTCCCCAAGCAATACCATAACGGGCATTGTTTAGGCAACCGAAAGGACCTTTAAAGCCAACCACATTCGGTAGTAAATTTTCTTCGGGTACATGGAGGTCATCCATAAGAATCATGCCAGTAGCGGAAGCTCTTAATGAAAATTTACCCTCAATTTTGGGTGTAGCTAAACCTTTCGATGACTGTTCGCGATCAATAATAAATCCGCGCACTTTATCATCTTCTCCTTTTGCCCAAACAATAATGACATCTGCTATGGGTGAACTGGTGATCCAGGTTTTAGAACCGTTTAAAATATAACATTTGCTTTTACTATCGTACTTGGCTCTGCTTTCCATGCCAGCTGGATCGCTACCATGATTGGGTTCAGTAAGACCAAATGCACCTGTTAATGTATAGGAAAAGTATTAACTTATTAGCTACTTGTTATCTTCTTATTCTCTTGCTTATTATTATAATTATTAATCATACAATTTTCATAACTTGAATACGCGTAAATAAAGATTTAATTTTGCAACTTTAGATAAGTAGGGAAATAACATAATTATGATAAAAAAAAAACAATAAAAACTAACCTATCAATTTGCCTTGCGCCATACGTGGTAAATATTTTTCCTTTTGTTCTTTAGTGCCATAATCGTAAATAGCACCCATAGCTAATGAACTCTGCACACTCATGGCTGAACGATATGCAGAGTCAACACGTTCAACTTCGCGTGTAAGTAGACCATATGCAACATTGGAAACACCAGCGCATCCGTAACCAGTAAGTGTGCAACCCAGAGCTCCAAGTTGTCCAAATTCTTCCATTATACATCTATCAAATATCTCCTCACGGTTGGCTTTTGTAGCTCTGGGAAGTAAAGTAGTCTGGCAGTAGTTACGGAAAGTATCTCGTATAGCAATCTCATCTTCAGTTAGTTGGGATTCTAAATTTAAAGGATCTTGCCAATTGAATTTTGGCACTTCACTTGAATTTGTAGCGAAAGTAGCCCTTGAAACAAGTGAACTAATTTTAGTTAATAAATTTTTAGAGATCATTTTTTTCCAAAAATTTTTTATTAGATAAGTATATCCACTATTTAGTAAGAACACTAAATTAGCTGGTGAGTTTTTTTCCACTGTTACTTCAAATAAGTATTCTTAATAACTAAAGAGAGGTACGTAGTTTGGTGTGCACTTTGGTTGGTTGGTTCTCAAAAACACGTTGTGTTTTTCTTATCAAGAATTTAATTTTATATTCTCTCACAATTATTCTCTTTTTATAAAACTTATGTACAGTGTTGCCGTGGCGTTAAACTATTTGTAACCTTACTCAATAAAAAGTAACTAAATTAGAAAAAAAATAACAAAATATTAAGGATATTATCGGAAGAAATGAATTAACATTTTCTGAGCGAGTACAGAAATAAAGATTTCTTTATTGGCACGGCAACCGTGTGAAGCCACAATAGGCAATAATGTGGCAACAAAAATGTAAAAAATACGCTAAAGTTTATTGTGTTCTTGTGCGACTATTTAATAATAATATATAATATAATTTATTTTCGTAAAGTAAATTGGGGCAATTTTAATATTCTGCGGCAATAAAGCGCAATACAATTTGTGTCTTATTGGTGCATTTGCGACAATCATGTGGTCCCAGTTTAATACACAAACAAGTAGGAAAATTGTGTTGTATGGAGATATACAATATTCAAATAGGAATATTATCCTATACATACATATGTTTACCTGTAGTTAGGTGATATAGCTGTTTGTTTCAAATTTATACCAAATCCAATATAATTAAGTACAAACATAGACATAGAGTTGTAAATACATTGCATGTGGACAGAAAAATAGGTGTTGCGATTGATGGTAATTATTCTATTCTGCATTTCGAGTACGTCTCCGCATTTAGTAACGATTCTATCTTAAATTGTTATTCCAAACAAATGAAATGGAAACAGAAAAGTAAGCTATTTTTAATAAAATCTCAAATTGTAGTGCATGCACAGAGGGGCTCAATAAAAAAGATGGACAAGCGCAAATATAATTTTTTAAAGCTTTTTTTACCTTTTGTATATTATCATTTTGTATTTATTAAAAATAAATAAAAGTATAAAAAATGTTAGCCAAATAAATAATTTTGGACTAAAAAAATAAAAACGGAAAGATTCTCCGTCAAAACTTTAATACTTTAGAAAAACGTAGCAACACATTTCTCAACATTTTGTTCCGTTTCAAAGTATTTGTAACACAATTTTTGACAATTATCGAAATTTTTGATAATTTAGTCCTATTTTTCTGTCTAAGCAGACTAACTTATAAAACAAAACAAAATTCACATTAGGATTTAATATTTTCGTATTTACACCGTAATGCTCGTGCCGATAAGCATGTAGCTTATTACAGTCTTTGTTAAGTTTAAAAAAATTAAGTTTAAAACCTTTATTTTAATAAACGTGTACTTTTTATCATGAACTTCACTAAAGTTAAATGTATAACCAAAGCGGCAACACTGATGTTTATGAGCAATTGCTAAAATCATCTCCCATGTACATATTTATAATTTATATACAAATTCTTTTTGCTTTTTGTGTGTTTATGTATTTATTAAATCTTATCATCTAAATATCATGTTTACTTATGGATGTTTCAAAAACCAAAATATGTGTTAATGATATGATTTCGTTTAAAAAGCTGACAACACTTAATAGTGCTGAATGCTTGTATTATTTGTTTTTAAATTTTCCTAAGAATAATTAGATGCACTTTTTTTATAAAATATTAAGGTAAAAAACGAATTCACCAAGTTAATATTTCTAATACATAATATAAGAAAAATATTAACATATAAGATTGTGCTCAGTAAAGCGGGATTTATGAGATTCATTACGCAGAACAATATGTACATATAAACCAAAGCAAAACTTTGATGATATTGTACAACTTAAATGCACGATTAAAAAAAAAAAAAAAAAAAAAAAAAAAAAAAAAAAAAAAAACATTTTTTTATTTAATCAAAAACTATATATTCATTTTTTAAGTATTGATGTAAATAATTAAAAGAGACCACATAAAATACATACACTAAACTAAGGACACAGCAACATGTTTTTACGATATCTTTAGTTTTGTTTATTATTATTATTATTATTACACAAATATAAAGTATACTGTTTCAATTAAAAAAAAAAAAAAAAAAAAATAGGAACCTCATTTCTTCAAAACAGATTCATACTTAAAACTTTAATATAACTTCGAAAATTGGCTGTACAAAAATAAGGACACACCTGTAAGAATACTAAATATTGTTACGAAAATAAGATTGGGAACCTCTGCGTGTATTACTTCGCTAAAATAAATAAACAAAAGCTGCAAGAACAATTATAAGTGCTGTTTACAAATAACAAAATCTACAACAACAAACATTAGCAGAGGTAAAGTAAATAAAAATAACACGGCAACAACAATAATTGAGCAGCAAAGAAAACAAGTAACAGACAATAAACAAGCAACAAATACTAGGAACTGAAAGAGTCGTTATCCCACTAGAAATAGCAGTCACCATCTAAACTCATTTAAACATACATATTTGTCCGTCATATTTTCAATAATACCAATTTCTAACAGCTACTAAAGACACACAGCCATATTTAACTCTCCACCACATTTTTTGGATATAATGCCTTTCCTTGTCTACGCCACACTTTTAAACATCCAGTAGTGTTAAATAGGTATGTTGTATTTCGGTTCATCGGTAAAATCAACTTCATTCCATATCCTTGTGGTCTATTTAAATTGGTTTTTGAGAAACCTATGCGCTTGCTTCTGCTGCTTTTATTTATGACTTGTTTTTTCCTTGGCATATGTGACATTAAACCATGACCAGTTAATCATCTTCGAATAGTATCAGGTGAAACTTTTGTATTTTGATATCTTGAGTTTATCGGTAATTTTGGTGGCGTTCGTAAATTGATTTTTCTTAATGGTTTGTTTTTATAGTGCTTATTATTGTTGGTTGGTATTTGTGACCAACCATCTACAGGTTTGTATTTATTTCTACTTCCTTTCAATTTGCGCTAAATGATTTTTCTCTTTTTAAAACGACTATGCGAAACTGCTTTATCAATGTTCCCATAAGATTTGTGTTTTTTTCATACAAATCGATTTTCAGGAGTTAGCTGTTTTCTGGTGTTATATTGTCTTCTTATAAATATTTTTTTGTTATTACCAAAACAAAATTCAACAAATTTCTATATTTCGTTATTTTATATAAACAATAAGTGTGTCCAGGATTGATTTGCTATAATTAGAGGTAATATAAATGTTATCAAATTTTTTTATTAAATATGTATTAAATATAACCATTTCTTAAATTTAAATAAGTTTCGAAGTTTAAATTAAGTTTTATTTATTTATTTATTTTTTTAAATAAATAAAAACTTAATAAAATCTCAAAACCATGTTACTGTGTCCTTAGTTTTTAATATAAAAAATTCGTACATTGGCCTCAGCTTTAGAAAAAAGTTGTTTGTAATATCATGTAGTATTCAGTCTAGCCTACCTTTTTTAATTCCATCTTAAGAACGATTTTGCCTCGAGGCAACTACTTTGAGAGTAATTTCTCGTGCGTTGCAATACCTCTTCTCAATGACAGCTGTTTTTAACGTCTCTTTTACTTATCGTCAAGTCCCAAATTGCCTACAAATTTTCAATTAGGCTTAAGTAGGGGCATTGTGGTGGTGAATCATAAGATTTGTGTACTTGCATATCAGCCGTAATCATGCCAAAACATAGAATTTTTCGTCCTGGGCAACTATAATTCCGCTTAGTATATTCTTTTTTGAAATAAATAACTTTTTTCGATCTATCAGAGGCTATTTTCCAGCAAGAAATGGCGCACTGTTTTGTTACTGCTTGCATTAACCGTTTTCAATCTACTACCAATTTGGGAGACAATATTTTTTGAATTTTTCGAACTATTTTCTTATTTTTGTATATTTTACTTTTACTATGCCAAATATTTCAACCTGGCTTTTTATTTATTTATTTATTTTTTTTTTTTTAAGAATTAATTATTACGCAAATATGAACTTTTGTGGTATTTTAATGTAAAAAATGCGAGTATGGTTATGTATATGCAATTGTTCTAGAAACCATAGCATATTAGTTAATTTACGAATATGAAAAAGAAGTTCCCGTTAATTTTTAAATTGTTTATATCTTGGGTGGCTCAAGTTTGAGGTTAGGAAGTAAATTGGCTCTCAAACGATGAAATGTAAAGCATTGAGCTGTCAACCTTTGACATTTATTTTGTAAAAAATTGAAAAATTTTAACTATGGAACGCTACACTGTTGAGCAAAGAATTTTAATTGTGAAAATTTACTATTAAAATTGTGAAAATTTTACTGTATCAGGGTACCGTTGCTGGCAATAGATCAAAACAATACGCTCGTATTGGCCGTAGTGGTGCAACCATTATCGCTGTACAGCAAAGTATTTAGAATGAGCCTGAAACATCAACTTGTCGACGTTCGCAACAATTGGGCATCACCAGAGGAACTTGCGTCGAACGTTTGTGAATTGGCTGCTTGAAAAACTGTAATGAGGTCCATTTTCAATTATGCTGTTATGTAAACAATTGTCGCATATGTGGATCACAAAATTCACAAATAGTCCTCGAAAAACCAGAAAGAAAGTGACTGTATGTATGGTGCGGTTTGTGGTTAGGCTGCATCATCGGCCCGAATTTTGTCGCAAAATGAGCAAGGAAACACCGTCACCGTGAATTCTGTGCGCTACTAAACAATGATAACCAATTTTTTATGGCCACAATTGGCTAATATTGACATCAGTGACCTTTGGTTTAAGCAGGACGGCACCACAAGAGAGAGAAATTTCCCGGTAGCGTAATTTCTCGATTTAACGATGTCAAATGGCCGCTTCGTTCTTGTGATTTAACGTCGCTAGATTATTTTCTCTAGGACCATTTGAAAGACCGGGGTTACATGAACAAATTACAAACAATTGACACTCTGAAAGATGAAATTCGGCGCTGCATTGACGAGATAAGCGAAGCTTTGTGGCAAAATGTAGTTCAAAATTCTTTGAAAAGAACGGTCTTATGCCGACGTGCTGTAGGTGGACATTTGCCCGACATCATATTCCATTATTAATTCCCATATTTCTATTTTATATTGGTATGAATAAAACTGAATTTGTCAAAAACAAAAACGCGTTTTTAAGCCAATTTACTTCCTAACCTCAATTTTGCCCATCCTTTATATATGTACATATATAGTTGCGAAGCTAAACCAAACTACAAATACGATAGCTAAGTAAAATGTCGTTTTTTTTGTTTAAGGTTAAACGCTTGAGACAAAGAGTTGAAGAATTAAAGCGTGAATTGGCAGCTGCTGAGGATGAACTTGATTCTGCTGTTAATCAAGTACGTCGTTTGCAACGTTCCAATGATGAATTGATTGGACAGAATGAAGGCTTGCAAGTTCAAATACAACACCTACAAACCAGGTTTGATATGTTTTGTTTAGTTTAGAGAGTTATTTATGCAACCACAACAATTATGTAATAATTTTAAATATTCTAATGTTTGGAATGCTGCCGTACACGTGGTTTGGTATACAAACATATATTATACTAACATTTCCTTTAATATATACAAATGTATGTACGTAATAAAAGGCGTGCACCAAGTCCTCAAACGCGTGGAAGTTTTAATGGTGTGCAATTACGTAATAAGATCGCAGTTGAATTACCAAGTGATTGTTTGCCAAACATTAATGATTTGCGACAGATTTTTGATGATGGCTCATCGCAAGGCAATGTTGGACTTCGACATTCATCAGGCGCAGAACCATCATCAAAACGTTCTAGTCACACAGAACGTACTCTCTTGCAACAACAAACGAATAGTTTTTTTGATGCGAAAACATCACATGTTGAAGAGAATATATTTGAATCGAAAAGTCGTAATCTAGAATTCGAAAGGGCTAAACAAAAATTTGATAATCCAACGCATTTGCATCATCAACATCATCACCACCAGCGCGAACAACGTGAACGTTCATCTGGAAGATATGGTCCAAGTAGTAATAATAGTGGTGGTGGTGGTGGCGCTAGTGGCAGTGGTGGTAATAGTACTGGTGCTAGTACACCCAATAACAGAGCTAATTTAGCTTTACCCTTGAAAACTACCACCACAGCTATTAGTGGTCAAAGCAACAGTAGTAGTAATTCCAATTCAAATTTGAATTCGAATTCATCTAATCTTACGAAAGATGATATAAATCGGCAACTATTTGAAGATCATTCACGTTCTTTGACGGTTGGTGGTAGCGGTGCTGGTGCTACAAGTGCTGATGCAAAATTCTATCAAAAAGATAACACAAATACTGCAACAGGTGGTGGTGGCGGTGTTGGCAGTTATTCTCGTAACAGTATTAACTTGGATGGTCTTAAGGTTTCTGACGATGAGGTAAATTCTTCATTTATGTACCAATTATGATACTAAATAAAAATTATTGTCTTTCTTACAATTATTAATTTAAATTTTTTCTTTATTGAGTATCTACTTTAAAATATATTTATTTGAATGTGTCATTATCTTTTAATTAATTTTGTTTTGTAATACCACTAAATTATTTAATTTGCATTAAATTTTAATTTACATAATAATTCATATATTTGTTGCTTATCTCCTTATTGATACCTGATATTTGTAAGTATTGCACTTTGTAATATGATTTCACACATTAAAATTTAACTATTTTGCTTGTTCTCAAAGACATTGTTTAACAGTTTTTCTATTTATTTTATTTTCTACATAGACTCCGTAATTATGGTTCAACTAGCTTACTGCTTGACGAAGAAACAGAAGGCAACAGTGAGTAAGAAGATATGATAAATTCAACATCAGTACTCTACCATGATATTTAAGGTTATTAAATAGTTTAAAACTTAAATTTAAATTTAAAATATTTTAAAGAAGATATTTTAATACATTTTCTTAAAAACTCATTCATTTCATCCTTAAATGCAATTGTCTCATAAAATAATTATCCTATCTAGGTATTATAAATATAAAGTATGTATTTTATTAATTAGATAAAATACGATATTCTTTCATATTTCAAATTAAAGGTGCAATTAATTTTAAACAAAAATTTCAGCTCACTAAAATTAATTCTAATTTATGTATTACAAAATTTATATTAAAAAAACCTTTTCTTGTAAGTCTATCGCATAAACTTCAGTTATAAAAGTTCTTGCGTACCCAACTTTGAATTTGATTTTAATATAAAGTTAAAATTGTTACAAAAAAATATATTCTTAATAAAACAAGTATACACAGTTTTAGAACAGCGCAACTAAAAGCTATTTCTTAGACCTTGGGGCGCTAAATTGTAATATGCACTCCGTTTCTTAAAATTAGCCCAAGTTTTCAAGATATTAAGTAGAATAGCTTTTTTAAAATTTTTCAATTTTTGACAATAATGTCCATTTAATAAGAAGTTAAAATATAGAAATGAGAAGCAATCTGCGTCGTTTGTATTGATTAGGATCTGTTTCACTCATTAGCATCCAACTGTAGTCGCTTATCATGCCCTCGCAGGAAAATCCTTGATATCGTCTTACGATTACGCCAAATCTTGCTGGAGCTGCTTTCCTTGAAGAAAATGTATTTTGAGAGACATTCCAGCTCCAATCTTGTGATAATTTTGTAACAAACTGTCTTGTTCTGTAAACAGCGACTTTTGTTTAAGTGTCAAGAAGACATTTCCACTCCTGCAACCACGTTACGAGCAATTCTATTAAAATCGAGATACAATTTTTAGTCGATGATGAACTATATAGATGATGAAAATTTCCATAGAATTTGCACTTATACCTGGACAAATTGCCATAAGGTGATTACTCGTATGGGAAACTGGTTGACACTGGCAGGATATTTTATGGATTTAGATCGATCAAATTCATCAAGCAAAAATAACAATAATCTGAATGATTTTAGCTCTTTCCATAATATTGGCATTAAAAATCGAAAGCATACACCTTGACCAAGTGTACAGTTTTGTGCTACTCACGTTACAAAATAAATTCGGTATCCACGGCTTCTGAGTGTTTGCTGCAGTGAAACTAAAATAATAAAAATATGTATTTCTCATTTCATTTGTAATATTTTTTCTGCTTTTTTATCATAGAACACGCGGATCGACTTTATGCTTTTTTCTTTGCATTGTCAAGTTTTTTTTTTAACAAAAAAAGGAATATAATTAGGATGAATTTTCTAGCATTGCCAACAATTCATATCATTATGACAGTGGAGTACTGCCAATATGCGAGAAATCGTAAACTAAAACCAATATTGATAAACGAAACCCGGTTTCGAATTCTCCGCTTCAAATATCTTTAAGATTGGTTCTCATCTGCTCTTATCCAAAAGTTGACCGGAATTTGTAAACTTATGTAATATTTATTTGAAGAATTTTATAGTAATCCTACATGTTCTACAAAAACGAAATTGAATGAAACTAAAATCTAGCAAGAAAATATTCAAAACATCTTGCTAATAAGTATTAAAATTTAAAGCAGTAATAAAAATAATTATTGAGCATATGTAAAGAATATATCGCACACTAAATCATAAACAGTCACAACTCAAAATTTATCAAAATCGATAAATCAAATCTCTAACGGCCACGAAATTTTCGTTTGCATCACTATCTTCCTTACATGAGAAAATATTGTTATGTCTGTTTTTATGTTACTTGTGTCGCTTGTAAATTATCAACTAAAGAGATTATTAGATGTGTCAGTGAAATTATGAACAATTAATAAGTTTTCTTTCAAATAAATAGTATTATTTTGAGTTGTGACGCTATTAAAGAAAAAAGTGTTAAGTTATTAAAAACATATTTCCAGTTAAAGAGGCACAATTTGATATTATACTCAATGGAAAAAATTCAACTAAATTTTCAATTAAACAGTCACAACTTAAAATTCCCTCTTATTTGCAAAATTATTGCATAAAATTAAAAAACAATTAATTAAACTGTCTTCTAAGACGGCCTACTTCAATGCAGAACTCAATTTGATTATATAATTACAAAAATTTTATTAGAAATAGTTTTTTGTTTCTCCTGAACATTTACAAATTTTGAGTTGTGACTGTTCATGGTTAATGTGCGAAATGTATAAGCATTAAAAATTATCTATCTATATAATTAATAGGCTAACACAATTCTTTGTATCTCTTTTATGTCCGTTCTACTGTATCAATTTTGAAAAGATAAATATGCGTATAAAGCTTCTTCTATGCAGATGTGCACAATATCAATTTTATTTGAATCGGTCCAGTATTTTCAGAGTTATAAGTCTATAAAATTCTTACTAACACAGAAAGAAAACACATTTTTTTGTGTAGCTATAAATAACCAGGCAGGATTTTTTGAAATTTGTAATCAAATTCGCTCATTTCCTAATCAAAAAAGATACTATGAGTCTTTTTCGTTGCTAGTTTAGAGTCAATTTCGAACCCTTTTCTTGAATTTAATACCCACATTTTAAACTTCTTCCGAATGATTAATTTGCGATTGCTATACAATTTGTTATTGTATTTGAAATCAAACTCATTTTAACCATTTTCGAGTTCTTTATTATTCGTTAAAGTGATTAATAATTTTTTTGATTAATTTGTCGAAAAAACAAGAGAAAATATATGTGTGTGTGTATATATTTTTTTCATTTGTCATATAAAAATATTTATTTATAAAGATACAAATTATTTTTGTTTGACTTAAAAAAAAAAAAAATTTGTTTGGAAAGAATAATTCATGGTGTGATTAGAAAAGGTGAATTTTTGTACAATAACAACAGGTCATATTTTTTGTATATTGTATTGCAAATGCCAAAAATTTCAATATATTTAAAAAAACGCAAAAAAGTTGTATACAGTTAATACCTATAAATTTTTAATTTTCAAATATTTCGTTTTCTGGACGTTTTTCAATTATGAACATTTAATATTTAGATATATTTATAAATATATTATTTTTTAATGCGTTTTAAAGCATGTTTTTTGCAATAAGATACAGTTTAAAGATATCCTTAAATTGTTCTATTTAGGAGGTTTCTCCTGTGTAAAGAAAAAAAAAGCAATCAGGTGGACAAACAACTTCACCTTACAAAAATTTCACCATGGAATAATTTTATATTTTTATGCTTATATTGAAAAAAAAAAAAAACAAAATGTATTTCAAATACATTGTATATTTAATTAAAATTTTGTAAAAAAAATTGAAATAAAATACATTTAAACTGATTTTAAATTTGATATATATGGGGTGTAAATTTGAAAACACTACACTACATACATTCATATATAACTAAAATAAATGTTAGATGCAAGAATGAGGCTGATTGTGTCAGCCGTTAAGCACACTAGTATAAATTAAGTGGACAGTGCTAAGAGTATGATCTTTCACAAAAGAAAAGTAAATAAAATTTTTTTATAATAAATTAATATTTATTAGTATGTAAATTACATTAACTGTGTTGTACTTACAGAAAAATACATAAAATCGATCTCTGTAATAAATTGCCAGATGTTACTGTTTGAGGTTTTATAAATTGTGGTTACTGCTTTAATAAATCCTGCAAAAAATTATTGTCTTTATAACAAATTTAAATAAAATTTAATTTCATAACTAGACGTTAAAGAGCAAAGATGACGATGTGTATGAATTCGAAAATAAAATTATAATTTTCAAATTAAAATACTTCAAACAATTTTTGTGTTTCAATAAGAAATTATATTTGAGTATTTTTATGACTTTACTTGATTTATTGTAATATACATATATTTTATATAAAATCTATATTATACAATTTACATATTAAAAAATTAGTTTTCAGTATGTTATGCATTAATCCTTAAATTTATTAGAAATATGTCCTAAAAATATATTTTATTTGCTAATATATTCTATATACGCATAATATTAATAAAAATATCTTACAAAATAAATTTTTTGAATATTTTTGAAAAGTTCTGCAAAATGCGGGTTGGGTTCTTCTTAATATCGATAACTATGGTTTGACAGCTGAGAATGGCAAACCGTCAGGATATTTCTGTTCAGTAAGGCTTGGCACGTCATCCTGAATCGTTCAACGCCAGAACTACGCTTTCAATTGCGGAAAAATAAATCTCTTCGAGATGTTCATAGAGCTCTTAGTATTTAGTGATGAAGCTCAGACAATCCTCAATCCATTAACGATCACCATCACATCCCTTAAAATTGACTGTTTGGTGTGGTATACACGCTGGCAGCATCATCAGATCTTATTTATTTCGAAATAAGCAAGGAGCTGCCATTACGGTGTACGCCGAACGAAAATTAATCAGATAAACTTCAACGACATTTGGTTTCGACAAGACGGCGCAACTTATTGGGAAAAGTAATAATTAATTGGACTGTTCGAGTGGACCATATAAATCGTATCCGCGGCGGACATATATCAGAAATCATATTTAAAAATTAAATGCCATGATATCTATCAGATTATAATAAAAAAATCATTCCTATAATATTTCTATCTTGTATTATTATATTAAGCTCTCAAGCTCTTAAAAAACACCCTATATATTGTTTTTTATGAAACGTTTCTGCTTTAATCATGGATACAAATAATATTAATATGAACAAAAATTCGAAATTATGGTCTCTTTGAGAATAACGATAAATTAAAGTTTTTTAGTATAGACCTAAAGGATTAAGAAAACCTCACATTAATAAAATTTAGCGAAGTTAATTGCAATTATTGATAGACAATTTCTTTATTGAATAAAAGTTGTTTTTATAAAAATAAAATTTCAATTGTTTGGTAGCAGGCATTTTATCGTATATGAACTTTGACACACTCATTCATAGCTCAGTTGGAAAAGATAATATTGCTTTATACGAAGTGATTTGGCATTTTCTTGACATATGTACGTACATATGTACAACGTAAAACCTTCACAGGAATATACGTGTATAATTGCCTATAATAATATTTATACTAATTTAAACCATAAATATTAATGAACAATTAAAAATAATTTTGATTAAAAAAACCTATTGTCTGATTATTAAATAAATTGAATATGTAATTTATATCATTTATTGTTCCACGATTTTATTAAGTATTACTTACTTTTAAAAATCATTTTTAATTATTTTGTGCAAATAAAAAATAGTTTTCATTATTCGAACTCGCTTTTATTTATTAATATAATAAATTTTAAGTACAAATATAAGTACAATATAATAAGTACAAATATAATTATAATTTATATTTAAAAGCTTTAGCACATTTTTTATTTCTTCTTTAGTAAGTTTACCAAAATAATAATTTTTTTCCTTTTAATATTGGACTATATATTTCTGTATACCAAAATTTTTTATAATGTGCACTATTTGTATTTAGTTATGTATCACTTAAGCTAAATTAATAAAACAATATTTGAATTTTGGACATTTTATGGTAGAAATTATTGAAATTATTTTATTATTTATTAACTTTTACTATTGGATTAGAATTTAGGATTTATGGTGACTACTAATTTACCTGAAATTTTTTGCAGCAGCTGTTCTTTGACAAATTTAGCGGTCTGACTTGGATCACCATCCTAGTGAATGACGACTTTTTCTTTTGGGTAAGGGTTTATGCCTCCAAAAAAAAGTTTCTTGACCCCAAAACATGTTATAGAACTATTAAATAAGGCGGTCAGTAAACAGATCAATGGAGACAATGGATACAAATAGCTTGTCTTGCTTTAAAATATTTTTACTAGTACAGTGTAACCTCGGTTAACGCAACCAATAGAAATTTTAGGATGTTGCGAAAACCGACTCAATTTCTATGCTTGTTTTTCGATTAAAGAGCTTATGTCAAACCAAATAAATAGTTTATTTGGAAATAATAAGTCCAGAATAACCAGTCTTGATAATCAACTCAGAGGCTTCGTACAAAAGCACAATTCTCTATATTAATTCGGAAACTAGCATGACAGCCTAATGAACCTGGCTATTAACCTGATATCAAGGGTCAATAGCTCCGTTAGACTATCGAGTAAGGGCGAGCCAAATGTAAAAAGTCTTCACCTAATTAGAAATCATTTGCGGAAGAGAGTAGTCCCTCCGTATGTTACTGTGTATTGGCTAGAATAGTGGTAAGCTAAAATGATTTTTGCACGTAACTAAAAGTAAAGTAAAAACAAAACGAAAGAGAAAAACATAACATTTTTTTGTAGTTGCGTTAATTGATGTTTTGCTTTTTGAAAAGTTGCTTTAACAGAATCACCAATGCTAAGAATTTGGAAGTTGCTATTATCAAGTTGTTGTGCTTATCGATAAGTTACGACTATCGAGGGTTGCGTTAACCAAGATTGTAATTTTTTTTTTACTACAATTTTAAAACTTTCTAAATTAAAAAGTTTGTTAAATTAAAATTAAAGTAAAATCATACTTGGGTACAGTAAAGTTTTAAATGTAATAAATCACCCTTAATCTATTTGACGTCATCAACATCGTCGTCAGCTTTGAGTATTCACCTTTTGGTATTCGTTAAGAGTATCATGTCGACGACGACTGTTTAACGAACATTTAAAAAAAAAAAACACTACACACATGTCTGTTAAAAAAATTAATTGAAAAAAAAATTCGTATTTAAATTAATTTTTTTTTTTTAATTTAAATGTCATTTGTTCACAATTTACATACTTTGTACCGCTCTAGCTTAATGTAAACTTTTCTTAGCTTCGAAATTAAATGTATGCTCTACATTAGATTCTCTTGTGTGTATGTGAATTTAGTAATATGAACATATTTAAAAATGTAGTCAATTGCACAATCCAAATGAAAAGATTAAAAGATTTTCTATAATAAGTTTTATTTGGTGCAAAAAATATTAACATCCTAGTTTTATATAAGATTAAGGTAATCTTAAAAAAATTTCGTAATAAAAAACATTCTTCGTTACTTGGCCATTAATAAATCACCGGGCAACAACATTTATATTTTCTCTTGTTTAAAAGTCTATCAGTTAAAAACTGCGTCTCCTATTGATGATTTTATTTTTTTTGTCCCGCCCAATTCATACACTAATTTTTAAAAAATTTTTAAGTCATCACCAAAATATGTGTTTACAAAATCAATATAAAAAACGACTTCATCTTGTGTCGTCGTCGCCAAATATAATAAAGGTGAATATAAAAGAGGAGTTTGATAAAATTGTATTTGTCCTATATTCCGTTCAGTCTAGTTGAAGGTATGGGCAGATTTAAATTAAACAAAAAACAATAATTGACGCATAAGAAGGTAGATGTGTAGCATGCTATGATACAACATAAAGAATTGTTCGGTCTTAAGCTCCCTCGACTTTAGTATAACTGACGAAGAAAAAGTGAAACTTCAAAAAGACTTGTGTCAAGGCTTAAAAATACTTGTTTAAAATTAAAGAAGAAACGTTGCAACTGCTGAAAGATAAAATAAATAATTGTTTAACTGTTTATATATTTTCTGTAATTATAGTTTTAGATTACAAAGCTGGCGGTGTCGAAAAATGCTAACGATACCTTGAGTTTTAAATTCGCCTACAACTCGACAATCGTTTAAATACGACTACGCCAGTCAAGATAAGGATGGTTGTTCACAGTGTTTTATGTATGTATATATATATATATATATATATATATATATATATATATATATATATATATATATATATATATATATATATATTTTTTTTTTTTTTTTCAAATCAGAGCTTATTTTTTTGGTATTTTTAATTATCAGCAGGGTTGTCAGATCTTTTTTAAGCTCTTTCGCTAAAATTGCCAAAATTAGCCAAACATTTTTTTTACCTTTTGACTATAAAGTTTATATATTTTTAAATAATGAAAAAAAATTTTGAAAATAAATAAAAAATAATTTGTTCCGAATTTTTAAATTTCACCAAAAATGGAAAAAAATTCGCCATAATATATAAATATTTTGTTAATTTTATTGAGCAAAAATATTAGCAGAAAAAAGTGTACAATGTTTACTTTAATATAGTTTTCTGAAAGCTAGAAAATTATAAAAAATAATTTTTATGGTTGATTTAAAATACATTTTGGATATACATATGTAGATATGTAGTCTCATTATTGTTCTATATCTACACTATACACTTAATCTTTGATACATTTCAAATTGTCTTGTATGGCAATTAAATTACACTATGCGACAAAAAGAACGAAGTTGAATAGTTATACTATTTTTTTTATAAACGCTATCGAGTACAAGTCAGTTTTTGAAATTTTCGAAACACTTCCAAAATCTTTAATTACGGGTAAAAAATCGGTTTTTCATACTTTCATACATTTATAAGCTAATAACTTAGCTGAATGCTATCCGATTATAGGCTTTCAGCGGATTTGTAAAAAAGAGAAGTAGACTATTTGAATGAACAAAACCATTTCACAAACAAAATGTAAATACATTGTACAATAAGCTTGTCATAAGAGATTTTCTACAACTTTTTGTAAGCATACTTATTATAAGGTTCTTTAAAGGCAAAAAGTGATCAGTTTTCAAATACTGTTTTAAAAAATTTCACATGACAACACCTTTTAAAATAATATTTGCCATACACTTAGTTTAGATAACAGTTAACAAATATGGTTGAAAATGACTTATTCTTCCTATAGTGTAAGTATTTTTGAAAAAAAGTGTTTTTATTGACAATGTTAAAAATATATATTTATTACGTATGTATGTATGTGTTTTGTTTTAAAAAATTACATTACATAAGTAAACTGGAATCTAAAAATTTATTACTTTCAGAAGATTTGACAACCCCAGACGTAACAACCCTGATCATCAGCATTAATTGGATGCTAATTTCTTTTCTAATTTGTATTTTAAATTTATTTTTTCATTTTTTTTAATACTGTGTAAAAAAAGAAAATTAAATACAATAGTTCAATTGTTTATTGAGCAGCACATATGTATGTGAATAGAATTTACTATTTTTTATATTTAGATGTATGGTAGGTATGTATGCATGCATGTGGGTACTAATATTGGTTATATTGGTTTAATTAAATTTTAAAAATGCTAATTCTTTCTTTTTATTATTAATTTTTAAATTAAGCTAAATTAATTTTATGAAAAAGAGTTTTTGTTTGTTACAATTTACAAAAGTTTTGTTTTTGTTTTCAGTTTTTAAGGTCCTTTTTGAGATTTTGTTTGCTATACTAAGATTAATCATATTATTATTTTTAATAATAAATATAATTTTCTTTTTCTTTTTTGAATATACATACAAAATTTACAATATGGAATTTTTTAGTTTTTGTAATAAATTTAACAATAAATAAAATAAAACAATATTAAATTTCATAAAGACAGAGTTTAAACAGAAAAACAATAATGTTAGAGAAAAAGGCTTAAACTTAAGGTTATTAGGAAAACAAATGCATTTATTATTATACTTGAGGCATGGCCGCATAATTCTATATTGCTTTCCTGTGAAGAAAAGAAAATGAAATGTATAATTTAAAATTATATTTATAAATAATGATATATTTTTTAATACTTACATTGACATGCCGGCTTATACAACTAACAGGACGTACACGTGAAAATTCATGATCTCTCTTGAAACATGCCAGTGTTTGATTCTCTTCCAGGGGATAGTTAATGTCCATGGGATTAACAGTTAATATGTGGGTTACATCGCGCGGACACATTTGATCAATAACTAGTAATATTAAATTGCTTGCTGGTATGGGTAGAACAACAAATGGTCTCTCACAGCCATGGGCTGTCATATTGTATACCACGTTATCTTTTTCATTGTAAAGTGTATAGAGATCACGTTGCATATCACAAGGTTTTAGTCTTGTCCTTTGCAAAGTTACCAAACGAACCCATTCATTATTTTTAACATTAACCATATAATCGGTCATATTCTCATCTACGTAATGTTCGAAAAAATCTGCTGCCACAGCACTTAGTTCAACAAGGTGTATGACTAGGGTACTCAATAGCCATTTAAGAGCTTTAAGTACATGGAATATAGGCTTTTATCGTAAGAATGAAGAAAAAACAAAACAAAATTGTTAAAAGCTTAAAATATTATCATTTCTATAGTGTTTGTCACTGTTCTAGTCATATAGAATCTATAGAATCTAGAAAAAATTGTGAATTCGCCAAGGACTGTGTTAAACACAATAAGGCCTAATATTTAAATTAAACAAAATATAATTACCGTTAAAACATAAGATGATGAATTCATATCACCATCCGGCACAAAACATACCGCCTGATAATCGTACACTGTAACACGCTTATAAACATTCTCCTCTACCAAACGATGCATTATTGCACCATTGATTTCGCCAAAAAATCTACCAGTCTCATGACGACTAGGCGATATTATAATAAAACCATTGTTATCTAAAACATAACAATCTTTATCGTCCACATTGCAGGCCTAAAGCAAATGATTTTGATTACAACTTCCATAAATTGTAGGGAATTAAAAGAAAGTATAAAACTATACAAGTTTACTTACATTTCCGGTTATATTGCGAAATAGCTTAATGAGAGCAGTGTGCTGAAATTGAAAGCCAACGACAGCAGCCGGTGCCGATTTACCACCTTCAGTATGGAATATGGCATGACTGGCTGTGACTATAGTTTCAGCAGCAGTTTCTCCAGCATCAAAGGGTACAGAGTAGACAAAGCTTTCCTCGCGAACGAAATGCTGATCGACAGCCCTTTTATACCAAATCTCATCGATGGCCTTACTATTGTGTTCACTAAATGTTTCACTGAGGAAAGAGAACGAACAAAAACAAAAAGAAAAAATTTTTAAAACTAAATTTCGAATTTTTGTTAAATACCTATATTACCCTGCTCCTAGTTCTTCGGCCATATTCGAATGAAATTCCTGCCATCGTGTAAGACCACTGTGTGTAGCTAAAAACGCCACGGTTATGCCAAAACGTTGTTTAAACTCATTTCTATTTATTAAAAAATAATATTCAATCAAATTTATTACTTTTATTGACAAAATAAATAAAAATTTTATGAACATCTCTGAAATAAGTTAAGATTTTACCTGGGCAACAAGCCCATTAATACCGAAATGGGATTTGAAGCACTTGGACTACTAATATTGTACAAAAATATGTTATTGTTTTACGGTAGAATAAAATAAATTTAAAACAAAAGCTCAATTCAAAAGTATGCATATTTGTATATATGTGCGGGTGTAAGGGATTTTTATTTTAAGTTTAAGAAAAAAGATAGACAAATATGGATTAAAAAAACATAAAAATAAACAAAATGAATGTAAAATAGAAAGTAAATTTTTGCTTTATTACCATCGAAAGTGTTGCTTACAGTGGTATACAAAATTTTAAAAACAAAAATTTAAATAACGCTAAACTAAATCTATTGAGTTTACAAATAACAAACTTTTCTTTCTTTTCTTATATCAGTCGGTGATCCGCATATGGAAGGTTTGTGGAAAGCTGGTGTTAAGAGCTTTAAGCTTCATTTTCGAAAGGAAGCTTAATCTTGTCGAAGAGTTATCGACTGTTTTGGCAAGAATTGAAGCTTGCCTTAATACTCGCCCCTTATGTCCAATGCCGGACAATCCTAGTGAACCTGTCGCATTGAGTTCAGGCCATCGATGCTGGATCATCCAGTAAATATTGTCAATCGGTATCGTAAAATTCGAGCTTTAGTCCATCATTTTTGCGAACGATGGAAAGAGGAATATTTGTCCTCTTTACATAAACGGAAACATGTTGAGAAAATTTATTCCGGTTTCGACGGTCATGTTCGCGTTGCCGATATTCGTAGCAAACTTTTCGTATTGCATTGACACTGTAATTCAATATCAAATTTCTAACTAATTTTAATTTTTCTTAGCATTATGGACGCAGTATCATCTCTATTCGAGGATATTCTATTAGAATCTGATAATGCGATGGATGTTGGGGTAACTCGTCGGGAAGCAATCTTTGTTAAGGAAAAATCTTCTAACATTGACTGCTCCTTGCCAACCTGAAGAGGTAATTGTGACTCATCGAGTAACTCCTACATAGGAAAATAAAGTATAAGCCTTCTCGGTCGCGAGTTATATGCACGAAGAACCATCCTTCACGGTTTTGTTATAAATTCCGCGATATGAGTGTGGGGCGTAGGCTTAGAATGGTCGCGTTACACCATCTTTGAGGAAATTGCTTGGCGACTGACCATGTAACAAAAAATTGTAAGAGTTCGGGTAAATATCATATTCACTATCAACTTCACAATCCTTTGTTACATGGCCCTGATAATAAATCGCATTCGTTAGTATCGCATACGCGACGTCCAAAAACGAACATTGTCGTACCAATCAGGTAGGCTATAGCATTGTTGCCAACGTTGCGGTTTAATCTGATGCTGATCTCAAAAATCCCTGTGCGGGCAATTATGAACGGGTGTTGTCAACACAGTTATATTTGTGCGGAATTAGCGGCAAAAAAATGCATTTTGGTAGTGAACATTACTGCCGAATTGAAATAGCCTCGCCATATAATATATCCCAACGTATTTATTTACTGGTTCCAATTTATAAAATGCCTGCAATAAGGACTCCACCATCCTCTATTTCGGATCGGATATTGGAATCATTTCAAGGACTCCAATTACCGACTCTAATTTTTATCATTCAAGCGGGGTGGCATTAGTATTTGGTTCTAAAGTTATACCGCAAATTATTATTACCCAATCGAATCCGGGACTTCCACTTGTCCAATATACCATCTTCTGATGGACCATATCGGGCGTTTCCACCTTTTAATTTATATTAAATCGATCCCTTATATCATAGCTCATATTTGTAAAAAAAAAAATGAATCAACAGGAGTCCTTAATGGCTCAAATATTATAAAAATATGTATATTTATATTCTATTTAAATACAGTCCACAGGAGTCCTTACTGGCCCATTAAACAAAACTATTTTCATCTGGAGTCCCTATTGGCTCACTTGTAATAATTATTATTTATACTTGCAACTTTTTTATGTGTTGCAAGGTGGCTGCCAATGTTTAAGTACAACTCATATTTAATCTAGTTTATTTAGCTTATTTCTTTACGTGTTCGTATTATATTTCCATCAAGGATGAAAATAAGGTAAAAATCTAGTGAGTTACGGTATATAAGCCGTAGTCAAATTCGGTTATCATTTTTATTATTATTATGTATATCTTCAACTCTTGGAGAAGTAAAAACGCCTTTTATTGGAAAACAAATAGTTTATATATTTACAACATTTGAATTTCAAGGTAAATATTTGAAAATTAATAAATATTTAATATAAAATTAATTAACTGAGTTTTATTTTTTTCTGAGTTTCTTTATGGATTGGATTTACGCCTTAACAAAATCAAAACTATCTTCGCATTTTAGAAATGACAGGCATAGGATTTGCAAAGTCTTGGCTCCAGTTGGTAAGGAAAGAACAAAACGTTGTCAAGTTTCAAAGGTATTTGATTTTGATCACGTGTAAATTTTGTTTAACTGTTAGTACACAAATTTTATAAAATTATTCCGTAAATTATTTTTTTATCTCAAAATGCTTTAGTCTATATGTTGTAATTGGTTTTAACTCTGAGAAATTAGCCTTGTCAATGACTGATTTCGGACTGCCTTTTGTAGACAACCAGGTTTTCATTTTTCCTAATTCCTCTTGAGTTCCTTCAATAACGCCTTTTACAGTTCCATAATCAGTATTCATTATCCAGCCATGTAATCCCAAATCTTTGGCTTTCTTTTCAGTATATTTTCGAAAAAATACACGTTGAACTTTACCGAAAATTTCGAAGTCGCAGGTATATAATTGTCGTGCCATTTTTAGATTTTATTCAATGTTTTATAATTTTTATAAGAAAACGTTTTCAATTAAAAAATAAATATGTGTATCTATACTTCTGATATGAAAAATGTTTGTTTGTTGTTTTGATTAAAATTACCAAGTCAACAATTGATAGATTCAAATACTAAGAGTTTTTACACTCAGAAAAAAGCCGCACTAAATAACAAAAGTATGTAAATTAATTTCGTCATTGACCATAATAAAGAACGCGACTATATGTTGAAATTTGGCGACTAACTATGTAGAATTTCGTCTGCTACCTCGTTAATGAATAAAGCACTAATGATTCTCAATGATATTCTCTCTCAGGACGCCCGCAAGATAAATTTAACTATTACCTTAAAAAGTTATGTATGATAGCAAAGAAAATTCATCGTCAGTCATCGATGATTTATCATTGTGAGCGTTTGTTACGATGATTCACTATGACGTTCACAACCGGGTAGTTTTTATTTACGGCGTTCACATTTTTCGCCTTTGTATTGCTTCTATTTCATATTTAGTTGTTAAATGATAGAAAAACAAAACATCGGAAAATCATCGATGCATCGATTTTATATTTACGATGTTTTTCAACATCGATGTTCCTACGAACTATGTTACATTCTTACTATCACCGTGACTGCTCACAATTAAATGATCAAATTATATTAAATTATGAGCCTGCTTCTTTAGATTCAGAGTAGGTTTTTGAATCGATGACATTCTAAAGCCTCAAAACCTGTTTTAGTGAGTGAGTTATCAAAAGAATATGCAGTTTATTCTAATTAGACTTTATAGGATTTCTTATAAATTGAAGAGCTTATATGTACTTATTAAGAGACCAATAACAAGTATGCGATAGGAACTTCAGTCCAAAATGTCTAGGCCTATAGTTTTGTCTTAAACTTTCATATCTATTGTTCATGTAAAATAGATTAAATATTACAATACTTTTAATTCGTTTAACTTGTTTTATTTATTCTAATCCACACTACTTACTTACCCTTTATCATCTTTTGAGTTAAAACTTGTATTTTTTGAAAACCATTCTGTAACTCTGGCATCAAATACCAATGACTGCATCAACTGGCGATCACCTAAAATAATAGATATTTGAATATAATAATAATATAGAATATGTTGTGTATACATATTATTCAGAATGTGTGCTTTTATTTGAAAAAATTTTCGTTCATGTATATTCATGCATTTATTAAAAAGAAAATAATATATTGAACTTAAAAATGTGCAATTCCTCAGCTAACAGTGCATTTTTCTTTGTTAATACATCATATAGTTTTTATATAAAATAGCATTTTTATATATATATATATATATATATATATATATATATATATATATATACATATATATATATATATATATATATATATATATACCGATAAATATATATATATATATAAATATATATATATATAAATATATATAAATATATAAATATAAATATATAAATATATAAATATATATATATATATATATATATATATATATATATATATATATTATATTATAATATAAATACCTACCCAACAATGGAGGGTAGGAACCGAAGTCAAAGAAACTCTTATTGCCATTAATAACAGAGTTAAGTCTCTGGTCACGTACTTAGAGTTATTCTCATTAATCTCATTCTTTATCTTATATGTCAAATTCAAGGTATGGAATTACCCAATGATAGGTTGGTAGATTCTTCATAATCTCCTTAATTTCTTCGTTCAGACGACTTTTACAAAAGCTTTTCCTATAATCTCTAGCGTTCGTCCGATCAAGCATTATGACTTTAACAAACATTAAAGATCATGAAATCTCACTAATGGGTATTGCTGTCTGCCATCGACTCTTCAGATGGATGATGTTCTCGGTATTAGAAATTGTTTAAAACTAATCCAACTTTAGAGCACTTCTCAATAAAATATTATGATAGTTGTTGATGTGACGATTAAGTTAAATTTTAAACTTTAGAAAGGATTATACTAAAAGTGTCTTGTAGCACAAGGACAGTTCAAGCAGACCGCGTCTATTAGTCTTTTTTCAACAGCTGATTAAAGCTCTGTTTAGACGATTGTCAAATCTAAAAATTGTCAGGAAAATGTACAGACAATTTCTTACAACCGTTAGAACCTACAATTTTTGACTTTCAACATTGTCACAACTCGAAATAATGCTATTTAAGTGAAAGAAAACTACTCAATTACTCATAATCTCACTGTCGCAACTAAAATGGTACACTCTAGTTGATAATTTAAAAGCAATCAAAAGATTAACTTTCTTTTGCATACCTCGGTTAACTTGAAAAGAGTTAACGATTATTGGCGAATATTATTCGGAGTTTTTGGACAGTTTGAAATTGATTTCCAGCAATGAAAAAAATGTCGTTTCATCAAGGCAAAGGGTGCACCCGTGTCTTGTCACAATGACAAAAAAAAAAAAAAAAACCAAAGTCAAGTAAATATTGCTCTAAATATATGTATGTGTATTGAGTTTACAAAACTCACGAATTTATCGTATTTTGCACACAATCTAAACCCCTTACATAAAATTCTCATGTTTTTCCATACCAATTTATTTGGTGAGACGCACAGTGGATCATTTCAACTTTTTTCATTGCAAAAATCATAATCTTTGAAGATATTTTATATAACTAAAAAGATATTGAAAGAGGACACCTTAGGCTTTGAAATGATGTTTACAGCTTGCTGCTAGGAGTATAGGGTGCTCCTAAAATCGCGGTCAAAGTCGTATAATTTTTGCAATATAATTTTTACATGTTTATTAAAAAAAAAAAAAAAATTATTTGTATCCCTAATACATATTTTTATATGTTTTTAATCTTAAATTTAAATTAATTTATATTAAGTAATTAAGTAATCATTGTGATCATTAAAAATTAATGTACATATGTATGTTTGAAATTTGTACAATTTTCTCTGTATGACTGCAAGAAACTATATATAACTATCATTTGAAAAAATCTAACTGGGCGGTGCCACGAACATACAAAGATAATTTATTTATTGTCTATATCTTCAGTATTTATTTATTGTCTATATATCAGTACGATTCTCTAAATTTAGTCTTAATAGCTTCGTGATCAGTACAAATCATCAATTAGAAAATTGGCGGAATTGGACACGTGGGCATGGTACTTTTCAAGCAGAAAAAGTGAAAGTTTATGAATTTGGTCTAAATAACTTTGTAGTAAAAAAATAGACGGAATTAAATAAGTGAGCGTGGATTCGCCATTACATAGTAAATATTCATTTTTGTATATTTTGAGAATGGCAGTAGTAGTAGTTTCTAAGATTAGTTAAAACAACTTCGTGGACAATACACATCATCAGTCAATAACTGTGAGAGATTGGATAAGTGAGCGTGGCATTTCACATTAATCTAAATATGGAATTTGCTATATGTACTGAATTTAGCTCCCCTAGGTAAATAATATATAAAACAATAGAAATATGAAAGATTTTAGTAGGCCAGGGCTAAATGTATTCGGGGAAAAAGGGGTTAAACACCCATTTAAAACTATCTATCATGCTGCTGAATGTAGATAAAAGTTTGGAGAGTTCTTTTTTAACTTCTTATCACATTTTTAACACATCTTTATCGCATACATACTTTGAGAGATGGAACGAAATCTTTCTGATTTTCGCTGAGATTTTAACAGTTTTTTTTTTTTTTTTTGTTGCACGTAAACTGGTCATTAGTTGTGAAAAAGCTTAGTTGCATTAGTTAGATTATTGTGTAGCAAACATGCTCAGAAAATATTAGCGTGACCACTTTTACTCATTTCTATTTGCAAAAATGAACTAAATACTTAGTGTCTGGAAAATGGCCACATCTAAAATGTGGGGTACCTGATGAATATTTTCTTCACTTCAATTCTAAAGTGTAAATTTGTTTTTCTAAGGTAACCTTTTTTTCTTCTAAAAAATTACCGACTTTGAGCAGCTCTACAACTAACAATTTTTATGCACGATCAGTAAGATCATTTCACAAAGTTTTGACATCAAATTTTATATTTTTTTAGAAAATGAGCCAATGTGAGCGTTAACTTTTAAAATGTCGTTATAAGATTTATATATCTTTTGGTCCTTCGTGCCAGTATTTTTAAATATGTTAAACACTGTTATTATATTACAATATTTTCAATTTTATGTATCATATAATAAATATGATATGGCCTACTTTCAAATATGAATATTTAAGTGCAATGTATTAAATGTATATATTTATGCATACGAGTATAAAGTAAATGTTTTTAAAAAAGTATACGTCGGGTGTTATAAATGATGATTTTGTGCTTTCAAAAATATTTTGTGAATTTGTGAAAAATGTGAAAATATTGTAGATTTTTAGTGAATTGTGATTTTGTGCAAATATTTATTACAATTAATTAGCTAATACTTGATTATGATATTATTTCGTGAAAAACGTAAATCTTTCACATATAATGAATATATTACTCACAATAGTAATTGTCTTTGTCGTATGATGGAATGCGCCCAGCAGATGTGTTAGCTGTGGATTTGCAATTTTGTTTTGATCATGAATGATTTGAACAGAAAATTTATAACAAAATGTATTCTTCTTATATTTATTAAATTATTATTTTAAAGCGATATGAAACATCATTTTGTGTCGAATAGTTTAATTTCAAAAACTTGTAAAAAACAGAATAAAATCTATATAAATAGCAGCCATATTCAAAACGAAAAAGAGTCTTTCGGAAAAATCTTCTTAATCATATATGAATGTATAAAAGAGTAGTTGATTGAAATGAAAGCTTAAGCTGCCAATTATAAATGAAATTAAATTTGAAATAATAATAAACCCCATAAAATATACTTACAGTACATTGCAGCAGTATGTTCAGGAGGCAGTGCACTTCTACTTGATGGCCATTTCCATCCTGGCTGTGACATTTTGCCCAAAAACCATAACAATTCTTCTTCGGGGGTCTCAAATGTCATATTGCTATGCTTGCAAAACAGCCTTAACGAGAACAACAACAACAACCATAACTACAATAGGAAATAAAAACCCAAAATATACAAACAACTCTTACCATTTAGGATGAATTTTCCAACGTTTGTCTGTGAAGTAGCTAAGCGTATTACTGCCTTTTATATTCATACGATGTATTTCGTCTTCAGTACGTATTTGTAGACGATTGACACCGTATAGCTCAGGGTATGTTATCACCAAAGTGAATGGTGTACTTTGTATAGCTGTCCAATAATATTGGCGCTTAACCCGAGCCACTCGTTTCTAAAATGTACAAATCTATTTGTGTACTTTTTTAATTATTTTTACATTTTTCAAATTTTAATTACCATTTCATCGAAATGATTTTTGACCAACATCCATTTGCTACCAGTTGATTGGTTTATAATAGAATCACGAATCTGGAAAAAAAAATTAAATATGTACATATATCGCACACTATATCATGAACAGTCAACTCAAAATTTATCAAAACCGCTTTTTTTCCATAAATCAATTCACAGATCACATCTCTTACGACCACGAAAATTTCATTTCCATCACTGCCTCCCTTACATGATAACATAATGTTATGTCTGTTTTTATGTTCCTTGTGACGCTTGTACATTATCAACTAAAGAGTACTATTTTTAGCTGTGACAGTGGGATTATGAGTAATTGAGTAGTTTTTTTTCACATAAATAGTATTATTTCGAGTTGTGACGCTATAAATGAAACTATTTTTAAATTAATCAAAACATATTTTCAGTTGAAAAACACCCATTATTCAATGAAAAAATTCAAAAAAAAATTTCAACTGAAACAATCACAACTCAAAATTAGCTCTTATTTGCATAATTATTGCACAAAATTAAACAAAAATTAAGTAAACTGTCTTCTAAGGCAGCTCACTTCAATGTGGAACTCAATTTGACTATATAATAGAAGCCAAGTTATTAGAAACAGTTTTTTTCCTCTCCTGAGCATTTACAATTTTTGAGTTGTGACCGTTCATGATTTAGAGTGCGATATGTATGTATCTAGTTATTTATGATCTGAACTAGATTTATATCATAAAAGTATTTAGAAAAGCTAGCAATCCATGATATAAAAAACAAGATATAAAATATTCGGACATCTTACCATGCTTTCTCTGACAATGTTGAAAGGCAAAAATTATAAGTTCACACGGTTGTAAGACATTATCTGTATATTTTTCCGACAATGGTTATTAATAAAAAAATTCAATTACAAGCAGCGTCCCATACTAAAAGCTCAGATTTCAAAGGTATTGTCATCTTCTTTAATGTTGATTTTAACGATTCACAACATTATTAGTTTTTGTTTTGGAACGTAGTTTGTCATTGGCCTTTTCTCAGCTTTCTTTGAATAACTTGTTATTCTGAGAATAGACTTACATTTTCATTATTTTAAAGTATTAAATTCAATTTTGTATCATTGTAAATAATCACGAGAACGCTTCTAATCTTAATGACTCTAACAAAAAAAATTGTGTCAACGTTCTAACTCGCAATTGTTGGACATACAAAGCGCGATGCACTTAAAACGAACAGTTTACGACCCGTCTGCCAGTCCTTGCGGAGCTTTTGCTACAAGAGACATTGGAGTTGCAAATTAAAGCTACACTAAATATGTGTATTTTACCCAATTTGACCATGGGTTGAGGGCTATCTAAATATCCGCTGCGGCTATAATTGCATACAACTCTACAACGATTTAGGCTTAAGCCACAATGACTACGCGTACAACTTGAATGGTTGCACCCAGAAACCAAATTTTCTGGGGTTGCTTGTGCTAAGGTACAAGAAATAAGTCTCGCACCAGACGTAGAAGGTTCTTTTATTTCTATTTTTAATTTTTTCCAATACTCAAACGCAAAATACGATGGGTCACCAAGGTTCTAACCGAGCCACAGAAACAGCTCCAATATTTAAAACTATAGGTATATTGTTGTTGGTTAAATTAAAAAATCAAATACAAATCACATGATTTTTTTAACAAACCTCGTCTTTTACAAAAAAAAAAAAAAAAAAAAAATATCTCAATTACTTCAAATACACCAAATATTATGTAACACAAGATGACTTACTTTAACAAACTTTTCGTACTATTTTGTTTTTGCTTATTTTAGTTAGTCTACATAATGCTAAATAAGTGTCTGTGGTCTTACCGTTAGTAGCACTGGATTAAAATCTCTAGGTGGACGATCATCATCCAATAATTCAACCTCTATCATATCCACACTATTATAAGCTGGTTTTAATATATAACGTTGAAACTAAAATTAATATTTAAAAAGTAATAAATTTAAATAAAATATTTAATAACTAAACAAATTTATTACTTACAATTGGGCGAAAATCTGGATGAAATAATATGTAACCATTGTTGGTCACAATAAATGCATAACCATTAACGCCCAACTAAAAAAAAATTTTTCATATAAATAAGCAATAAATAAAATTATTATTAAAAATTATGTTTGATTTCTATGTACTTATAATCTTACCAAAAATGGTGACAACAATTTTTTAATATCTCTAATTGGTACATCCGTTCCAGCGACTCCTAATAAATTTGCAATTTTTGTCTGCACAATGAGATGTAAAATAATTATATATTTTTTTGTTTTTAACTTAAAAACAAAAATAAATTCTAGTACCCAAATAAACTAAATCAAACATTCTAAACGAGTATATTGTAAATGAGTATTGCTTAAAGAAAAGTTTATACTTTTAAAAAGCTTAATTCTAAAAACAATATTAGATACGAGTAGATTATTAAAAAAAAAACGAAAAATATTTATTTAAAAAACTACATTTTTTACTTGTACTGAAAATACAACAATTTTCGTTTATGATTTTTCTTTAAAAAGAAATTTGAGATATGGGATGTATATAAAACAAAAATAAAAATTAATAATTTAGTATATTAACCCTTTCGACCCCGAATTTTCATTAACCGTTTAAACATATGATTTAGTGATACCTGTGAAATTTAGATATTAGTTTAGAATTTAGAAGATTTCAAATTACTGGGCTGGTTAGATCGATAGTTATTGAAGGTTGTTTATAAACAACTTTGGACCCGTATAGTGGAAAATATAATTTTTTTTCATATTTTAATTTATTGTTTAAATTTAACCTTTTATAAATGAGATTATGTATTTTGTGTTTAGATATAAAATTTTTAAATATTTTTATTTATTTTTTTTTTGTGGGCTAAAAATTGATAACGCGAGATTCGCTTGACTTCACACTAAATAAAATACATTAATTACGTCAATAGCATTATAACTGTTAGTTTTTGTTGTTTTTTCTATTTTAGGAACTACAATTAACTTATTTACTGCTTAAAGCTATAGGTTGGCCCCTTCTGTTTAAAATTAAACGGATAAAACATAAAGTTGCTTAAAGGCAACTTGGGGTCGAAAGGGTTAAATAAATTATAACTTCAAAATTGTATAAATAAGTTTTCATATCGAATACAAAACTACACTATATTATACGAACTGCTTAAATATAAATTCATTTTAAAGAAAAATAATTTTCTCAACCTTCTTGTTAGGTTTGGACCATTTACGCTAATTTTCTTTTTCTTTTTTCTTTAACTACGGAACGGTTCAACATATCAAGTTAAAACGTTAGCTCAGGTGGTATTTTTTCATTTTATTACTTCTACGAACTTTTTAGTGCTCTATGATGTAAAGGAAGATAACAAAACAAAAAGTTACAAATCTTAGGTAAAGGAGCATTTTAGTCCGTCCATATTTATCGATTTTTTTATGAATTAGGATTACAGAACAAGTGCAAAATCCAGTTTTCTCAGTAAATGAAGCGCAAATTATTTTTCTTTGTATATTGCATATATATATGTACATATACATAAATGCATATAGGTATCTATAAATTTGCTGCATATGATGCACTTACTACCGCATTTAGACTTGCGGTAGCTACATGTTGCTCGTTTCCTAACAGATGATATTTTTGTACACTGCTCGCAGATGCTGCACAATTAAAATTAATGTAGCAATTTCATTGAAATCAACTAATAATGTGTATAGAGGACCTTTTTCAAAATATCCATATTAAAAAATGTTTTATTTTTTCGAACTGTACCGATGTATCCAAGCTTCGAATCAACAAGCTTTTTTTAATTCAAAAGACGAAAAAAAGTTATCAGCAGTAATATTTTGATCTTTAAAACCTTCAGTGAGATTCAAAACCAGTTGCACTCCACCAAATATTTTAATTTAATTGTTTAAAAAGACAACGACGAAAAGCCACCATCTGTTCATCAATAGTTATATCTTCGAAACACTTATAAAACATTGGAAGATTAACTTATCAGCGATCCCAAATATCTAGAAAAGAAGCAAACTTATGCCTTCGGGCCATAGTCTTTTCGAGGTGAGGAGGACTTGAAATCATGTAAAAATTATCCATGCTCGTTATAGTATAGGCATATAAGAGCGCAAAGTGGAAGTTTCTACATCTTTCCACGTTTTGTCGAAGTTTTCTCTCGTGTTGGTAGAAAAAATAACAAAACAGAACGCAATGTATCATGGCATCTGGAAACGACAAATTGTGTTGACACCGGATGCGTGGATATGATATTACCGCCTGAAGTTCTTCTTTATTTTCTAAAAAAATTTTTGCATTATATTCACTAATTTCATCCAAAGCCCTACTAATTGAAATATCGGAGTTACAGAGTACAAGTGGTAAACAAGAAATACAGAAAGGGAACTCAATATAACCCTGCAAACTGGTTAAATTACAAATAAATTTTATAATAAAAGGTAAAAAACACATTTTGGTTCATTTATTGCTTTAAAAACAATATAGACCAATATGATCCTTTACCTATGATTATAAAGTTTTTTTTTTTTTTTAAAATATTAAAAAATTAAAAAATATTTGTATTGCGGTTAAGAGATATATAGGGGCTTACATACTCGTATGTATATTCATAACAAAATAATACTATTTATTTAAAACCTATTTTCAGGAAATTATGTATGAAAAATTTGAAATAAAATACTCATTTTAAATTTCATGAATATGATGGACAGGCTTTGTGTCATTTCGGCAACACTTTCATACATATTGCACCGGTTACTCTAAAGGGATCCAACTTAATATATTTCAATGTTCACTTTTTGCAAGAAAACGATATACAGTGGACATATTTAACTACAGTTATATCCCATCTTTTGTGTAGTCAATATAAAAAAATAGATTTTGTCTCCACTGAGAGTAACGAAATTTTTAGGTGAGGACTATGAGAAAAATTTCTTTCCAATTATGTGTTGGGAGTCACTATACTCATATACTTATATGTATGGCTGTTCGCATTCGCATACTTGCATACGCATTTGCAATCGCTAAAATTGTTGCTAATATTTGAGGCGAATACTTAATAAGATCAGGCAATTTATTTTTATAACCAAATGTAATTACAAACGTTAAAAACCAAGAAAATGGTTTAAAGCATGTATCCAGCACTCACACAAACATGCATAAGGGATGATTTTCTTACTGTTTGGTTTTTCAGTGTAAGCAAAAATTCGTAACAATGCCAAAAAATCGTAAGGTTTAGCATTTCACCACAAATAAACTAACAACTGAACAACGTTTGCAAATCATTGAATTTTATTACCAAAATTTGTGCTGTGTGATAAATGTGTTAGAAGAAGCTCATTTTTTTACTCAATGGCTACGTCAACAAACATAATTTCCTAATTTTGTGTGAAGAGCAGCCAAATTCAGTTCAAGTACTGCCAATGAACACTAAAAGATGCACTCTGTGAAGCTGTTTGTAAACCGGCATCGTGATCGGACCGTACTTCTTTAAGAACGATGATAATCTCAAAGTTACAGACAATGAATCAAGCTACCCCATGTGATGATTACCGACGATACCAGGAACCTATTCAAAATCGAGTGTGGTGCGCAATTAATCTTACTTTTTGGTCGCCAAGATCATGCGATTTGATCGCACTAGACTATTTTTGGGAGGATACGTAAGTCTCTCCACAATTCCAGTCCTGAAAGGCAACATTTCAGCTGTCATTGATGAGATACGGTTAAAAATTGGATTTTCTAATAATTTTATAGTGTGTTGTACGTGTTCGCTATTGTATTCGGGAAAAATTGAATTTAATATTCGCTTTCGTATTCGCTAAGCTGGCATTCACAACATCCTATATGTATACGGTGTACTCGAGATAACTCGAGATATTGTAGCTTAAAGCATTTTTGTTGTTCATAAACTAAAAACAAATTCTTCCAACGAGAAGATGTACTGTTTTCAGTTTGTGCTTGAATTTGACACTTTTTGTCGACAAGCGGGGCACCCGAAGGTTACACCTAATTCGAGTGCGCTGAATCTACTGGTGCTAACTGTTTTTCTAGGTTTGCTCTTTTTTACGAGATATACCGTTATTACGAATTTGGAGGATGTTGCAGAACATACGAGTATGTTCGCGTAAAACGGTTTAGCTTATTGAGTAAACTAATAAACCCAAATTCTGCAATAAAATTTGCTTTAAGTAAGGCTGAAACCTTTCTTTAATCTGCACAGTCGTTTTATAAATATACATTTTTGGGAAAACAAAAGTGGGATTATACGAGTAATACTAGGTAAGTACGTACGTATGAGTGATATTTCTGATTCACTAATAAAATAGCACTCACACATACGCGCTTACTTTTCTTTGTTGATTTAATTGTTATTCATGTTATTTATTGAATTTTTAATATATATAATACAATATAATAATTTTAAAAACAATGCATTTTTTATATTAATTGTACTGCCCATTTTTTCTCAATGTGCTTTTTTAGTCAATTTAATATCTCGGCTGCCCTAACACATCGTCTACACCTGCGATGAATTCTGATATAATATCTGATAGAACGTCAGCAGAATGAGAGAACTAATTTTTTCATATTAATGTTAATGTTTGACAATGGGAACCATATTTCTGTTAATCTTATAACAATTCATAAATCACTGACAGCCGTGAAAGAAACACTATAAGTGTATTGTTTTTAATATGCTTTTTTAATTATAGTTTTTTTTTTTGTATTAAATTTCGTTTTAGACTCTTTTTATTAATAAATTTATCACAAAATTTTAAATTGCACTTCTGCAGGTAAATTGCATTTCATCAGATTTTTAATGGCGGCTTTTTGTGTGCGTATACATATTTACTTTTTAACATCTTATGTTATAAGATTGTTGTCATGAGATTTCTTATAACAACTGTCTTATAACAAATATTATAACACTGCGATAACATTAATTTGAAGTTTACACGTAAGATAATTCTCTCTACAGAAAAATATTAGATATTATGTTACGTGAGGCCCCATTAAGGAGCAACTGAAAAGAAAAAGATAATATATATCTAACTATATTTCTATTCTACTTATAAGGGGAATCGCCAAATCTGGAAATAATTTTATAAAATAGTGTATGTATTAGGGAGATCGATTATTCGACTTTTTTCAAAAACCGGTAGTAGCACTTTTTAAAAAACCGATTTTCGGTTATTAATAATTCAATTAACCGGTTCTTTTATTTAAATAAAATTGTTCCTAGTTCTTGAAGCGCAGAGCTGGACCACGTCGTTTTAAAAATAAGCAGAAGCTGATGAAGAGCTTAAAATTAAAGTGGCAATCAATACTAACAATAATTCGAACAAATCTCATAAAAACTATGCCAAAACGGTGTACGGAGACCATAAAAACAAAGTTTATTAAACAAAGTACTGAAAAATGCTTAAGTTTCGGACAGCTACTCAAGGGCTAATTTCGTTTTTGTTGTATTACTTGGTAGATAATGGAATTAAAGGTTTGTTATTATAGTTATAATTTAGGTGCCTAGGATAACAAGAATTAAATGTTTTACTTTGAATAAATTAATTATTAATATACGAGTCCTTAATTGCCTCGACAAGAAAATTTGCTTAGATTTCGAGCAGCACTGTATGCGTGTGCCACCACAGTTTTCAGATCTCAATCCCATTGATTATTTATGGGATCTGTTGGAGCAAAAAATTCTCCATCACGTTATAATATTAAAAATTATATTAAAAAAGTTTTGCTAACTGAATGGAAGGAAATATCATTGGAAGTCACCACAATACTGGTCTATTCCATGCAAAAAAGATTGGCTGTGGTTCTCAGACCATCCAACTAAACACTAATTTATTGTTAGTGCTGTTATAAATATCCAAAAATAAAATTTTGAAAAAGTGCATACACTTTTGTACGCGGATTTTTCTGCATATTTTTTCACACAATCTTACATATATGTAATTAATTTGCATATAATTAATTTTATTTGCTGTATTTTAATATTTATTGAAACTATGCAACAAGATTTATTAAAAAAAAATTAATTTTATACTCTTAAGAGCTGTTGTTGTATAATTTTTTTGTATTATCTTAGACATAGTGGTTTTGTACGCATTTTTTGTGACTTGTGTATTTTTAGAACCACTATTACATTCTTCGCCAAGGAAAAAAAAGCTGCGGGAGAAAAATTGTTTAATTGAACGTATTATTTAAGAAAGGAAAACATAAGTCATTATTAAATTAATGGCCAGTTTAGATTTGGAAAGATTTAATATCTAACGATTGCATTATTTGTAATTGGGAGATTCTAATGTTTCATTTTTTATTTAGATATATATGTAAAGATCTTGAAATTGCATATCCGTATACACATTAATAGATAGGTAACCTGAATTGAAAGGAGATATTAAATATTATTCAGTAAATAATGCATGTACAGACGTTAGCAAAAAAAAATAGATTTTGAAAGCTAATATATTGAACACGCCTCGGTAATTTTAAAATATACATTTAGTTCACGTGAATTGAATGGACACACAGTTATTTATTGAACATATGTATGTATGTACATAGGTTTGTTCAGTAACTAAAATTTTTTACGAATTTGTAACAATTGTTATTGGAAAAGTAACTCAAAATATTTGCAACGAGAGAGTGTTAGAAGAGAGTAATAAATTGAGACACAAAAATATTCTTGCAAATTCTGGTGGTAAAATTTTTACTTTCAAGAATTATTTTCTGTGTACGTTATACGATGATCAGCTCCCTCTGGTTGGCCTTGAAAGATCAAAGAAAGGCCTACAAAATGTATCTTTCAAGACCAAACGTAGACGTGTTGATGATTTGGATCAATCCCTCAGTTCTGAAGGCAATATTTGAAGGTGGTGTTTATATTGTGTATGTTAAACATTATCTGGGGACTAATTCTGGCATTCGTATTCGAACGAACGAGTTTTTGACTATTTGGAATTCTCTTATTCGATCACGAATAAAATTAATTAAAATTTCTAATGATGGCTTTCGATAACGAACAATAGCTCGAACGTAAGCTTGCGAGTTTTTACTCGTAAGCAAAGAAGCATGCGAAGTAAACTTTTTACACAACAAAATTACAAAAAAAAATCAATGCAAAAGGAACTACTTATGGCAAGGCAAACAGAATTAGCAAAAAAATTTAATGCCAAATAGTTCCCAAAGAAAAATATTTTTGCTAATTCTTAGTAATAACTTTTTATTAGGTATACGCTGATTAAGAATAAAAAGGTAGTGGACTGAATGAAAAGCACGTTTTTTGCAAGTAGGGAAAAATTTTGACTGCAGCAGTTACTTCTAAACCTGATTTTTAAAAATTTCCGACGGCTTTTGCCACCAAAACAATTAAAGATTTATCTCAACATAATTAAAAGAAAGAAAAAACAATTGTTTGAAAGCTTAGTGTGGTTTGAACTTGTGCTGTTTATCTTCTATTCAAGTACTATAACTACTACACTACACTACGCCACAAATTTTTCTCAACTTTATTTGTCTTCTTTTGTTTACAATTAATTTCATAATTTTTTGAATGTTTTACCCAGTGTTGTAAAACAATTTTTTCTAATCCTTTTACAACATTTAAGCTACAATTCTATTCATTTCGTTTGGAGTAACATCAGTAGAAAATGTTACGACATAGAAATATTTTTCGAAACGAATTTCCTTGGATTACGAATGCCAGAATTAGGTCCCTGGTTTCAACTATTATTGACGGTAAAGTTCTGCTTTAGCTAAAACCTTTTTTTTTTTACAAAAATGCTACATTTGTGAAGCACCACCAACACTAATAAACGCTGAGTCGAGGAAATATGTGGCTAACAAAAAGAACCTTAGCTTCGGTTTGTCTACATTACACGCCTGAATTCAGAGTTTTGAATGTCTGCTTCACATTAGCTACCGCCTCGAAAATAAAAAATGGCAGTTAATATATGTCTCTGACAAAGTAGACATACCAAAACCACGATTTGGAAACACTAACGACGGATATACTGTTCGTAACTTTGTCAGGAATCGTGAACTGAGAGCTGAAATTATAGGATTACACGTGACGTTGATAAAAGGTCATTGAATTTAAGACTGTATTCGTGGTATTACATGCCTGCGGAAGTTATACAATCATCTCTTCTGCCAATTAGGCAACTTTCTGAGGAAGCTCAAAGCTCGGAATTAAAATTGCAATACAAACTTGACTAACATGCTGATTGTCACGTAAGATAGTAACTATCTTAGAGATAGTTTTGGGAATCTGTCTGAGACTACTCACATGTAATGTAAATAAAAATAGAGTTGATAAATTAAGTGTTTTCTACTATGAAGACTACATAGTAGATGATCCTTTTGAGGTAGAATTTGGTGATGTTGAGTGGATCGAATTTTAATTTAGTTTACGTGTAATTTATAGTAATAAAATTTCATTCTCTCGAAATCCTTGTAAAGAATTTAATTACTTTATTTTCTCGTAATTAATTTTGTTTTTTTGTCATTGTCGGTAAAACCTAGTTCTAAAACAGCTAAAACTATTGTTACGTTTTAACCTTTTTAAACGTTTCACTTCTTTTAAATTGCGTAAAATTGCATAATTTGTTTTTTTATACAATTCTTTTTATTTGTAGACTTTTTACACAATTACTCTTTATCTTAATACATCAACATATTTATCTTGCACTTTATATTCGTTTACACAACACGACTTGACCCTTTGACTGCAAAACGATATCTAAACTCACCAAACGCAATACGCCACTTTTTATAGCAATTCATTATCAATTTCGAATATTCTTGTAGTTCCTAAAAATTTATATTTATCTACGTTAAATTCAAAAAAAGTAAAAGCGTTATACATAAATAGGAATCTAACTGTCAACACTGTTAAACATGTTGTAGCACTCTTAATCGCACAGACAATTAGGGCCGTAACAGATACGGAGCCTTGACACAAACCAATAAAGTTTATAGCTAAAATCTCACCATATAGTCACTGATTTTGCATATTTTTTTAGGCATTTTTATTTTCGTAACACTATTATAAACATTATTAATAAACGCGTTAAAATTAATCCAACTAGCTTGTACTCTGCGGAACACTGTGCCCCTAAGCAATTTACAAAAAAAACCCTTTGTTTTTTTTAGCAATAAAAGTATGCTTTTGCACAAAAAAACAGAGATACATGACTAATTCTAATTTAAGTAGTAGATTTCGATGTAGTGTAAATGAGAAATAAAAGATATTATAAATGATATTTAAACTATGTATTAGAACTTAAACATATTAACATACTGTATACTATTAATATATAAGATATTACTCTAAATATTACTCTATTTAAATAAAAATATAATGAAATTGAAATCATTTTAGTTTTTATAAATAAAACTTAAAACCACAGGATTTCAAAGTTACACGATCTGAGTTTCTAGACCAGAATGGTCTTCTAAGTATATTTTATAAATATTTAATTTCCTCATCGAAAATTCATTAGTCAAGTTTTAACAAAATATTGACATAACAAATGAATAATAGCTTTTTTAAAAGGTTAAGATATATATTGTTCTCTATATATAAATTACTAACACCACAAATTCTATATGTATTACTTACTATTTCGAGTATATATTTATTAACACATACGAGTAATATATATTCTATCTACTAGTTACACAAAATGTTACGAGTATATAGAGGTATCATATGGTAGTATTACGAGTACATATATGCGATATGTTAACTTGTTAAAATGTTGACTACACCTAAAATGTATGTTTTGAAGTTAGTTGATTGATTGGTTCGTTTACGGCTAAATATAAATTTTTCTCAATTGAAAATGAAGCGCTATAATGTAGATAGTAAATCTAATGCGATTATATATTTTCTTTAGTAAATTTTAAATTATTTTTGGTTATACAGTTCTTAATACCTCACGTGTTTGCAATTCCCAAAGTGCTTCATTTATTAAAACCAGTTCGGTGATATTCTGTTAGAAATTTTGAGTATTTTTTGAGGTAAATATGAGTATTATTAATATTTAATAAACATTGAAATAGGTCGTAATATAAGATTTCGGAACAGGGTATGAACATACGTATTTAGTTATTTAACAAAAAACCATTTCGAAAATTAAAGAGTTATTAGTTAGTATTATTAACAAGTGTTTGCTTTTGTTAATATGGAATTATATATTATACCTAAATATAATATAGTACGTCATTATAACTTACCGCATTTTCCCGGCGATCATAGACGGGCATTGAAATTGTTGTCATAAAATGATAATCATCCGATTCAGTAGGTTGATCCCAGGCCTAAATGAGAACATTCGTAGTTTTAAAATTTGTCATGTGATTCTTAAGAAATATTTCGGAATTTCAATATTTGTTTTGTGTACATCTTGTGCACTGAGACGAATTATAGTAAAGCTTTATCATATGATTAGCAATACCAATTCAGGTCATTTTGGAACAAAAACCTACCGTACCAAAAAGCAATCTTTAAAAAATTGTAAATAATTTTTATTTTCCTTGTTTTTTATATATTTTTGTATTACAGTTTAGGTGCTAAAATATATCGTTACGTTAATTTAGAGAAGACGCTACTAACGTTTTAAAAATGCGCAGGAGATAGTAAGGCTTAACTAAATCTGAAACTTAGGTAATAGAAAATAAATTTTAATACAGTTTAAAGTATAAAACAAACCAAATTTTAATGTTTAAACTGCATTGAAATGTATTTTCTTTTAACTAAGCTTCAGATTTAGCAAATTTCGTTTTATCTCCTGCAAGTTTTTTAAAATGTTAGTTACGTCTTTTCTGAATTAACGTAACGCTATGTATTGTTTTACTCTATTTAACTTTGTATAAATATGATTATTTCCTTCTAAAGTGCTACTGGTGCTCGATATCGCTACATAATAACACAGTTCTTTTTGCCGAAGTTGGATAATATTGATTAGCAATATGTAAAATAGCTCTATTACTGTATCTATGTTGTTCCGACATTTCCGACACAGCCACCATTTTCTTTTTTTCAATCACATTTATCATTTGAATCCTAATTGATGTGTAGGCTCAAGCTCGCCAGTCACAGCTCGTTGGTCACAGCAAACAAGTTTTCAGTTCGGCTATAAGTTAAATGCCAACCAAATTATACTGACTAATGATAGAGGGATACCAAACGTTAAATGGTTGTGAAAAAATATTTTTATATCTACTGTTGATCAACTAGTTGATCATAAGTGGCCGGAAGTAACTCTTTATTGCGTAACTGGCATTTTCGCAAGTAGTTTATTTTGAGAACAACGTATGTATGTCACATGAAAGATCTTATTCAGTACATGCAATTATATTAAAAAGCAAACAAAACAGTTTTCTGACGCTATGAAAACGGAGAGTTTCCTATTAAAAAATGGCTTTTGTTGTTTTTTGAATTGGACGTAACATAAAGCCAAGGGTCTAATCACGGCATGCGATATCGAGTGTACTATCGTAACGAATAACATTACGATACGTGTCGAGTAAGCTAATCATTCGATTACTATCGTATCGAAATTTCATGCTTATTGTGAATGAATTCATCAAATTTAAAAAAAAATCGCTACATATGTTGGGGTAAATTATGTATAAAACAAAAGCAAAGAGAACACTATCATTGTTAATAGGAGTTTATACTTTAATAAATTAATTAAAACGTTGTACTGAATAGAGTATGAATTAAAAATTATTTATTCTTATTTATTTGTGTTCATCGGAATCAGAAGACAATATAATTATCAATTTAATGAATAATAGTATGTTACAAGAGACTACTCCTAGCATTACAGCTTAGTGTTTTTCCAAAAATTAAATAATTAAATATAACAAACTCACCTTTCTCATACGTCTATATTCCCTGCGTCTTACTTCATCCGGATCTAACATGCGAAAACTTACTCTGCGATATTCTAAAATATTTTCCTTTTGATCGGCATTTTGTTCCAATTGCCATAAATAATCTGACATTTCCATATCCTTAAATATGCAGATAGTTAGTATTTTTTTTATAAAAATTTGTTTTTCTTATAATATTATTACATAAGTACATATGTTAACACTGAACTTCATCTATACAATACATACCGCATAGACCGCACGTATTGCAAGATGATCTTAAAAGATAAAAGAAAAAGGTTTTATGAATATAATTCTTACCACAACATCGGCATAGACTTGCGTAAATACCACTGGATGATCGTGTCGACCCAATACTAATGGTCTAGCCATTACTGGTATATAATTCAAAACCATTTCACGCACTTCCGCCGTATCGCTCAAGTGAACGTAGTAACCCTGATTGGCACATGCCATCCATTTAATATCCTTAACATCTGCCACCTCTTTGCCAATTAGATACGTAAAGACACGTACCGGTTTATAGGGTAAATTTTGCCAATTATATACTTCAAAAATCTCTTCATAACTAAAGGGGGCACCATCGCTAACAATCATTATCGCCTGATTACATTGGGCACCATGTTGTTCGGTCTTAAATTGTTCCAAAACCTCAAAGGCTTTTGTCAATGCAGCGGAGAAATTGGCGATCGACACGGTTTTAACTAACTCAATTCCCTCTTTAAGCTCTCGAATGTTACCAAGATTTGCCTTATATATATGTATGTATATGACACATATATACATATTCACAATATGTATATGTATGTATGTAGAAGAATGTGTACATATATTTGTATATATTAATATTGATATTTTGTAAGCCAATTATTTTGAATAAGGCCAAATATTCAAAGCAGGTTTGGCGGTGTATTTTTGTAATACGAGTATGTATTGTTGTTATTATCGAACAAACGAACGAAAATAAACCGAAAAAAGAAGAAGAATTTATTATTACGAAAAGAAATGAAAGAAACTATTTTGGTTGGATTGTTGCACAATTGTATTGTGTTAAGAAAATAATTAAATATAAAATAAAAATTAAAAAAAAAATAATAATCTATAGTAGGATGTACGTATGTACGTATAATATTGGGAATTGTTAATTCTAACATCCGTTACATACGATATTAAAACATTATTTGTTGTTTATGCTTAAGTCTAAAAAATATTGCTTAATCGCTTATTGTCGAAAATAACATTCCTTGTCGAAACCTGAAGACGAAAATGGTTTTCAAAAATATCGAAATTAGTAGTTGCGCGGTAGTAATAGTCAGACCACATAAAATTAATTTCTGTAATAAATCGCATTACCTTCGTAGTATCACTACACCATTTCCAACATTATTTTATATTTATTTTTTATTTATTTATTTTTTATTATTGTTGTTAATACTGTTAAAAGAAAAATTTTAAGCGTACTTTTGTACATATGGGTATATCTATATATTGTCGTCTTGTTCCTACAAGGAACACTATCATTATCGTTCTGACCAGGCGCCTTTTGCATGAAACTGCGACCCTTATATTTTATTGTGCCCCTTCCGGTCTATAGTCTGTTCAGCAGATCTACTGCCATAATGGTGTATATGACACCTAATTGGAGACCCTATGCCTCCATAAACATTTCCGTCTAAGTCTCTCAAGAACTCTGCATTCACACAATATGTGTGAATGTGCCTGTGAGCATAGGAATTCCCATTGCGCGTTTCAGAACCTCAAAGCAACGCCCAAATTGCGACCTCATCGCCGCCCTAGAGTTGCGAAGTCCCCTTTGAGCATTCAAGTGCTTAAATTTCCCAAACCTTGATTAGATTGAAGATGGTAGTAGGTGGTGCTGCACAGTAAGGCTCCGGAGCCATATAGGGTGTCACCCAACCTTTTCAAATCAATGCATACGTTGTTTCATTACCATATATCCCACAGTGTCCTGGTACCCAAAATAGCTGGACCTTATTTCTAAGAGCAACCTTTTGCAACTTTGCGTTATTTGACCAGTCTAGATGTCATATGATGCGGGCCAAATGCCATTAGGGCAGAGTGGCTTTCAGAGAACAAGGAACAAGGGCATTAATGAATTTGTTCCATTTGGTTCTGTTTAATACTACAGTCTTCAGCTCATTCCTCGATTCATTGTACGCAGCAGCTTCGGCATCCAGTTGTCTACGCGAATGGATAAAAATATAAGTTATTGTAGATAAATGAAATTTCGTACAGACAATTATTATGGCAAACTATAGATACACGAAACATTTTAAAAAATAGGACAACAGGCACGCTCACCGCGCACATATATTTTAATCAAACAAAGCCTGTCTTAAGACATTTTTATATATAATTAAAAAAAAAAAACAATTGTTTTTATCATAGAAGTGTGTTAATTACTGATATAAATAAATAAATTCCAAATAAAAGTTTTTAATTTTGTGGATTTTACAACAACAAAAATTTTGATCTATTGTAATCTGGCGAAAATTCTATGTTGTACTTCAAATTTGGATATGAAAAATAGTTTTAATAGTTAATAAGTTTTCTAGGTTAATATATTATTTATGAAGTGATAATCCAAATTTTGTTTAATTTTTTATTTGCCTCAATCTATTTAAAATTAGTAAAATTTACGAAAAACACTCTATATTATATATTTTTAAAATCACAAAATATTTTAAGTTTGAGGACAAAGTTGGTTTAAATTTCTTTTTTTTTTTTTTTTGATAGAACATATTACAAAGTTTTTTTTAATACTCTTTCAAAGTTTAGTAAATTTACATTTTTTGTTGAAATAAGTGAGTTTTTCAAAGCAGTAAAATATAAAAATAATAAACAACATTTTAAACATATTTTCCTATTTTGTTTATAATATTGTGGAGTTGTGTAAAAGTGCGGTTTTTATAGCTATTTTTTTGAAGTACCTAAAAACCAATTTTTTTATTGTCTTGTGACAGTATAGAAAAGTAACAGAAAAAAAAATCGTTCAATATTATTATACTCTGCCGATAATTGGGTTTCGAAAAATATATTTCATTATTATCCGTGATGAGTAATTTTTTGATTTTTGCCTAGGGGACAAGGCACTGTGCACTCTCTTCTTCGGCTTTCCCGTAAGTTTCAATCTATGGTATTTAAAACTATGTCGTTTAAGGGTCTAAAGAGCGAATGATGAATCCAGCGCTATTTAATATTCACCTCTATAGCCCATAGCCGTTGGTTGCTTATGGTGTATAGCGTTGCCTGAAGAAGAATAATTATGTTGTCCGGTACACTTCTGCATTTGAGGCAACACCATATCGCTTACTGGTTTACAGTGTCGAATGCCTTATTGAAATCGACAATGGTTAAATAAACAACCATACGATTGATGCAGGATTTGTTGGGACGAAAGGCTGTTTATTCCGAATCTAAGACATCAGTGCATCAGCTAGTCTGTTGTGCAAGATATTGGCTAATACCTTATTGACAATGGAGATCAGAGTTATTTACCTGCACTCTGATATCATCCTATCTTTTACTTTACTGTACAGACTGTACGTTAACTCCAGAATCGCTCTATTAAAGGTGTAAAACAGTAATACTTTTAGGGTAAGTTAACCTAAAAAAATATTACCAGCACAGTAACTTTCAGTGCAACAAAACTTACTTTATCTATTCTACTTTTGGACTAAATATTTCTACGAAGTATATCCAGTATTACGTAATATTTAACATGGATATCTACATATTTGCTGATAGCAAATGGATCGAAAGATCCCCAGAAAGTATGCATAACACAGCAAAATTTATTATAAGAGACGGGTCTCTCTGGATGATATAGCAAGACATTATATGGTTACTCCAACATTGGTTCCTGAACATGGAGATATTGAAGGTATGACGGATGAACTTAGACAGGCGGGTACCACTTTGAGTCTTTATGGATCGATTGAGGTCATTGGAGTTCTACTTGAGAAGAATCGGCAACTGCTATCTCAGGAACTTCAACTCATGGCAAATGAACGGTGAGCAAGTGAACGCACCTCTGACTACATATGGATGGTCGTAGAACGGACCACCTGAAATTGACTACTCAAAGCTGTTTGTGCTTGGTTGTGGACGATTCTACGGCCTTACAACGGCTTAAAAAAAACCACTGGGTGGCTGACGGAAGCTGAACAGAAGATGAGAAGATTTTGCTACGATAGTAGCATAACGAGGCTTACTCTTTAGAAACAAGTGAGCTGTACAGAGGATTGCTGCTAACCATGTAAAAAAACCAGTACTAGAACTAAAGTATGACTTGATAAATACAATAACTGGTTAGCCTTCGCTGTGGTCCATTTAATAAAATCTTTGGAATGACATTGTACAGTCGGATAATGAAAGTGAGTTTATAGACATCTTAATAGAGTAGTTATATCGCATATATGTATAAGATAGATTACCGACGAAATAAATGTGATTTTATCTAGCCTTTATACCATGAGGCCACAGACTGTTTTGACGCATTCTACAGATTTAGCGTTTTGCGATTATATTTTGTATCTTAATATCAAGAAATGGTGGGGTTTAGAAAGTTTTGGATTAGACAAATAAGGTCGTTGTTGAGACAAAGCCTATTTTAAACTTATATACATATGTAAAGAAATCCCTGTAACCTTTGACAACTTTTCAATAAAATTGGAAATGGTGTAGAATATGTAAACCTGTAGTTAAAAAAATATAAAATATAGTCAATTTGTTTTATTAGTTAAATATATTTGGCGGCTATACTACTTTAAAAAATTACACATTCCAAATATCTGTAGTTGTTTGCAAAACATAAGTATACAATTTTCTTTAGCATATCAGCCAAAAATGTATTGAATATAGGATTTTGAAATGTAATCAAAGAAATGCTCCAGTGCAAGAGCTGTTAAAGAAATAGCTTTTCCTACTAGGTAACTCTTAAATACTACTTTACCGATAATATGAAACGTATGTGGCTTTAAGCAAAAGATAATAAACGTCGATGGCATTAACTTTGGAACCATGTAAACGAATGACAAAAGTTTGCAGGAACTAATGGTGGCTATAGCTGGATATAATAGTCCAATTTGTAGACTTATGAAATGATCTGTAATAAATCTGCTATGTGTGGTTAAAAGCTTACAAGTTACTCTAGGTTATAAATGAAAAATTTGCCTTAATTTTTCTAATGAACATAACACTAACAAAGTTTAAGCTTTATTCTCTAACAATTTTGCTCGACTTGACTTAGATCGATTTGAGCAAATAATGTTAACTATAATTGAAATATTATTTCAGGAATTCAAAAATTTGACAAATTTTAATCAGAATTAATAACTAGTCCAATTATTAATTGTGTATAATTAGTAATTAGCAACTACCAATTATATGTAATTGGTAATTGTTAATTACGGTGAAATTTAATTGCCAATTATCAATTACATAGATTCCCATTACTTGTTACATGTAATTACTAATTACAAAATTTTTAATTTGTGATGGGTAAATTGTCATTCAATTTTATTCTAAATTCTATATTAAATCTAAGGATTTCTGGTCTCAAAGTTTAGTAAATATTACTAATAGTTGGTAATTGGTATTTTAAATTACCTACTACATAACTGGTACGTAATTGTCAATTCCCAAGTCTGGATGTTACTAAGATTTTTATCAGACAACGGAATTAAGACGTTTTTATGATTTAGATGGTCTAAATAGCTCACTATCTTAAAATTTGAATATTTTTTTTTACCTTTTGTACTTTGAGCTCGTGAACTGAAAGAGCATTTTTTTATTAACTAGCTCACATTTTTTTACTTCAGTGTATGGGTTTAATAGTTCATGATGAACTAACCAACACTAGAATATGCCTACAACTAACATATGTATGTATGTATAAGAATATGTATGCGTGTATATCATTAGCAAAGCTTCTAAGAATTGTGTTACAGCAACTAAGATATGTTTGTGGGTGGAGTGTAGCTTATTATAGGTGTTAATTTTTATTTACTTAGTGCTCATTATCATCAACCAATTGTTTACGTTTTGGCTACTAGACAATGTGAACTAAATAAATGTTTTCTTTTTCAATAAATTAGGAAAAGTATAGGTCTGCTGCAGGTGAATTATTTGTCAGATACTAGTCTATTAAAGTGAAGCACATACATATATAAGAAAGGAAGCTTTAAATGATAGCGTGTAAATTAATAGGAATATATAGGAAATTTCTAGCTTAATGTCGTTACTCAAACGAGATATACTTATTTATATAAAAAAGGTGAATGAAAGGTGTTTAAAATATACGAATAAAGTATAGATAAGTAAAAGATATTGTAACATATTTAAAGTAAAAAATTATTATAGAAATAAAAACAAAAGAATTAAAAATTTAAAGAAAAAAAAGATAGAAAAAGAAAAAATTTGATATATACTTGAACAAGAGTATCCTCAAAACATCCAACAACAGGCTTAACTTTATCGCTAAAGGTGAAGATGTTCACAAAGTCATTTGTACCTAATGTATCGAGTATGGTATTTACAACATGCTTTGCGATATCTAGCCTCTGCCCAGTCATAGAGCCTGAACCGTCCAATAGGATTATGACATCCTTTGGACTTGTTGCCGCTTCCATAAACCATGAACGTAACCGGCAATCGTATAGATCAACCGGGTCCGCCTTCCATTTCGATGCCGGGAATTGACGCATAAAGCCGGTCGAACTACCAAAAAATTGCCACGACAGTGTTGGATCTTTTTTATAATTGTCTCGAAATATTTGATCCAGATTCTCTGACCATTCAATGGCTTTTATTGTATCCGATGCTAAAATTTGTTTTAATTTTTTTTTATTATTATTTTTTTTTTTTTTTTTTTTGTTATTTTGTTTTCCATATTATCAGCATATAGAGGCCAATTGAAAATTTTGATTATTTTTTTAGATTTAGATTTCAGACCAGATTAGATGTGTTGTGTGTGTTTAAGGTATGAGTTGTGTGTAATTTTTTAGTATGGAGCCAAAAATATAAAAAAGTAAGAAAAAATATATAATTAGATGGTATATATATTTTATAAAAAAATTTATGATTTTTGTTAAGAATAATTTAAGTTTTGTAAATTAACAAAAAAAAAAAAAAAAACAGGTGTGGTTAGTAAAAGCATTTAGAAGCCATACAATGTGTATTGATTCTTAACAAAACCATTTGCACAATCGCCTTTAAGCCTGCTCATATCTTTTTTTAATTGATGCCTTCTAATGGTAGTATTGCCTAATTTCTTAAACTCTATTTCTGCAAATAAATAATAAAATTCTCTAAAGATAAAAAAGATAATTTTTTAAGCTTGTCTGTTCTTTTAAGAAGGATAACTACTCATATATATCAAATTCTAATCTGTAATTTGTTTTCCATTTATTAAGTTTTGGCCAATCCCCATGAACAATAATCTGCTCCAGGAACGCTAACAAATTGTGTAAATTTGTTTTAAAATTTTAGCCTTCTGTATGACACACAGAGGTCTTTTTAAGCAAGCTTTTCAGCGAAACAAGCCATAAACAACACACAAAAGTAATTGTAACGAGGAAACAATCGCTTCTATAAGTCGAAGTTTGAAGTAGTCGAAAATTAAATGTAACAGCTAGATATGCAATGAATTGAAAGAAGAAATGATCTTAAACATATTGAGAGTGTAACCTTAAGTAATGGAAAAATTGGCGTGAAAAAACACTGTTTAGTGTTACCAACAAAGTCATCGCGAATATTATTAATAATCGTCGATGTGAAGTTTTCATTTCAATGCTGCGTTTCAGTCTACGTGGGTTATAAACGTATGTATGTATGGTGGTGTTCGTCACTTTGTATTGCTTTTAAAGATTTCAATAAAACGGTTGTTAAACGTTGTACTCGACTGTGAGTTACATTAAGTCTTATTCAGTGGTATGAGTTCTAACCTTTACAGACCTGATAACAATTGTCTTCAAGCTGACAGGTATTACGAAATATAAATTGGATTCTGGGCAGAGGCCTACAGAGCTTTTTTGTAAAAAATGGATTACCAATACGAAAACTATTCGATTAATTGCATTGAATATTGTGAGCCATTAAGTTAGGTACCGAATATTGGGATAACGTTCATGTTCTTGCTTGCAGTGTTAGGCAGATCCTGTGTCGACATCCAAAGCAGGATGAACTATAGCAGATCATCTTTTGACCGATTGAATCACATGTAGCAATCACTTATGTACTGAATTTACGCTGTATGGCAAGCCGTTTTCAGTTCGGAAAAATAATTAACTTTCTTCACTGAATGTTCTGTAGTTGAATAGGTAATAGTTCATTCGACAACTTTCTAAGCCTAAAATGATACTAAAAATCAAGTTTCTGATAACTCTTGAACCATAATCTTTCTTCAAATAATATATAACCGTTTAAAGCCATTAGGACTAAATTGCTATATTAATAAGAAAAAGTATTAATAATTATGAGGTACTCCAGATTCTCAAATGAAATAAAAAACCCATCATCTGGCAACACTGCCTATCAGCATCAGCATCAATAACTCTATTAGGTACATGCTATTTATTGGCCATAAACATGCTTGTGCAACATTTTTTGTTAAAAATCATTTTAAAAATTTTTCTTTTATTTCGAAACGTGTGTGTGCTTTTAGCAGCAACTGCATAAGTGTTGGAAATTATGAAAAAGTTTTTTTTTATCTTTCTAAAAATCAAAAAACCAAAACTTAATTTTGTTGTATAAAAATGTATAAAAATGAAATAAAAAATTCAAACCTCTATCGTAAACATTCGTCGGCACATGCACTGAGCTAACACTCATATTAACTGGTGTATTAAAAAATTCAACTTTGGGTGTTAGAACAATCTCTTTGGGAGGTACAAAAATTTTTGGTCCCCCCGCATCTTCTAAATCTCTTGGTGGCTCTGTGGGTATGGGTTCGTGTGGTTCGATCATTTCTTTTGAATTATAATATGAAAAATATTTATCAGGTTTTTCATTTTGATATGTAAGGGCGGTATTTTCGGCTGTATCCATAATACGCTAAATATTTGTAAATTAACAAATTAAGTGATTAGTTAAATTTTTTATTAAATAATGAAAAATATTTGTTTTTATTAAATCGTTTATATTTGGGTTAACTGTATTATAACTTACGCGCACAGCACTTATTTTTGAATCCATCATTGTTTTGATTTCATTGGCCATATTTTCAACAATTTTAGCCCCTGATCTTGACACGACTTGTGCTTGTTTAAAGCTCTATAAAAAAGAGAAATAAAAAATTTAATTTAATAAGTAATTATTACATTTTAAATTTATGTTTTAAAAATTTAAATTTTCTTATAAGGCGCTGAATTTCTAATTTATAGGTAAAAAATTGTTTAATTAAGACTACTTATTGTTAGCATAGGAGATGTTTGGTGTAATCACTGAAATTTGTTATTTCTTAAAAATAAACATACACACCGATAGCCTCAAATCACTTTAATCCGTTTGTTTCTCCAAGTCAACCACGTAATCAATGTGATATTTTCTTTCGTTATTCCTCTTGGGGGCATATGACTTCCACAAAGCATCTATATCTTACACGTTCCGCCGCGTTGTTTTCTCTTCTTCCCATGTTAGATTGTTCTGTCTTAGTTCCTGCATAATTGCGAGTCTCCAGTTGTTTTTTTGGTCGAACACGATTCCTGGTGATACTACTTTTCTTTTCCCCATATGAATCAGTATGGGTTTCTCATAAATCATATTTCAAAGTTCTGTGTTATTTATGGTGTTAGACCAGAATATTCTTCATATGATTCTGAGGCACTTGTTGATGAATACCTGAAGCTTTTGTGATATGTTTTTCGAAACAAGCCAGGCTCCACTGTCATACAGCAGAACAAAGTGATATTAGTTCGCAATTTATGGTCCCATAACATTCCATGGAGTAACACGGAGAATTATTTCAATCAATGAGCTGCACCTGATTCTCATTAAAAGGAACCTACAGAGTAACACCGGCTCCAAACGGCATATGCATTAGTTAGAGAATTTTTCATAATGCAAATACTCATAACTAGTTGATAGCAGCTTGGATAGACATCTTTACGTGATGTGTTGGCTTAAGTGTCAGCTGTAGTTCCTTCAATTATTGCTTACGTCGGTAAGTTCATTTGGAACAGGCTCCGTTGGTTGCTTTAAGCCATATAGGCTGGCATACTAAATGCTATTCAACTCTTTTAAGATCAAGGTTATAGGTAGCTGTGCCGAGGACCTATATGGCGAGTTAAGTGTATAAAGACAAACTGGTCACTAACAGCTCCCCTTACGGCCTACTCGTTGGTTCAAAATGAGTGGAAATGATAATTTGAATAATGAAAATATTGATAAATCTGATGACGAACTGTCTATGGAAGAAGAAAACGCATTGGCTCTCCTGAATCTGAGTCTTCCTACTCAGCAGGCTCAGCGTCACGCTATGGCTTAATGATCTGTCTTTGAGTGCCGACAACGAGCTGGATAACACTATCATTTTAGCTCAAGTGTCGGTCTCTGGTACGGATGGTCAGAACCTCGTGGTGCAGGCTCCGAACGATCGAGTTTTGGGGCTCCCAACAGCTCATTCTTCGAATTCCAACCCAAGAATGGGACATTATTGCCTCGAAAGGAGGCATTATTGCCATTAAGGAGGAAGCAGCCTTGACAAGGAAGGAAAGGTTGCTCACAGAAAACACAGACAGTGTGTCCAAAGTCGAAATAATCTACGGCCCTACGACTGTGCTCATGGGAGCATCCATCCCAGTTAAATTTGTGGTAGCAAAGGAAGTATCCATGAAGGCTGCTCTAGTCCCCACTACAATGGACAGCTAAATATTAGTAAAGGAAATAGTGTGGACGACAAGGAGGCTAAAGACGTGGTGGAGCACAAGGCTTCGGCAAGAGCTTATGCCAAGACTGATGTCAGGCCTTGTAGTAGTGAGAAAGGCGTTGCAATGACATTGGGCTCTTCGAGCATTCCACGTAGCTCGAATGTCAAGAGAGTCTCAGATCCGGTGATAAGCAGCAGCACCACCGCCCGTTCACTCGGTGGAATCATTACTTCCAATACTGGCAAATCAGAATGCTGCCCTGGACACAAGCCAGAAGAAGATGATTACATCTTAGGTTTGTAAGGGCAACGGGGGGATAGACCTTGGGTTCACTATTGACAAAGCGTCGCTGGAGTTCATTGACAGAGTCAAGGGTAAAGTGAACTTTGGTTTGGGCAGTGTTAGGTTTAGGTATGCTGGTGGTGCAGATAAACCCGCACCAGAGTGAAGCAGCTTCAACCAAACTCTCTTTACTCCTTAGCCGTGGGAAGGTAGATGTGGCTCTTATCCAAGAACCATGGATTGTCAATAATAAGGTTCCCGAATTAAGAGTCAGGGGCTAAAAGCTGTATGTGCCATGCACATTGGATAAGGTAAGGTCTTGCATTCTAGATAGGAATGACTTGCATTTAACCCTCTTGAATTCTTTCAGCAATGGCGATCTGACGGCTGTTGATGGTGGAGGTACGGACGGTGCCAGGTTCTTATTGGCCTCTGTTTATCAGCCCTACGAGGCGACAGATTCGCCAGGACCTGAAGTGGCAGGATTGGTTAAGTCTGCCAGGGTCAATGAAGTCATCTCCTGGTGCTGGGATGCGATGGCAACGCTCATCACTGTCAATGGGGCAGTGGGGACGTGAGTGTCAGAGGTGAGTCCGTCTTTGATTTAATTACCGATTAGTTACTTTATATTTTTAATAGGGGCAATGTGCCTACTTTTAGCAACAGGATTAGAGAAGAGATCACTGACGTGACACTCGCTAATAGGGATGGCCTTGTAGAGGACTGGAGGATTTATAAGAGCTTCTCCTTTTCGGATCGTAGCCTGATTTGCTTCAGCCTGATTCGTGCAGGGTCAAGGAGGGTTCGTTTTAGGAAAGGTGGTCTTTTAGTGACAGTGTAGGGACTAGTCTGGACGACAGCGGAGCTGGGATCTTTGCGCTCGGAGGTCAGGAGACTGTTCAACAGGACCAAGGGCACACTTTCGGTTGAGAATTGGGATAGATTTAGGATCTGTTTCAATAGGTACAAGAAGAATATCAAGAGGGTCAAGACAGAGTCTTGGACGAACTTTTGTAAGTCCATTGATTCTGTCAATGAGCTGTCCAGGTTAAGAAAGGTGTTATCCAGGGACAATACTATCTTTGTAACATTCGTCATGGGCTGAATCTGGCTCTGAGTCACTTGGTATTCTCCCGGAGACTCACTTCCCTGATTGTAGGGAGGTGACGGTTGAGGAGCCGGAGGGAGTATTTTTGGCTTCGGTGACAAATGAGAAACGGGCATTGGTATCTGATATATTAACATTGGATAAGGTGATATAGGTGGTCCTTTGGGTCTTATAAGTCTCCAGCCCCGGATGGGATTTTTCCGGCCATGTTGCAGTATGTCTCCATATCTGTCCTGAGGTTTCTTGTGAATGTCTTTAATGTTTGCCTTCTTAGTGGAATCGTGCCTAGGGCGTGAAGAAGGGTGAGAGAGGTTTTCATACCGATGACCGGTAGATCTTGCCACTCTATGCCAGGTAACTTTAGGCCGATCAGTCTGTCATCGTTTTTGTTGAAAACGATGGAGAAAGGTAGGATTGTCCGCTCGGAACTTGGTGAGGTATGCCTTGAGAGACAAGTGTATCATGGTACTCCTCGCCCTTACTTTGGAATCTTGTTGTAAATGGCATCCTTAGGCCGGTTGAGGAGAAAGGTGGTTTGTTATGCGGATGATCTGGTGATTCTAGTGTCGGGGAGATTTCTCCCGACCATTAGCGAGGTCATAAAGTCGGCGCTTGACAGGCTTTCTTTCTGAGCGTCCGTCGGATCTTAATATCAATCCTTCAAAGACTGAGCTAGTTCTCTTCTCCAGGAGATATAAATTGGAGTAGTTTGAACTACCTAGGTTAAATGGGACTGTGTTAAGATTGTCTGAGGTGCCAAGTTCTTAGAAGTTTTCTTGGATAGGAAACTTAACGGTTAGAAGTGCTATTGGTAAGAGATGGGGTTTCGCTTTTGTCATACCTGTCCTCACCTATGGCTGCATCGTATGGGGGAAATTGCCAGTCGGAGAAAGCTTCTGAATAAGGTGCACAGGTGTGTTACTATGGGAATGTCTGGTGCCTTTAGAAGTAAGTTTATCCTAGGCTTGACCTCCCTGGAGGTTGCTGCTTTTAAGTATTTTCGAATGAGGCTCTGGATTATAGACATTCGGCCATTTTGTGGGGGCGGCTAGATGGGGTGCGCATTTAGTGACCCTTGCTGGTTCTACTGACTACATGGTCAGGGTATGCGACTTTTGTATGTGCCCTTCGGCAGTTTTTCCGGACAGAGAGTCTTGGCAGGATGTTGATAGAATTCTGAATGGCCATTTTTACAGATGGATCTAAGATCTAGGAGGGCACTGGTGCGAGGGTCTGTCTACCTTGTGGACTGCTTTGGCCGCGACTTGACCGCTCTAGGACGGAATGAAGAGGGAATATCTAACGATTCTGATAGGTTTTGTGACTAAGCACTGCGTATTGAGGACAAGAACGAGGATTTGGGACACAGGTACCCCAATTTTCCGCCGAGTTTGCGGCAATACATGTGAGTCAGAGACTGTGGAACATATTCTGTCACTGCCCGGCTCTTTATGGACACAGACTCAGTTTGCTACGCCAGGGCTCTTTTGATGGCCTGAGTTATATGGCGTCGGCTAGAATATGCGACCTGAAGGGCTTTCTATCAGGCCTGAGCTGGCTCTTTAGGTGATGCCCGGTTCTTTTTTGGGTGTCTGTTTTACTTTATACTCTTTTTATTCCTTCTCTCTCTCCTTCCTTCCTCTCTTCTTTCCTTTCTTTTCTTTGTTCCTATTTCTTTTCACTGTGGTCTCGGGGTGCGGTACTTCGGCACCGCCTTTCGTATTTACCTACCTACCTACCTGCTAGCAGAGTTTTGAGGTGATACCGTTGTGGAAAATTGTCAGATAGTCTGACCTGGTACTGAGCCGCGGACTTCTTGGTTGGTAGGCGGGTGGCTTACCTACCATGCCACAATAGCCAGAATTACTCAACAGAAAAGATGTTTTGTTCCATTAAAACCACACCAGACTACACAAATCTTTGATGACCTGGCAGAAATTGAGATAGCTTGACTGCGAAATTTTAATGCATCCACCATATAGCCCGGACCTTACAGCTTTAGATGATCATTTTTTTTCGATCTCTGCAGAACTCTCTTGATGGCGTAAATTTAAATTCAGCAGAGGCGTTATTAATTGTTTAAATTATTAAATAGCTTTTAACAAAACTTTCTCTAAAACAAAACTTTAAAAAAATATGCTTTAAAAAATATTGACAAACCATATTTTTTCTAGTTCTTGACGTGCTATACAAAATCCTGTAAACCAAACCGAATAAAGACCATATGGCAAACCTAGCTCTGAAGTAAATAATTGGAAATTGATCCTAATTTTCATCAAAAAATCATCTTCAGCAGTGAATCCCTTTAACGGATGAACAACAGGTACGTCAATAAAAAATATTGTCGAAATTGGGACGATACCAATCCACGTGCGATCGAAGAACATACAATTCATACCGAAAAAGTCACTATTTGGTGTGAATTTTGAGTTAGCTTCGTCATTGGTTCATATTTCAGTGTAGTGTTCTGTCGTCCACGTCGACACTACGTTTTTTCTCTTGTACCTATTATGACAAAAGTGTTCAGATGTAAACTTAAGAATCAATAACAAACATAACATAAGAAAAAACCACTTGACGATAAAGCAGATTAAAAAATGTATACATATGTACACATACATATATAAATTATTGAATTTAAAAAATAATAAAAGAAAATATTTTAAAAAGTTAAAACTTAACTTTTATTTGTGTATTTTTGGGTGTTTTTCTTCTTGTTTATTTTTATTTTTTCAGTTTTGACAGCTTTGCTTTTTTATTTCACAATGCGCTCTTTTTGACATTAACGATTTAAAAATGCCCTGTTGCTTTTGTATTGTTGTAGATAAAATAACTGTAAGGTACCCTCACATCTACAATAAGAAAAACAACAGGACATTTTTATTGTTGTTTTGCACTCTTACCTGTCAAATAACACTTGTATACAACAAACCATTTCACATAAAATAATTGTAGAATAAGCTTATCATAAGAGATATCCTACAACTTTATGAAAGCATACTTATTATAGGCTTATTTAAATAGAAAAAGTGAACAGTTTTCAAAATTCCTCACATGACCAATGACATTTTTCCGGGCATATTTTTGCTATTGTCCACAAGGACAATAATTGGACCGGGATTAGAGTTTTATGTTAGCCAACCAATCGCCCAAATTAGTGTTGACATCCATCCTTTATATATATGTATTTACATATATATATTACTAAGCTTACAAAAGTTTTACAAATGTAAGCTTATTATAACAATGATTAGAAAACTATTTTTCTGTAAGTTTATTCTATAAGATATATATATATATATATATATATATATATATATATATATATATATATATATAATAAACAGTAAGCTTAGAATAGATATATATATATATATATATATATATATATATATATATATATATCTATTCTAAGCTTACTGTTTATTATAGACAAGCAATATTATCGTTCAGTTTTCATTGTTAAACAATAGTTAATAAGCCTTTTACAATAGTATTCACAATACTTTTCTAAGCTTAAGGCGTATGTTAATAAGCTTGTTACAAGTTATTTCTAAATCGTTTTAGTTTGTTGGGTAGTGTAAAGCAAAAATAGAAAAACGTAATTGTATTTTTTGGCATTTTGTTTAAATTTAATTTCTTCAATAATTTTTTTAAAGAAAAAAAATTTAAATATAATATATTTTAATATATCTATTATTTATTTTTCTTTTAATTGGTTCAATTTACGTAAGGGCAGTATGCTTTCCGATTGATTTCTGCAATGTACTCGGGCTACGGTCGAACTCTTTTACCGTGTATGTGCACACTTGCCTTCATAGGCGGATGTTTTCGTCTTATGTGAGACTCAGGTTTCTGAAAATGCTGATCCACAGGACTTTCATATCCCTGGGTATCACCTTCTGTCTCTTTTTAATTTTCATAGGGGTCTTGCTATGTACATTCACAATGAAGTTGTGTACAAATGCAAGCATCCTCTTTGCATGTATTACGCAGAATTTAACTGTTTTTTGGTTAAGTTCAGAATCAGGGTACATCTTTTGCACTTCGGGTTTTTGTAAAGAAGCCCAAACGTGGGAAGAGAGGTTACCATATCTGGCTTTACCTCTGTTTCCGACTCTATACCGAGTATTCTTGCGAATTATCCGAACAGTGAAATTGTTATTGGTGGTAATTTCAATGTTAATAATTCGTCTTGGTTACGCTATTCAGGCCGCAAAACTCTAGAGGGCAAATACGTTGAGTTATTTGCCGCGAGCAACCGTCTTGCGCAATTAGTGATTGATCCTACACATATATCGTGTGTAGATGGGCACCAGAACAATACCCTCTACCTTTTTTTTTACCCAGACCCTGAAAAGTATGTAGTTGAGGTTCTTGCACCTCTCGGAAATTCAGATAATTGTATAATTTCTACCTCATTCTCATCCTCCGCTTTTCGTGAGTTTCCACTACCAAACGCTCTGTTTATAATTACGGGAGTGCATGTTGGGCTGCCCACAACGATTTTTTTAGGCATTTTAATTGAAAACTTTTCCTTGACTCAAATATGATGCCATGGCAGAAATTGTAGTAAATATAATAAGGATGGGGATGGATAGTTTTATCCCATTCAAAAAACTTTCTATTAAACCTAGAAACAAATGTTGGTTTAATCTGACGTGTAAAATGACAGTCAGATCCAGAGAGGAAGCGTTCAGGAATTGGCGCAATAATAATAAATGTGCCAATACTGATTCGCAAGCAGGCAAGATCTTTATGTGCAGCAGTACTTAGACGCGAAAAGGCGCTGTACGAGCAGCGCCTTCGTGCTAAAGTCCTTACTTTTCCGGGGGTAAAAACTTTTGGTCATTCGTTAAAAGGCTAAGGAACAGCGCTAGTTCGGTTCCAGTTCTTATAAGGAATGACCAGACATTCACCAAACCGGTTGAAAAGGCAATTTTTTTGCTGAAATGTTTGCATATAATTCCCACTT